>CM060910.1:709657302-710009802 GCA_030737875.1 Allium sativum
ATGCTAATTTTATTTCTAAAGACAATGTATATTTTTATTTTAAAAACAATGTCCCTTTTTTATACATTTTAAAAAGAAGGACTTCTTTTATTTTATATATATTTTAACTAATTAAAAATAAGAGAAATGCTCACTGTTGAATGTCTTCCCCTTGCTGTATAACTCCTTCACCTTTCTGTTACCCACTCTGTAAATCACGAACCCACATCGAGATCGCTCCTCCGTCTACGCACAATGCCTGACACCACCGGAGAATGATCGAAGTCCACCACGGGGTAGTTGTTGGCGTCGCCCCCCCTTGCCTGCGACGGCGCTGACCGCGGCTCTCTCCGGCATCCCCAAAATCGATTCGAACGCCGCTCAGTTGAACCCAAAATCCACAAAATCCAGGCAATTATAATCCATCACTACCGTTGGAAAATGAGATCGCGCTTTCCTCTTTGAAAATTTTCCATTTCCCTGTGTGGATGTAGAGAATCGAAGGCCCGAATTTCGGGTGATTATAATTGCCCATTTCAAAAGAACGGAGGCGTAGAATTTCTTTGACCGTGGTCTTTGAGTTGACCTAGGGTTTAGTGGTTGCCCTTTTTTATAGAAAATTCTTTTTTTTCAACTTTAATGTCAAAATCACCCCAAACTCCAAATCATACCCAACGACTACCGCCCCTAGCTGAATACCCTCATTCTGAACACAATGGGATATGTTTTGTAAGCCAATTTGGCTGTTACGATCAGTTGCTGCTAAATTTTAAATATAAATCAGTATATATTCAATTTGAACGCACATTTCAATTTACAGGGGCTACATACTGAGTCTAAAAATTCCAGAAAAATTATTTCTAGCTTCGTATTGACGATATGGTCCTAACAAAACTAATTTCGTCAAGTTTGAAGACCGTTTGAAAAATGGTCATTTTCTGGTCGATCCAAATTGACTGAAATTGTTAAAACACCTTTTCTTTTGCCACACTCAATATTGATTTCAAAAATTATGAAAATTAGAATCTAGCTATAATTTGACATCTTGGATCCAACAAAAGTGGTTTCATCGAAAACGGAGGTCGTTTGCAAAATGGCTATTTTTAAGGGCTATAATTCCATAGCGACTATTCTGAATATTCAACTGGCCATAACTTTTGATTCCCGCTATGAAATTTCAATTTTTCAGATTCATTAGAAAGATATTTTCAAACAGATTTAAATATTTCTGGTTTCACTAAAATTCGGTTTATTTTGAATATTGTACATTCATTTGAAATTTAAAATTTGAAATCGAATTTTCAAACTACCGCGCCATTTTCAATTCCTTTTATAATTAAAATAAATATTTATATTCTAACTTTGATTCAAATAAATTCATACGTTCTAATTCTATTCAAAATAAATTTCTTGTCATTATTATTTAAAATGCTTCATTTTAAATATTCAAAATTCATTAAAATTGCGAAAATAAAATTTTTAAATTGGTTCTGATTTTCCGGGTTGTTACAATCTCCCCCACTTAAAATCTTTTCATCCACGAAAAGGAACGGAGCTGAAAGTTGTTTAACTAACCAACTCAACTTTCATTCTTCAACTTTTCAGTTTCTGAGAATTTTTAATTTTTCAAAAATCTGGCTAACACCCTAAATTTTCGAAAATTTTCGCCATAACCTCCTTTGTACGGGGAGCACCGGGAAAATCCCCAAACCGCCACACAGGCCCTTTCATCTCAAAAAGAAAAAGCCAAGCGGCTAGCCAATCGGCTCATAAAATCATCCAAACCCAATAAATTAGTAAACATGTACCTATTTGTCGGGCATACAATTTTATTCGTCTTCTCTAGCCTCCTTGCTATGACCTGTTCAACGTATGTACATGTATATGCATGCTATTTCAAGCAATTTTCAATTCAGTTCAACAATTTGATTCAATTTGGCTTAATTGTTCAAAATTTTATTAAATCAACCAATAATCAAACAACGCAACCAACAACTAGTTAGTTGGTTATCTTTTCCAAAACATATAATTTTTGTATATATATATATATATATATATATTCAAAAATCACATTTATAGTGTCAAACTCCAAATAATAAATTCAAAATAAGGTTTTTGTACTCACATCAGTTGATTGGAAATATATAGATATTCCACTTTCGAAACTCGAACATAAACACTGATGATATATATATATATATCACCATAATCATTCCGGGCGACTAGAGTGTGACTCTATATCTACCCAATATACTCGAGACTTCGAATATGCGTATATTCAAAATCTTTATATACTCGATAGTCCAAATCCAATATAAATAACCATTCAAATACGTATAATTTGGTTTAAATTTTCAAAATCTAGTTTGATTTTAAAAATAACACTCTTCCAACTCATTCTAGGTTACTAATGATCCCATCTCTAACAAGTCGTTCTCACTGGATATTACTAATCCAATCTCTGATGAATTCTTTCGTTTGGTTCTAATGTGCCTTGTTCTCCGAGCTCTATGAACCAAAGCTCTGATACCAAATGTAGCGACCCAAACTTCCACGTGAAGGAAAACCCGGATTGCTTCGAAAACACGACAAATTGGAAAACAAACAAAAGAACATTTCATTTCTTATTACAACAATCCCATCAGAATACACGAATATAACAGAGTATGAATTAATCTTACACAGAAAAATATCAGAGTTCAAAATACATAGCAGCGGAAGTAAAATGTATAAATACAATGCGTAGCGGAAAATAATACAAAACACAACTGAAAAGAATATACGGATACAGAGCTTTCTGAATATCATTCCAGCTATAAACCAGGATCCTATGAATTTAAAACTGCAAAACCAAAACTACTAACTGCCTGTGTGGAAAATAGGGGCACCCAGAGTTTAGGTCAAAACAGTGAACTACAGGTCAGTCATGTGACTGGTGTGAGAACAAAAACAGTTATTTAAAACTTTACTTTCGAATAAGGTAAATCAAGGGACCATGCTGTATAACACGGAATTGGTTTACCCCCAAGAAAACCAGTGCCTAAAACAAACAGCGCAATGCTAAATAAAGAAGAATGAAGCTATTATAAGACTCAGGTCCCATCACACAATGCAACGCAAGCCGGAGGATAGAGCTTTACCTTATAATAGCCAAATATGCTTGGTACGTTTTAAAATAAATCTTTTACTATTACTATAAGTGAAGAAATCAACTTCAAATATAAATGTATCAATCCTAGGTGGCATGAGCGCCCCATCCCACTATGTCGCCATATATAGTATACAATCAAAACCGAAAAATATCGTATTTGGAAATTGGATTTCCATACTAGTGGTTACTGATTCGAAAGATCGATCACGTAGTACAATTCCCAACGGCTTACGTCGCAGGCATGCGAAAACGCCGTAATGCACATCCGTACTATCCAGAAAAACAAGTTACCGCGGCTTACGTCGCAGGCATGCAACACCGCTTACTCTATCCATCAAGGAATCGGGGTGTGTGCCCTATCCCTTACCTCGGTCGACCAAATCCATGACAACCCATAGGGTGTCTATCCTCATCTCAGAAGCGTACTGATCTAACCATCAGTTTGCCACCATACCGGTGTGTGAGGCTCTCGAATTAACGCTACACAAAGTCGTGCTATATTAAAGCTATGCTTTGATCATCAACCACAAGACTCTACTTTTCAACAGAAGCCTTGATCATTTGCCACTTGGGCATGCCACACAGGCAATTTACGCCATGCGACTGATGTCTATCGATATACAACTCTGATCCCGTACGTCTAAGAGAAGGGTGAAGTAAGGGAATAAATTCCCCTTCACATGGCAGATGTATATTTAATAGAGATCAATCAGCACAGAATAAAATCCAATGTCATACACACCATCCATTTACAAGTCTGTTCTAGGTCTGAACGAAACCGGAGGCACCTTATTCCTCGTCCCGTATGTCCAATACAGGAGAGAGGCCCTCGCATATCCATACAATCAACAAGTACGTCTGGACGGCTACCACTTTAGCCCCTTCAAGGTAGCTACTCCAATCATGAGCATCAGTAGCAACCCATCCATTCAATGTGAAGATCGTCGGTCTTGCACCGTCTTCAATTTCTTTGAATTTCGTCGTATCAGTTATTCAGAATGGGTTAAACCCGGCCTTTCTGAATAACTCGCGTATCTTATAATCAAGTGCTATAACAACACATCATACGCCTCATTCCAATCCAGAATATTCTTTTATTCAAATATTCTTTTCCTTTGGGAAAGGTTCCCATTTATTTTATCAAGATAAATTCTTTAAATTTATTCTTTAATCTTCCTTTGGATATCAAACCATATCAAGGTTTTCCAAACTAGTCGGGATTAGCGAACCACACCGAAGTAATCATTTATTTTATTTCCCAATCCCAACCTATTCATCCCATGGAGCAAAACTGGTAATACTCCATATCTAACACCACGGTGTTATCGATAAATATTAATTACCATTTCACGTTCAAATCTAATTAAAGATTTAACTATCGCTCGGAGCAAAACTGGTGTTACTCCGTTCTTGATCATTTTCTTGAATTGATAATTTTAATTATCACATTCACTTTTCAATCTAATCAAAGATTCATTAAAACTCCATTTAGTTTTAATCTTCCCAAAAATCAATATTAATGATTGTTCAAAGCTAAGAAATTAATCTTATCTTTAACTGGGTTAAAGAACCAATGTCATTTAAAACACGGTTCACGATAAACCCAAAATCACATTCCATTCCATCAGTCTCCAACCGTAAATTAGTAAAAGAACAATTCCCTAAGTATTAATCCCAAAGGCCGAAACCAACATCAGATCAATACCCAAGAAACCATTAACTTAGCTAATCTCCAGTTAGTTTCTAATTTTCTTAACTCCATTGGGTTTAAGAACAGTATTTTTGAAGATACCATTCACGACAAACCCAAAATCCTATTCCATTCCATGGAATCTTCACGGAAAATAGATCAATATATAATCAATATCAATTTCCGTATCCGACTAATAATATGAACGGGATATCGACAAAGCCTTTTATTCCATATATATTAACAGTCTTCCTCCACAGAAGCTCATTTCGATTGTTATCAAATCGAATTCCATTCAATTCCAATTTAATATATTAAATTGGAAATCTTACTTTGGAAAATTCCATAAATCTTAATTAAAAGATTATAAATCCAAATCATATTCTTCGTAGTTAATAGGGTTAAGGAACAAGTGTTTTTTAAAACACCATTCACGATAAACCCAAATATCCAATTCTTTTATTCAATTCCAAATAAATTTTAATTAATTAGAAAACTTCACTAAATCTTAATTAAAAGATTTATTCTTTTCTCAACTGGGTTCAAGGACAGTGTTAATGAAGACACTGTTCACGACAGACCCAAAATCCATTTTGATATCAAATACAAGGCTCTGAATAGAAAATATATCGGCTTGTATTCAATATCAAATTCTGAAATCAACAAATATCGTATTGGAATAACGATATATATACATCTTCCAAATTCCTCCACAATGCCCGTATAATCACCAAATCCAATATCGAAATATTCCGAAGATAATTTCGATTCAAATCCATTCCAATTCGTATATTGGAAATTCTGGTTATTTTTAAAACCATTTCAAATCCAATTTATTTATTTTTAGAATAAATTATTATTCTAGTTAATAACTAGTCCATTTCGATAAAAATATATTTTTATCCTTTCAAAATTGGATTTTTTTCATCTAAAATCTTTCCAAATCATTTATTATGATTTTACATAATTTTTCCATATTTTTAATAATTTTATTATCGCCCGTACAGTCGGTTTCCAATAACGGCCACCGAACTGCATCCATAGTGACCTTTTCTGAAATTGATTTGGACATATCTCCAAATCCAACCGTTAGATTTGAAATCTCTTATATTCATTGGAAAGCTCTTTTCGATACGAACCCAACGGTTCTGATTTTAGGAGAATCTGACGGTTGGATCTCCCGTAACGTCCATTTGAAATTAACGGTCGAAATTCGTGAACTGCCGCTGTGTGGCGCGTTCTATTCAGGCCATTATAATATATGTAGTATATATATATATATTATATATTTCATCGATTTTCTGTTCAAAACGAAATTTATAAATCGTTTTAAAAAAGATTTCCACTTCCAGTTCAAATTCAAATCAAAATTGAATATTCCAATATAAATTCATTTTAAATTCATTTCAAATCGATTCCAATTCATTTTGAATTCATTTTAAATCGATTTCAGTTCAATTCCATTTCAATTCGTTTTGAATTCATTTTAAATCGATTTCAATTCAATTCCATTTCAATCTGTTTTGAATTCATTTTAAATAGATTTCAATTCCATTTCAATTTATTTTGAATTTATTTTAGATCGATTTCAATTCAATTCCATTTCAATCCGTTTTGAATTTATTTTCAAATTGATGTCAATTCAAATCGATTTCGTTTTAAATTCATTTCAAATCGATTTCAATTCAATTTCAATTCGTTTTCAAATTCAAATTAAAATTTAATTTTCCATATCATCTCAATATTAAAATGATAATATTTTCAAAATATCAGATTTTGAAATCACTTTTTGATATTCATTATAAAATGAATAAAATCGACAAATTTCCCGTTTGTGTTAAAATGGCGTTTAACTACTTAACACGGCTTCACATTTCAATATTCACTGAATATTATTTTAAAATATTTGTTAATTCTGAACTGGAATCAGGCCCAATCAATTACCATATAATTTTACTTATATGGATTTCAACATCACATAAATATAATAATAATGATAAACAATCATTAAAAATTCATACAGCATCCAGAGTGCATTCTACAACTGTATAAGCATTAAAATAAATAAATAACGCTTATACAATCTGTCAACCCATCGATTGGCATACCACTAATTATTGGGATCAGTGTATGTCAAATATTATCCCAATACCCGCGTGGGGTTTTCAAACAACAAATACTATTTATTATTTCTGTAGTTGGGCGATGTGTAAAATTTATCGTCCCAATCAATATCAGATAAATACGTGTACATAGACAAACCGTCCGGTTTGTAAATGAATATTTATTTTATTTTCATTTCACAATAAATTATATATTTATTTTATACAAATAATTTTTTATATACAACCATATCAATACATGACAATCACTATCAACTTCTACATCACAATACAATCGAACAAGTCGTCCATGGTCTGTGGACGACGGGGAGCAGTTCATATGTGCAGTTACGAAATAATTTAAATAACTGTACAAAAATAATAGTGAGAAGTTCTCACCTTTGGTTTCTACTCCTCCATTCTTTATTTCTGAATGGTTTGGATTGGTTTCCAGTGGTTATGTGACGATCTCAAAACCCCATACAACGGTGTTAAGGATAATCATTAGAATATAACACATTAATCATCATTAGCAGAGAACAGATAATAGCATAAACAGAAAATAGAATAATTTACATCAATATGACAGCGGAATCATAATATGTAATAACATTAGAACAGCACAATGTAGGATACAACTTAGTGCATAAAAGTAAATGATCAGTCCACATCCAGATCACTGGGATATATATATATCAGAGAGTACATAATAAAAGTAAATCTGTCTACATCGCGATAAGCGGAATCATATACATAAGGTACTAATGGCGGAATATCACATAGCCAAAATACTGAGAAGTCAAGTCCTCGCAATACAAGCCAAAAGTTGCACTTCATGCTGTAGTGCAAAAGCCAAAATATAACCTGTCACCTGTTACTAGGCTTCCCATGTGAAAATAAGGGCACCCAAGTTTGCAAAGTGAAACAAACTACGAGTCAGTCATGGGACTGGTATGAGAAATCTACTTAACTGTTTAAACAACAATAACAAGGCAAATCATAGGACCACGCCACTTTGGAGGAATGGGTTTACTGCAGTGATTGCCAGTGCATGAAATAAAGTAAATCTTTTGAATCAACGCAATGCTTTTTATAAAAATGAAGCCATTATAAGACTCAAGTCCCATCACACAATGCAATGCAAACCGGAGGATAGAGTTTTACCTTATAATGACCAAAATATGCTTCATACATGTAAAGCAAAAATCATTTGATATTATTACTGTGCATGTACATTTCAAAAGCAAATTCAATCATAAATATCAAACCTAGACGGCATGGGTACCATATATCATGTCACCATATATAAGTTACAATCAAATCCGTAATTTCGTATTGGAAATCTGGATTCCAACATGAGTCGAGGCTAGGGGAAAGCTCCTCACCGGCTTCGAGACACTCAAGCAAATGCCCCAGGATTCCCCGCAGAGAACCCTTGGAATCGGCTGGGCCGGTCCTCTCTTACGTTTGAGGATTAGTTATTCCTAAACACACGTTTCCCGGTCCTATCAGACCTATCCATCGGCTCCGTAAAGACCGATATAATCGAGGCGCCTCGCATTCCAACATCCACAAAGGTATAATAATCAACAATGTCAGGGCTAGTAAAACGCTAACACCACCCATAACTAGAAAGAAACGTCGTGTTCTCCCACCGGTCCTTATCCCGTTTTTAACTCATACCAGGGTGTGAAGCTTGCGAATCAACGCCATACACAAAGCTACGCTATATTAAAGTCGTGCTTTGATCATCAACCACAAGAATCTGCTTTTCAAACAAAGCCTTGATCATTTGCATCTTTGCATGCCACGCTGTCAATCCACACCATACCACTGATGTCTACCGATATACAACCTCTGAGCTCGTACGTCTCAGAGAAGGGCATTAAGCAAGAGGATAAATTCTCCGCTGCCAAACTGATGTATATTTAGTAGAGATCAACAAATACAGCACCGAATACACGTTAGACACACATCCATTTACAAGTCTGTTCTGGGTCTGAACAAAACCGGAGGCACCTTATTCCTACTCCCGTATGTCCAATACTAGAGAGAGGCCCTCGCACATCCGGACGATCAACAAGTACGTCCAGAATACTACCACTATAACCTCGTCAAGGGAGCTACCCATCTCGAAGGCATCAGTAGTAATCTACATGATGTGAAGATCACTGGTCTTGCACCGTCTTTATATCTTCGACACTTATCAATTATTTGAAATGATCATTAACTCGGCCTTTTCAAATAATTCACGTATATTAGAATTCAAATCAATTCTGCCGATGGTTAAATTATTCGACATCCACATTTCAGTTCTTTATATAATTTTAATGTCAAACACATTCAACCATCAAATACCAAACAAACCAAGTAGAATCGGTTTATTTCCATTCCATATCGCCTATAATATTTTATAACGATATATCGCTATTTTTATTTATTTAAAAATAGCGTCATTCAATTAAACGACGTTTCAGGCCATAACGTGGCACTAGCGTTGTTTTTCTCTAAATTTGATTTACGTATTTCTCAAAATCTAACCGTCGGATCCTAACGAAGTTAATTCCATTGGAAAGATCTCTCCAAAGTGAACCCAACGGTTCCAGTTTCGGGAAAATCCGATGGTCGGATCTCCCGATATAATCGTTTAAAGTTATGATTTCAAAACACGAATTGCAGCGTCGTTATTCATTGTATTTGATTTATATATATATATATATATATATATATATATATAATCCATTCGGCGATTTCCATATCGGTCTTCACTTCAAATATTTCACTAATGCCTTTAAATTTCAGAAAATTTCGCCATAACCTCCTTTGTACGGGGAGGGGTTTGGAAATTTATTGGGTCGTATTAGGCACCCAATAAATTCTAAAAAGCATGCACATATTTATAGTGATATATTCCGGTGTCCACATGGGAGTGTGTATAGATCATAACTCCAGAGAATAAATTCTCGTCACCGTATAAATGGTTTTTGTGCCTTAATGACTAGAGAGACGTGTTTATTGTCATCTTCAGACCCGTGTGGGGTTTTTATTAATCTGGCAATTTACCGTTATATTTTATATAGTCCATATCAGTCTTCAGTCCAACCTGAAATATAGTCATCGCCGTACAAGCCTCTCGCTTGTATGGTAAATCTTCCACCTTGTCACATAAGCTCCAAATGCTTATGTGGTATATGATAGGGTATACTATCTTCAAGAAGTATGCCATGTAGTGTAGTTCAAAATTAATTGTTACTATCCTATGGCGACGTTTATTATTTCACACAGAACAACAAGCACTCCGCATCCAATGGCATTCACAGGAGTTTATACAATAATAAAATTGCGTAGCCAACTCATTAAGGCTTACCTATTTGTCGGGAACGCAAATATATTCTTTACTCAACAGCTAATCCATATTCTTGTTCAACTCACACACACACACACACACACACATATATATATATATATATATATATATGCAGAACTAAACTAAAATAATATTTTTAGTGAACAAATGTTTATTTCAACACGCGGTTATTTTTAACACTTCATACATAGGATAAAAATGTTATTTTTGGCGAACAAAAATATGTTTCAACACATGTGTATTTTTAGCTAGTCGTATACATGATAAAAATGATATTTTTATCGTTCAAAATATTTGTTCCACACATGAATGTTTTTAGCACTTCATATTCACAGTAAAATGTTAATTTTATTGTTCAATCCTTTTATTCAACATATGAATCATTTTCAACATATGAATATTTTAATTAGTTCATACATATAATAAAAATGACATTTTTATCGTTAAAACAATTTATTTGAAACACGAATATTTTATATACTGCATACATAAGATAAAAATGTTATTTTTGAAGTTAAAATAATTTATTTAAAACACTAATATTTTATATGGTCCATACATTAGATAAAAATGTGATTTTTTACTTTTCAAACATTTTATTCAACACATGAATGTCATTCAATGCATGAATATCTCAACATATGAATATCTCATACATGCACACTTCATATACTTCACACGCATAATAAAAATGTGATTTTTATTATCTAAACAATTTATTCAACATATGAATATAATTCAATACATGAAAATAATTCAAAAACATAGATCTTACTGAAAATTTCGGTAGCATAACGGTAGGGGGTTAAAAACCGGCACCGTCCCGAATACGACTCCTCGCACTACCTTAGGCTTCGCGGAGTTCCATAAGGGGCTTATCTAAATGATCTAAGATCAATTTCATATCATATGAATTTTCCACAATAATTCACATTGTTTCAATCATAAACAATTTCTTTCAACCACAAACAATTATTTCCAACCATTCGCATTTCAACTAATTTTCAACCATTCGCATTTCAAATAATTTCCAACCATTCGCATTTCAACTAATTTCCAACCATTCACATATCAATCAATTTCACGTCAATCACAATCAATTCATACCGTCCATGGTCTGTGGACGAGGGTAGTATATATATACGTATATAAATATATTTCATTTCCATTTCAACACATATATGATTTTTACAATACATGTATAATTTATACATTGCTAATATAACTTATACAACGCTCATACATGTGGTGTACAACGCATATATAATTTACATTTCGCTCATATAATTTATACAACGCATTTCCATTCCATATTGAATTTAGATGTCTCACATTGAATTTAATCCTTCTGAAATTTGTAGCGAGCTCGGAACACGTTCTAGCTTCTTCTAGAATGTAGATGATGTCGCTACGAGTCCGATGTTTCCTGTTTCATTGAATTTCGTCAACATAGAAAAAAGATATGATTTTTATTTGAAAATCACGATTTGCAACACTTTAAAGCGTTATGGCCTTTAATTAGAAATCAGGCCGTTACCTTCAGCTAAACCTTCCGAACTAGGTTTTGATTTTCATCACAAACCGTTGCACGATACGAAGATCGGGCTACGCCACCTGGAAGAGGATCGAGAGGCGCACTAGCGCCACCCCTGGTTGGCGAACTTGAACGGGGTGGCGAGGGGCTACGGCGGCTCGAAGTTCGGAGCTTTGAGGGGCTCGTTCTCGATGTAGGGTGAACGATAGGGGGAGTACCAGGTATTGATTTGAAGAGGAGGAAGAGAACTTCAAAAAATTGCAAAGGAGCCGGGGCTAATGGTGAAGGGTTTGGCCGGAATTTGGCCAGGAAGAATGGAGCTACTTCCGTCATCGATAGCGAGAGAGGGGCTGGTTTTTGAGTTTTTTTTATAAAATATAATAATGAATGAATTATTTCCATTGGTCGATATATATTTATTTTTGAAAATTAGGGCTTCTTCAAACGAACTCCAATCCAAACCCAACGACTGTTGTCTGTAGCTAAATACCCCCATTGCGAACACAATGGGATATGTTTCGTAAGCCAATTCGACTGTTACAGTCTGTTATTCTTCAAATTAAAATATAAAACATTCAAATTCTATTTTGAACGTACAATTTAATTTGCTGGGGCCACATACTGATTCCAAAAATTCCCGAAAAATAAATCTAGCTATGTTGGGACGATACGGTCCCAACAAAACTGATTTCGTTGAATTCTAAGACCGTTTGAAAAATGGCCATTTTCTAGTCGATCCAATTTGACTAAAATCGACCAAACTCATTTTCCTTTGCCACGCTCACATATTAATTCCAAAAATTATGGAATTTGAAATCTAGCAATAAATTGACATCCCGAATCCAACAAAAGTGGTTCATCGAAAAAGGAGGTCGTTTGCAAAATATCTATTTTCAAGGGCTATATTTATTCCATAGCAACCATTCTGAATATTCAACTGGCCGTAACTTTTGATTCCCGCTATGAAATTTCGATTTTTTAGATTCGTTAGAAAAATATTTTTAAATAGATTTAAATATTTTTGGTTTCGCTAAAATCCATTTTATTTTGCATCTTGTACGTTCAATCAAAGTTCGAATTCAAATTTTTAAACTGCCGCTCTATTTCTAACTCACTATTTAATTGAAATATTTTATTTCAATTACTCCAAATTCATTAAAATAACAAAATTAAAATTTTTAAATTGGCTCGGATTTTCCGGGTTGTTATAGGTTCCATCGCAATCTGATTTACGCTATTTACAGTAAAAATCACATTTTTATTTCGTTATCTTCATAATAAAAATCATATTTTTACTTCATAAAAAAATCCTATCCTTTCAGTTTTAAAAACCCTATCTTTTTAGTTTTAAAAATCCTATCTTTTCAGTTTTAAAATTCCTATCTTTCAGTTTTAAAATTCCTATCTTTTCAGTTTTAAAAAATCTGCTCTTTATGTTTAAAAAAATCCAAGTTATTTATATTTTTATAAAAACAATGCTAATTTTAATGTATATTTTTATTTTAAAAACAATGTCCCTTTTTTTTATACATTTTAAAAACAAAGACTTCTTTTATTTTATATATATTTTAACTAATAAAAATAAGAGAAATGCTCATTGTTGAAGGTCTTACCCTTTCTGTATAACTCCTTCACCGTTCTGTTACCCACTCTGTAAATCACGAACCCACGTCGAGATCGCTCCTCCGCCTGCGCACAATGCCTGAGACCACCGGAGAATGATCGAAGTCCACCACGGGGTAGCTGCTGGCGTTGCCCCCTTGCCTGCGACGGCGCTAACCGCGACTCTCTTCGGCATCCCCAAAATCGATTTGAACGCCGCTCAGTTGAACCCAAAATCCACAAAATCCAGGCAATTATAATCCATCACTACCGTTGGAAACCGAGATCGTGCTTTCCTCTTCCATTTCGTCTTTGAAAATTTTCCATTCCCCTGCGTGGATATAGAGAATCGAAGGCCCGAATTTCGAGTGATTTTAATTGCCCATTTCAAAAGAACGGAGGCGTAGAATTTCTTTGACCGTGGTCTTTGAGTTGACCTAGGGTTTAGTGGTTGCCCTTTTTTATAGAAAATTCTTTTTTTTCAACTTTAATGTCAAAATCGCCTCGAACTCCAAATCAAACCCAACGACTATTTCCCCTAGCTGAATACCCCCATTCCGAACACAATGGGATATGTTTAGTAAGCCAATTCGACTGTTACGATCAGTTTCTGCTAAATTTAAAATATAAATCAGTATATATTCAATGTCAACGCACATTTCAATTTACCAGGGCCACATACTGACTCTAAAAATCCCAGTAAAATTATTTCTAGCTTCGTATTGACGATACGGTCCTAACAAAACAAATTTCATCAAATTTGAAGACCGTTTGAAAAATGACCATTTTCTAGTCGATCCAAATTGACTGAAACTGTTAAAAGACGTTTTCTTTTGCTACGATCACATATTGATTTCAAAAATTATAAAAATTGGAATCTAGCAATAATTTGACATCCCGGATCCAATAAAAGTGGGTTCGTCGAAAATGAAGGTCGTTTGCAAAATGGCTATTTTTAAGGGCTATAATTCCATAGCGACTATTCTGAATATTCAACTGGCCTTAACTTTGATTCCCGCTATGAAATTTCAATTTTTCAAATTCGTTAGAAAGATATTTTCAAACGGATTTAAATATTTCTGGTTTCACTAAAATCCGGTTTATTTTGAATCCTGTACATTCATTTGAAATTGAATTTTCAAACTACCACGCCATTTTCAATTCCTTTTATAATTAAAATAAATATTTATATTCTAACTTCGATTCAAATAAATTCATATGTTCTAATTATATTCAAAATAAATTTCTTGTCATTATTATTTAAAATAATTCATTTCAAATATTCAAAATTCATTAAAATTGCCAAAATAAAAATTTTAAATTGGTTCTGATTTTCCGGGTTGTTACAATATGGTTGAATACTCTTATATTAATATAACAAGAGAATTGAGTATTCCAAGTGTTGGAAAATTTTAAGAAAATTTAATTAACGAATGATTTATCTAAAGATGCTAAATATTGAATCAGTAAATTAATTTTTCTTTTATGGATGAATGGTTATTTATTTGATAGTCAAATAACTGGCTATCAAATCTAGGCTATACGATTGTTGGTACGGAAAGACCAGGATCAAATTTATATTTGAAATCCATTATGAACCAATAAATACATAAATGTTAAAGATATCATATGTTGATCGAGATGGAGCAACTGAAGACCGTAGATCTTTGTAAAATGGAAAAACTACTTATTCGCTCATATATATATATATATATATATATATATATATATTGTGGTTCTATCATTGTTGAAATCTACGAATTGAAAGGACTACTCGCTATTGATCTATAGCATGATTCCTAGGATGTGGTACGAGGGTGCCTTTGGTTCATCCTGTTCCTGGATGACTCGTATGGATGAATGTCTGATAGAGTATTTCCAAAGGACCACGTACACTGATTTGTACAAAAGTATTTTTGTTGGTGGTTGAGAAATTCATTTCTCTTAGCTTAAACACTAAGAGTATTTTTGTGGACGTCAATTAGTGATTCGTCGGATCCGATAATGTGGCATTCAGAGTGAATAGTGACGCAATATTCTAAAAGGTAACAGTAACCTCAAGCCTCATCAACCGGGAAATGACAAAAATCGAGCAGGCAGCATGGCTAAGTGGGTCACTCCCATTAGGGTGTATTATCACCATTTAGAGAAAATTTAATTATTTCTTCTTTCACTTTTGTATCTCGCGGGAAACAGTGGTTGGCTAACCGTTGGTGATAATATATTCGATACACTCAAGAGATATGTGTGGTCGGTCATGTGTGGGTAGGGTTGCAAGATGTTTTTGTTAACCCCATGTATTCCTCTCTAGAGATACACTATTGGAAGGTGGTTCTGAATCTTGTCATAGTTGGAAATCTCTTACCCAATAAGAACCCGCGGTTTTTTTATTATAGACTATGCATGTATAGCGTGAGATGCAAGCATTCTACTAGATGGTTATTTATTTGATTTAGACAATATTATAGTATCAGAATAGATATGTTTTCAAAATATTTTGGGTTATCATAAGGTAAAAACCATCCGTGTTTGTGTGTGGATTAGTCTTACGGTTATCCTTTTATTTCGAAAGAAGTTTTATAAAAGTAAATTCAATTGGATGATGCCAATAATCTATTGAGTTTTTCTCTAACTGGTTCACTAGATTGATCTGTGGTGTTTTCAATGCTCGGCTCAGAAAAAGTTTTACAGGCTCAAGATACGATGCTAGGACTTCAGGAAACGAGCTGGAGGAGTTCAGATGTATGATTCATATATGGTTATTATTCCGATGTGTGTTGTAAATAAGGACAGTTTGTTATAACTATCCAGATATATTGAATATCTGATATACCCTGATGGTTGTAAGTATTATTTCAAGATCTTAATAAAGATTTATTTCTGTGTTATATTTTATTCCGCTGTGATGTGAGACTCTATGTTGTGTTAGTTGTTTGGTTCTTCTTCTTTTTATTCTATTCTAATATTTCTTTCTATTCCTCACCCTCTTATTTATTTCTTTTTGCTTTTTGGATTTTTGATACTTCAGTTAGGACAAGGAAATATAGTTGAGGTATTAGTGTCGAAAATTCAAGCATCAAATTTTCCAGGATGCTACAGGAACACATGAGCATAAGTCATGTACATCAGCCGGCTGAATTGAAAATTCAGCTGGTTGATTGCTGAATACTCAAACTTTTGAGTTTAAATATTCAGCCGGCTGACCTGAATGGTTGCGACTTTTTAGAGAGTCATGACTATTTAATTCAAGAGTTAAGACTATATCTTTTGATTAAACCATTTCACAAATAATTGCAACCTTTTATTTTCTATAAATATACTTCAGAATCACTTGTTTTAAACACTAACCTTTCTTGAATTAATTATTCTTTGAGTTTGAACTATTTTTATTCTATATTCACTTATGCTCTCAAATATTAAACTTTTAGTGATTATAAATCACTTTCTTCCTTTATTTTTCACTTTCTTTCAAATATATATACAAAGGAGAAGAATATAGGAAGGAAATACTTAAATTGTGACTTATTCGTGTTATTAAGAACACATATACTTGTATTTGTTGAAGTCTAGTTCCGCTGCTCAGGCAAGAAGTCCTCTTCGGCTGCTGAGGTGAAATCCTATTTTGCTGCTCAGGTGTTGTAATACCTATTCCTTCGGGTGAAGTGAGGTGTTGATTAGTTAAATTCCAGAAGGAGTTTGGGACTAGATGTAGGACTGTGCTCCAAACCAGTATAAAAATTTCTAGTGTTCTTTACTTTATTTACTGCTTTTATAGTGTTTATCTATGACATCATCTGCAAGTATTTATCTTATTAAATATTTATTTGCATATATCAAAAATAATATAACACCTTATCAAAACTTCCGCATATACACGTATTTCCATATTACTCGATCCTACTCGTCTTTTCATTTGGTACCATTGTAGGATATCTTATACTTGTAAAACAGTTATTTGATATCTCGATAATATGGGAAATGACCCTAACACCAGTATTAACATTAGTTTTATAGAAGGTCAATCCACATCATATAATACCCTGAATTTCAATAAACAATACTTAAATAGAAAAAAGTAATAAAATGGAAATTAATTAAACTAATATTCAGAATTGGGCAAAAGGGATTTCATCGTTAGGTCCGTTATGGAATTCTTGTTCTGATAGACTTTTAGTTTGCATAAAAAAGATGAAAACGAACAATATATGATCAGTTGAAGTTTGAAATTTAAACCAGAAATTAAATAAATCATCAAGCCAAAATTAGCTGAGTACTGGTCAACCCAGGACCTATGTGCGTCGACCCACATAAGCGAGTAGGTCGACCCATACGAGTGTCAGGCGCGATTTCTTCCTGGCACGATGTCGAACCGACTGGATAGTTCCGTTAACATGCTTTTAGAAGATGAGAATAAAAACCTAATAATCCTAAGGCTTAGATTCTCCTTCTACACCTATAAATTGGCAAGTACTTCTCATTTTCTCCTACACTTTTCCTTCTTCATTTTCTCAGCCTCCACTCCAACTATGTTTTAAAACAAAATAAAAATAGGTAATAAATCGAAGTACCATCTAATTATAGATCTGAAGGATTCTTCTTCTTCTAAGGCCTTTTTCTGGATTTGCAATCTTTTCTCTGTGAGTTTTATGTGATTTTAAGACTAGCTATTTACATAAGAAAGATTGGACAGTAAAATAGTTTAGATTTACAAGCTTATTATCTATCGTATTTATAAGTTTGTTTTCTACAAGTCATTACAAGCAATTTTGATGTCTATGTGTATTCCTTTTTCAGTGGTTTATTTATTTCTAAGCAATTCCTCTTCTTTATCCCCTTGTTTGCTATGATTTTATCTATAGTCTGCAAATGCCCTATTTTATTTTGCTCATCTCTGAGTCTAGGCCTTACGAGTAGCCTAGACAAATTTTCCCTTTTTATTTATTTTGGCGTTGGGTTTATGCCAATGAGAACCTAGGCCTTTATAAGTTAATTTGCATGGAAATTGAGATAATACTGAATGTATGTTAAAAGGAAATTTGGAGATGTTGGATATTGATGAATATCATATTCAAATATTGGACTGTAAATTGGGATAAACCTTAATTGAAAAATATTCAAACTTATGAACTGGATTAAATTGTACTTAATTACACATTAAGTAGCATGAGAAAGGGTTATACAAAAAGATTACATTAATTAGAAATGTTAATTAAAACCTACGAATATAACATGTGGTTATATTGGGCTTATTAATAAACTTAAATGTGTTAAGTTAAATTTGTGAGATTAATAAGCTAATAGATTAGGTCTGTTCCAGTAGCACGGGGGAAGATTGGGGAAGATAAGAAGCCTAATAATATAATGAAATCCTAGTAATGAATTAGGGGCCAAGTTTAGGGGTAACTTGTGTCAATTGCATTTTTGGGTGGGAGCCTGTATCAGTCAATATCCCTTTGTTATCACAAAGTCTTGTGCTAGGTTGAGGCTAGAGCACGCTCTACTGAACTGGATAGTGAGTGGTTCAATCGAGGTGGGTACGGGCGCGTACCGGTGGAACGATCAGCGAGCATCGTTCCGATTGGGGAAGATAAGATGCTGTAATGCCTGTGATTAACGACCGTGTCCTTTTAGTTGATGGGTTCGAAATTGATAATCCCTAATTCCATAGTTGGCACAGGTTATCACATTTTGGGAAAAGTAGCCGATCGACGGGTATAAATTAGGTAAAGCCTGATTATGATATTTCAGTAGTTGGCGCAGCAAAATTTTGGATATGAACAAGAAGCATATCTTTATTAGTGTTTATCTTTTATGCTACTTCATTTACGCTTATGTTCATTACTCTTTAAAACTATTCTTCTGTCTAAATGCTTCCTTATATTATGCTTATGCTAGAAATTACTAGAACTCACTAGACGTATGTCTGACCTAGTTTTTTTTTCTCATTCTCTCTTCCTTTCCCCACTCAGGTTCGCAGGGTCTCAACAGTGATTCTTGACTACTTGACTCGGCTTGGATTCAGATTCTTTACGGATTCATGTATTGGTTTAGTTCTTGTTTTCTGATCATTGTAGTGACTTATGAGAGGAATAGCTTTAGTGGTTTTACATATGTACTTTGATATTTCCCATGATATACTATGTATGTTTTTATGATGATGACTATTTTGTATTTTGAAATGTAATAATTACTGATGTTTGACTGCTTATTTGATAAATGTTTTAAAATTTTCCGTTGTGTTTTATATTTCTATCTTGTGAATTTTAGTCTATGTGTCATTACTTTATACCTAAGAGCTTCAAAAAAGTTAACGCATCCTTGTATGGGTGATGTTAAGAGACATGGGTCACGGGTCGACCACGTGGTCGACCCATCTAGGATCGGGTCATCCTAGTTGCATGCTAATTGAGCCATATTTATTTCTTAACTTTATTTTAAATTGCTAGTATAAAATTCAAACCTCAACTGGTCATAACTTATTCATTTTAAGTCCTTTTACGCAAATCAAAATAATCGCGACGGACCCAATAGCACAACACCCATTTCCCAATTCTCGATTATTTCTCAACTAATTTTTTAATTAACAATTAGTTAATTGATTATTGTTTCGTTAAAATATGGATTGTTACAATTTTTTACCTTAATGATCTTCATCAACCATTAGAGAATAAAGAGGAAATAACTACTAATCCATCTATAGCACAATGGGTGACTTAGATATAAAGGTTGCAGCGGTTATTTAATTTTTTGACAAATCCATCCGATTTTATTGTGGATATACCACTATGTATATACAATAAAAGACAGATGTTCAGAACAAGCTCTAGATAGCTTAAAATGGTTTTGAAGTAGCCAGATCACTGTCTATACCATAGAAGAAGCTAAGGAATAGCCCAATACAGCAACAGAAGAGTTAGATTGAATGTTTACACTACTATATAAAAGAGTGATCTGTCCCCTCTATCCAAACTAATATCAGTGTCAGTTCCAGGTCTAATGGCATGCCTAACCTAAGCAAAAATCACAGCAAGATTAGGCTTAGTTGACCTCGAATACAATAAGTAAAGGTATATCAAACCCTATGATGGATCCAAAAAAAGCTACAAATTTCATTGGCCTTCCAAACCTTCCTTGTCCAAATATAGGTGACCCCCCTAATCGTGATATGAAAAACATCTTGATTCGGCCTCATCTCCAATAAGCCTATGCTACGAATCTAGAATTAGATCATACCTCATGTCGGTATCAGTGTGAAATCAAGCATGTTCCACAGAATTCTAATAGATAATGCCATCCTCAATGGCAGGATCAACTGAGGTGACCTCATGCACAATAGTGGCGCCAGGACTACTCCGAATAGCTGGAATCTAAGAGACAGACGAAGCTTAATCAATAATAATATCCAAGGTAGCAGAAATAGAAGAATGAGATTTCGGTACCCATTTCAATGTAGGCCTAGCAAGAAGGGAGTTAACAGGAGGAACTAATGCAGGGGTATCTACATAGAAGCACATATCTAACGTATGAACAAAGGAGTGACAAGATACACAAATATCTGGTTTCCACTTATATTGCACATCAACTTCCAAATCCTTTCCTCCTTAAATTCTGAATTCTAGCTTAGCTGGCAACAACTTAGAGGAGGTAATTTCTATCAGAGCTCTGGCAAAATGCATATCCTTACGAGCCTCGTTACTAGAATTAAAACATTTGAAATCACAAATTAAATTTTCTAGCAAATTCAAACCAAGCAAAGGTTGAAGGACGGAAGGGACAAGAGTAAAGATGGTCAAACAGGAATTGATAGGACTTATTCTCTAGCTTTGTTAATGTTATGACTCCATGGTGTGGCAATAAAAGGTATCCCCATGATAATAAGTGGAAAATTCTCAAGAGCTCTAAGCTTTTCTTGCTCACTTGTGAATTTAATACAAAACATGGTATTGAAATATTGCACATTTTAATCTACTTTTATTGTTTTTTTAAGAAACACGGTGTTTCATATTATTGTCAATGAAATACCTACTTCTGAAATTTGGAAGTAATCGGAATGAATTTATGCAAAGAACTTTTCAAGAACTTGAAGCTGAAGAAAGGGGGATCAATTAGCGAGAATCTCAATGACTTTTAGGCAATTGTAAATCAAATAAAGGCTATTGATTTCAAGGGGTATGATGAGATTTAATCATTATGTTGATGATTTCATTACTAGAGAATTGGGAAATGCTTGTGATTGCATTGAATAACCCAAAATGTCTTGGTTTGGTGGTTAGTATAATCTGCATAATGAGGGGATGTGAAAGATGAAACTAATGGAATGGAATGATAAGGAAATAAAGAAAATTAGAAATCCCACTCAAGAGATTCATTTTGCAAGGGGAGGTAACCATCCAAATATGGAAAGGTCAAATAGGTCAAACATTGAAAGAGATTTTATCTTCTATTATTGTGAAACATATTGTCTTAAATTTAGATTTTGCAACAAGCTTAAAAAGGACTAGGAGGGCTTAAAGAAATTAGAATAAAATCAAAGGAAACAAAAAGATAATAGCAATGGAATGGTTCATTTTAATGAAGAATTTGATGACAACGTCCTATGTATGGATAAGGACAAAAACAAAAATTGGGTTCTTGATTCAATGTGTGTTTCCATATATGTAATGAAAAAGAATCATTTGTTGAATATGAAATCGAGATGATAAGATTGAATCTACTAATGGAACTGATCTAGATGTTAAGGCATATGCTCGGTTGGATTAAAGATACATGATGAAAGGGTGGTGAGGTTTACATGGGCTAGACATATCTTATAAATTATAAGAATATTATTTCATTAGGACGATCGAAGGTAAAATACTGCAACTTTTCAACTTGAGATGAAGTCACAAGAATTTGGAAAGGTAGTATGGAGGTGCTGCATGCAAAAAGAGAAATTAACAATGTATATAAATTACATGGAAAACAAAGGAAAATGGAGGAACCTCATGTAGGGAAATTTTGTTTAAGTCAAGGTGAAACATGTAACGAAAAAGCACAAAGTCTGTTTGTAGACCTTTATGGTATTACAGTTTTTTTCGATTTAATAGCGATATATACGTTCAATTATGAGACATGTATATTTAGATGGTTTAAAGGATGGTTGAGTTTCTTTTTATATGGAGATATTTGTCTCTATAGTGATGTTGGACATTATTTGGAGATTGAGGTTCTCGGTGTTGTTTGGATGACATTTATGGAATATCGTATAAATGTAGATATCGTCAGATTTTAGTGATACATTATTTCATTTATAAATAGATTATAAAGATACTTAGATTAAGTTAGGATTATGCTTCAGATGCATTGTCTATGGATTTTATGGGTTTAGTAGAGTGATTTGTTATCTCTTTTATTGCATTAAAGAAAACAACAAATTATCTACATAGGTAAGATTTATTTTAAAGGGTGGAAGTAATCAAATACACATTAATAAAGATATTTGTTGAGAAATAATATAAATTGGCATGTATAGGGTACATTATGTGTGTGGAGAAAACTGTTTTTGTCCAAGTACTGAGGGTTGAGATTTCTTCTCAATTTTAAGGCTTTTTGTAATATTTTGATGAATCAGCAAAGCTTTTTTGAAGGAATTTATATGTTTTCCCCATCAATTTTATCTCTTTGAAATTTAATTATGTAGAGATCACAGAAAAACCTAACACATAAATCCAAAAAGACCCAAAATCAAATAGTTCTCCATGGGTCTTAGGTTGCATCCGAATCGGAAAAATAACGTAAAGCGTGATCAAATCTAATCCAACCCGATCTGGAAGACCTGACAAAAAACATTAAAATATACGCATTTCCAATATCATTATCCAATGGAACTCAAATCTATCTGATCCAATATCACCCGACCTAAAGGGTCAGGTTCTAAAATTGAAACCCTATAGTTTGAACTCAAAAGAATCTAACTTTTGTAGAATGGAAACACGTATGATCGAATCTAATCTAACTGAGTAGACCTATATCTTGAATGCTTTTTTTGTTACATAGCTAAAATGGTTTTGACCACTGGATTATATATTTCATTCAGAATCCATTCGACCATGCTTCCCAAAAGAAAACGACCCTAAGATAGAACTGTCCTGTTTTAATATAGGTAACCTCCCCAATCGTGATATGAAAGACACCTTGATTCACCCTTCTCAACAACAATCATACGATAAGAATCTAGCACTGGATCATACCTCATGTTGGTATTAGTGTAAACTCAAGCATTTTCCATAGAATCCCAATAGAAAATGTTATCCTCAGTAGCAGGATCAGCGGAGGCAACCTCATGGACATAGCGGCGCTGAACTACCCCGAACAACCGGAATTTAAGGGGCAAATGAGGTTTTCTCAATAATAATATATAAGGTAGAAAAAACAGATGAATGAGATTTTGGTACCCATTTCAGTGTAGGCCTAGCAAGAGTGGACTTGACAGGAGGAACTAATGCAGGGATATCTACATAGAAGCATGTGTATGACATATGACAAAAGGAGTGACAAGATACACAAATCTCTGGTTTTCCATTTGTATTGCACATCAACTTACATAGTCCTTCCTCCTTAAACTCTAACTTTTAGCTTAGCTAGCCAAAACTTAGAGGATGTAATTTATATCAGAGCTTTGGTGAAATGCTTATCCTTGCAAGCCTCGGTACTAGCGTTAAAACATCTGAAATCACCAATTAAATTGGCTAACCAATTCAAACCAAGCGGAGGTTGAAAGATAGAAAAGATATGAGTAAAGGTGGCCCAAATAGGAATTGGTAGGACTTGTTCTCTAGATTTATCAATGCTATGACTCCATGAAGTGACAACAAAAGGTTTCCCTACGATAATAAGTGAAAAATTTCAAAGAAATCTAAGCTTGTTTTGCTCATTTGAAATAAAACGTGGTATTAAAAAATTGCAGTTTTTAATCTACCTTTGTTTTTCCAAGAAATGAAGTATTTCATATTGTTGCCAATGAAATACCTACTTCTAAAATTTGGAAGAAATTGGAATGATTTATGCAAAGAACTCTGCAACAAATAAGGTTTTCTTATTAAAAAAATAGAGAATTCGAGGCTGAAAGAAGGTGGATCAATTGGAGAGCATATCAATGATTTTTAGGCAATTGTAAATCAATTGACGACTATTGATTTCGAGGGGGATGATGAGATCAAATCATTAATGTTGATGATTTCATTACTGGAAATTTGGGAAACGCTTGTGACTGCATTGAACAATCCAAAATTAGATGGGGTTGTTTCAGTGGGTTTGGTGGTTAATGGTAGTCGGCTTAACAAAGGGAAGTAAAAGATGAACCTAATGAAATGGAATTATAATGAGAGAAAGAAAACTGGAAATCCAATTGAAGATATTCATTTTGCAAGGAGAGGTAACCATCCAAATATGAAAAGGTAATCAAATAGGTCAAACATTGAAGGAGATTTCGTCTCCTATTATTGTAAAAAAATTGTCTTAAGTTTAAATTTTGTAACAAGCTTAAAAAGGACAAGGAGTGGTTGAAAAAAATTAAATGAATATCAAAGCAAACAAAATAATAATAATGATGGTGAGGTTCATTTTGATGATGAATTTGATGACAATGTCCTATGTATGGATAAGAACAGAAGCAAAAAATGGGTATTTGATTCCGACTTTTGTTTCCATATATGTAATAAAACAAAATCATTTGTAGATTATAAAAATCTAGATGATAAGATTGAATCTGCTAGTGGCACTGATTTGTATGTTAAGGCAAATGTTTGGTTGGATTAAAGTTGCCTGACGGAGATGCGGTGAAGTTTAAATTGGTTACATATATCTTAGAAAATATAAGAATAATATTTCACTGAGACCATTCAAGGTAAAAAGTTGCAACTTTTCAATTAAAGGTGAAGCCATAAGAATTTGGAAAGGTATTACGGAGGTGCGCCGCGCAAAAATAAGAATTAACAATGCATATATTACATGGGAAAACAAAGTAGAATTAGAAAACCTCATATAGTAGATTTGAAGGAGCAAATTTGTCTAAGTCAAAGTGAAACATGTAACGGAAAAGCACAAAGGCTATTTGTACACCATTGTGGTACTACAATTTTTTTTATTTAATAACGATATAAACGCTCAATTATGAGACGTGTATATTTAGATGGTTTGAAGGATGGTTAAGTTTCTTTTTATATAGAGGTATTTGTCTCTATTGTAATATTGGAGATTATTTGGAAATTGAGATTCTAGGTGGTGTTTGGATGTCATTTATGGAATATCGTACAAGTGTGGAGATTATTAGATTTTAATGATACGTTATTTCATATATAAATAGATTTTAAAGATACTTAGATTAAGTTATGATTGTGCTTTAGATGCATTGTTTGTGGATTTTATGGGTTTAGTAGAGTGATTTGTTGTCTCTTCATTTTTTTTGAAGAAACAAGATTGCTTAATTACATTAAAGAGAGCTATAAATAGTTTGAGTTGGCCAAAAATACTACAAATCACACAACAAATACTATACGTACAAAAGAAAAGGCAAAC
This sequence comes from Allium sativum, assembly GCA_030737875.1. Taxonomy (NCBI): domain Eukaryota; kingdom Viridiplantae; phylum Streptophyta; class Magnoliopsida; order Asparagales; family Amaryllidaceae; genus Allium; species Allium sativum. The sequence goes on from CM060910.1 coordinate 709,683,283, forward strand.
TCACACAAAAGATAAACACATTACAAAAATACAACATTAAACAGAAAACTACACAACATATACACAGTACAACCTACATGACAAAACATTTAAAAACCATTGACCAAAACAAAGCACCTAAGGACCCTAAAGCCAGCACACAGAACATAATCTCCCAAAGCGAACCCCAAAGCAAATATGTAGGAAACCAACTCACCAGAAAATAAGAATCAGGAAAACTAGAAATTGATGAAGCCAAAAAATCACACCAAAGCAAAAAGCTGCAAGAGCCCAGCATGACAAAACCACAAGACTTCATATAGACGAACCAGCAAACCAAAAGATACAATCATCGTCAATGCATTCAGAACCCACTCATACAAATAACAACTCCAAAGACATTAAAGCCAGCCTCAAAAGCATAAGAAAGGGTCCAAAACCAAGAATCAAACTCCAAAGTAAAATGATGTAACGTCATCTTGTTAGAAAGAATATAGAGCCTCAATGTCAAGACAATCAAGAAGATAAAATCCAAAAAGGGAAACACCACTAAAACTAATGAAGGTGGTCAAAGGATATAAGAAAATAACTAACTTTTTAGAAATACCTCCATTAGTTACCCCACCATGATTGCTTCCCTCTTCTTTAACTTTTTTGAGTGGGATCTTGTTTGAATTTGAGATATTAATTTTACCCATTCTGGATTTGTCTCCACTGAAGGTTCATCACTCATCATCTAACTTCCTCCTTTGAATTTGTTGGTTTTAACTTTAGACCTTCTCTTTTTAAAACTACATGTAGAATTGTCTGATTCCTCATAAAGGTATCATTATTCACTGCTTCTTCACTATTATGAAACTCACTGCAATCCTCGATATTAACCATTCTATCAGCAACAGATTTCATTCCAAAGTTTCCAACATCTTTAACAAACTTACTAGACTGCTCACAAATATCTTGCTTGAACACATAATACTTGATGGCATACCTACAGGTTTAGAAGTCCTAACCTCGTTATTCCGAACTAAGGCCATTTCATCATTAGGATGTTTATCAACTGCAGGAGCCTCAGATAAGTTTAATTGTTTTTTACGATTAGCATTAATACCCACATCCTTTTCAACAGCAGAAAACTTATGAGCTAAACTAAGTTCCCCAACATTATCATTCATACGTTTATCACGACTATCCATATTATCATCCACATCCATACCACTATTTTTATTAGAATCATTCTTCAGGATTCAAACTCTAGTTGACTTACAAACAACATTAGAATGCCGAAACACTCTGCAATTAGAGTAAAATGATGGAATCCATTCATAACAAACCTTTAACCAAACGATAACTCCATTTTCATACTAAAAAGCGAAGTCTAAACCAATTTCAACTAGTATTCTTGCATAACAAATGTGACATAAATTCTCAGTAACATTATCCAGTCTTAGAGGTTACCCTAAAATAGAGGTTATTCTACTTATAGCTTCGACAACCCAAAAGTCAAGGTCTAGCTTGGGAATCTAACCCAATTTCAAAAAGAATTGAGAAACTCTCTTGTTAATTTCATTTCAGGTTTCCATTTCTTTTTAAAGATCGGACTTTTATTATAGAAGTAAGCTCCAGATGCTGGTAATCTATCATAATCCTTAGCCAAATCATATTTAATTTAAAAAAACTATCTCTTGAGAACAACTCATAGCTACCTTTCAGCTCCCAGCTCCAATCAATGTAGTCCTTCAAATAATTAAAATACAGTTTACTACCATAAACGTAGAATACAATGGAATTCGTCCATTTTTTCCTTGCCTTACTAACTAGATTATCACTAACAACAACAATTTTAAGTTTATCTTGGATATAAGGCTCATAGAAGTTGAGTTGAATAATATTCTAATGTGATATATTCTCCACTACAGCTTCGAACCATGATTTAGATTGTATAGAATTAAGCACAATAGAATTTACCTAAGAATTAGGAACCAGATTTGGAAATTCTAGTTTAGAACCCATATCTAATCTTCTGAAACTACCTTGAATTGCAGAGCGATCTCGACTTGCATGTTGTAGAGATGAATTGGAATCAGGAGGATAAACCGATATCTAATTGGAATCGAAAAGAAGATCAAATTTTGATTGAGATTTAGGATTTTGAGGAGATGAGGATGCCATTTCCCAGCGTTTCTCTGTTTACCTTTTTATCTGTTGTCTCTTTATTGCATTAAAGAAAACAACAAACTATATACATAGGTAAGATTTGTTCTAAAGGGTGGAAGTAGTCAAATGCACATTAATAAAGGTATCTCTTAAGAAATAGTGTAAATAGGCATATATAGGGTTCATTATGTGTGTGGGGGAGTTTTTTTTTTTAAGTATTGAGGATTGAGATTTCTTCTCAATTTAAGGATTTTTTGTGATATTTCGATGATTCAACAAAGCTTTTTTTTTGAAGAAATTTATATGTTTTTTCCCATCAATTTATCTCTTTTGAAATTTAATTACGTAGAGATCATAGAAAAAACTTAACATGCAAATTCGAATATTCCAATCTGAAAAGACCCAAACTCAAACTGTGTGTGACGGCCCGCCCCGCACCAGCCGACATTTCCAATGGAAGTGCGCTATGTCGATGTCCAACCAGCACGGGACAGTCGCCAAAGAAAGGAATTTGAACCAACAAGGAACATGTAGAATGTCTCACAGCGCATGGAATAAAATATAGTAATAACATACTTTGAAATAAAACAGGCGAGACGATGCATAAGCTGAAAACTAAACATCATAGCATCGGGAAATCCAAAATACAGCTTATGTTCCACTTCATCGTTATTACAACCTTTGAAAACTGTCTATAAAGCAAATAAGGAAGGTACACTACTAATGCCCAAAGCAGTGACCATTAACAACACATGGAGAATATAGGTAGGTAATACATAGGAGCCTCCTGCTCGTCTCCGGATCAGCTACTCGTGCATAACCAGCTAACCTGTCTCTAGTATGCCCGTTTAAGAGCACTCAGAGTAATAAGAAGAGACATAAAACTCTGGGTTTGACAAAAGTCTGGTATGAGTGATAAGCAGTAAAACAGAACAATAACAGGTATACTAAACCATACCTGAACCTGGAACTGCAACCAAAGAGTTAGCACAACATACCGTACAATACTCTAAGGTGCCACTAACATATAGTGTAAAAGATACGGGGGTAGGGGTGTGCATATCATAATGATGTCAGACAATCAAGCATAGCAACCATCCTCACATCTCTCACTCAGTGCGTAAAGTATACGATATCTACCACTTTGACCACCTAATTCCTTGCTATGATCACTATGCCCCATGGAGTCGTAACGACACCACTGCACTGATCCATAGCCACTAATATTTTGCTATGTCCACTCTGCCCCATGGAGTCATGATGGCTTCACTGCACTGGCTCATAGCCTTGCTACGATCACTCTGCCCCATGAAGTCATAACAACTTCACTGCACTGATCCGTAGCCAATATCCATCTTTCCGTGATGAGTCAAAGCTAAAGACGTCGATAACCCCTTAGCACACGTCCCGCAACAAAGTCCAATCATGAAGTTAACTCGTTGGTTCCTAACTGGATCCTGAGTTCCACTTCCCATATGGACTACCTTTGCATCTCGGGTTTTGGTCTTCTCCGGATCGGTCTTCATCTGGTTCAGAAACAAACTTCCTTTCGGATCGGTTCTCTTCCCTTTGTCTAGTCCGTAGTCATCAGCCTCCTTCTGGTCGGTTCGTGCTCCCCCTGTCGGGTCGGGTCGTGGTGCCCAAGCTGGATCGTGGTGAGGGTAGGTGGCCTACGGTTCGTGACTTGCTTCATGCCTGCTCCAGATCAGTTCGGGTCGTGACCAAGCTTCGGGTCGGGCCTTCTGGTTCGTGATCCTCCTTGGCCATCAGTTCCTTAACTTCTGAAGCAGTTCGTGATGAATGGAGCGTGGCGTCTCGTGAAAGGGTCTCACGATCGGGTCGGGTCTTGGAAGGGAGGGGCGATCCGATCCGGGTCCTGCACATTTCCTGCAACTCTTCCAGCGACGGTTTTACGCCATACGACGGCGTTTTCGACCATTCTAACTCTTCTAATCAATCACAAAGCATACCATACAGTCATAGCAACATGTATAATTACCCACAAACAACAAAACAACCTTATGATATGTTAAAACGGATCAAACATACCCAAAAACCCTTATTTTCCCCTTAAGCATGTTTAAGCAAATCTAATGATAGGATTAGCAAAACTTAATTAAATCAACCCAAACTTCTAACAGAGGCCTACAACAATATTTCGAAATTTATAAATATTTTTCCAGAATTTAATCATGTTTAAATTCGCTAATTAACACTAATTACCCTTAATTAACCATAATTAGTGAGGAACTATGCAAATCACTCACCTTAGCCACAAACGAAATAACAAATATGAAATTACCCTCTGTTTGGCGCTGTCCCCAAGGCTATACCGCAGCTCCGACCTTGATTTGGTGCTATTTCCCTTTAATTTGATGCAATTTAGCCAAATCTTCAATTAGAAAGTGGTTTAGATGTTGGAGGCCATTACTAAGTTGAGAGGGACGATAAGTGGCGGCTGAAAAATGAGAAAAGGGTGTTCTCTAAACCTTAACAGCCCTTAAATACTCCAAATCCCGAAATCCCCCTCTGGGCCTAGCTGTTAATTACCCAATTAAGCCCGGTTAAGCTGTTTTTCACCTTCTAAACCTTAATTCAGCCTTATCTCCCAAACGGTAAGTCCGTTTTCCACATATGACCACTCAACGGAAAGGTAAACCATCATCCAGATCTAATGGAAGTGGTTTCAGGTTAAAACTCCTTTTCAATCAAAAGCTATGGCCGAAACAAGATCAGCTTGGGGCAAAACGGTCATTTAAAAATTGGCAAAAATCATGGACATGGGAAATTACCCCGATAATCGTCTCCCAAAGTTACATGACCATACGACTGCGTATGTGAAAGAAATAAATATTCTACGATCCTTCGATGCATAGAATACGGGTCGTTACATTATCCCCCCTTAAGAAATTTCGTCCCCGAAATTCCTTAACTAAGAAACAAGAAGAGGATCCTGCATGCTTATCAACCATTCACAACAATCAAACATACAAAACAACAAACAAGTCTATCCTAGCATGCGGAAAACTAAGTCGCAATTAAAATCTTACCAGGCAAAGAGTTCTGGATACGTCTTCCTAATGTTCTCCTCCGTTTCCCAAGTACAGTCATTCTCATTCTCGCCCCACTGAACTTTGACTAGATTCACCGCTTTCCTTCGAAGTTGCTTCGTATCGTGCTCGACAATACGAATCGGCTTGCGGTTCCCAACCTCCTCGGGTTCTACTTCGATATCATCCAACTGATCAGGTGAAATATCCATATCGGGGTCGTGCACGAATTTCCTTAACTGGGAAACATGAAAAACGTTATGAACTCCTACCATCTTCTCTGGTAATTCAACTTTATATGCCAAATTCCCAATTTGTTCAAGAACTGGGAGTGGACCAACAAATCTTGGTGTTAACTTGCCTCTCCTGCCAAATCGTATCACGCTCTTTAACGGAGAAATCCTGCCAAACACCAAGTCGCCAACGGAGAATTTTAAATCTCTTCTCCTCTTATCAGCATAACTCTTATGCCTATCTTGGGCAGCCTTTATTCGCTGTTGGATAACCTTAATCTTATCTGAAGTTTCTCTTTTTACATCTGGTCCAAGCACAAACTTCTCACCAGTTTCTAACCAACATGACGGTGAGTTGCACGGTCTTCCGTACAAAGCTTCAAATGGAGCCATACCAATACTGGATTGATAACTATTATTATATGCAAACTCTACTAGATGTAAATGGTCATCCCATGATCCACCAAAATCCAATATGCAAGCTCTCAAGAGATCTTCTAACACTCGATTCACCCTCTCTGTCTGACCGTCGGTTTGAGGATGATATGCGGTACTGAGATGTAATTCTGATCCTAACGCCTCTTGTAAGCTCTTCCAAAACCCGCTAGTAAACAATGGGTCTCGGTCACTCACAATGCTTTTAGGTACTCCATGAAATCTCACTACCCATTTCATATATAGCTCAACTAACTTAGTTGCCGTTCTATTCAACTTGACGGGTATGAATCTTGCACTCTTGGTCAATCGGTCCACAATCACCCAAATGCTATCATGGCCCGACCTAGCCCTCGGTAACCCATCAATGAAATCCATTGAGACTTGTTCCCATTTCCATTATGGAACTTCTAATGGTTGCAACAAACCACTAGTCTTCTTTTGCTCAGCTCACTAGCTGGCAATTCATGCATTTGGATATAAACTTCCCAATGTCTCTTTTCATCCCTTCCCAGTAGTAGGTCTGCTTCATGTCTCGATACATTTTATTACCGCCGGGATGTATAGTCAGTTTTGAGTGATGACATTCTCTAAGCACTTCATCTCTCAATCCATCAACATTGGGCACAACTAGTCTTCCATCCTTTCTAAGCCATCCATCTCGATCAAGCCCATACTTGTTCATCTCCTCGTCGATACCCATCTCTAACTTAGAGATGACTTCAAATAAGTTAGGATCGTTCTTCTGACTGGAACCAATCCGCTCAATCAAAGTGGGTCTGACCATCAAACTTGCTAATACTTCTGGATCCAATTTGCACTTTGGTCTGAAATCATACCCAGCGATGTACTCCAGTTGCTTCCACTCAAGAAACATATCCCCTAAACTGGCATGTCTTCTACTCAATGCATCGGCTACCGCATTGCCCTTTCCTGGTGTGTATGCGATATCGAAATCGTAGGAAGCCAAGAATTCTAACCATCTTTGCTGTCGGAGATTTAGATCCTTCTGAGAGAAAAGATATTTTAACGATTTATGATCAGTAAACAACTCGAATCTTTCTCCCAAGAGATAATGTCTCCACGTCTTCAATGCGAACACGATCGCTGCCAATTCCAAATCATCGGTAGAATATCTCTTCTCATGCGGTTTCAGTTGCCGACTAGCATAAGCTACAACCCTACCTCCTTGCATCAATACAGCACCTAGTCTGGTACCACAAGCATCTGTGTATACCATCATCTCTTCATTCCCTTTAGGGATGACTAACACTGGTGCACATGTCAACTTTTCCTTTAGACTCTTAAATGCATTTTCACACCTTTCGTCCCAAACGAAAGCTTGATTCTTCTTGGTCAACTGAGTCAACGGTGCCGCTATCTTGGAGAAGTCTTGGATAAACTTACGATAATATCCAGCTAATCCTAAGAAACTTCTTACGTCTGTTGCATTCTTGGGCGTAGACCAATCTTGTACCGTAGCCACCTTCGCAAGGTCCACGGCGATACCATTTTCTGAAACAACATGGCCCAAAAATCTCACTTCCCTCCTCCAGAAGTGGCACTTAGAAAACTTTGCTTTCGATTGGTGTTTTCTCAACACCTCCATCACTATCCTCAAGTGTTCCTTGTGTTCTTCCTTTGTCCTCGAATAAATAAGCATATCGTCTATGAACACAAGAACAAACTTATTCAACTGATCTCTGAATACCCTATTCATAAGATCCACAAAATATGCTGGTGCATTGGTCAACCCGAATGGCATGACCAACCACTCATAAAATCCAGACGGCGTCCGAAAGGCCGTTTTAGCTATACTCTCAGCTTCCACTCTAAGCTGATGAAAACCTGTCGCGAGATCCAACTGGGAGAATACTCTCACGCCACTCAACTGATCAAACAAATCCTCTAGCGGTAGAGGATACTTATTCTTCCTCGTCACCTTATTCAATTCGCGGTAGTCTACACACAATCGAAGGGAACTATCTGCCTTGGTAGCAAACACAACTGGTGCTTCCCACTTAGAAACACTTCTTCTGATAAATCCCTTCTTCAACAGATCGCTTACTTGCACCCCGATCTCTCGCTGCTCCCTTGGCGCCATACGACGAAGTGGCATCATTATAGGCCTGCCATCTTTCACTAAATCAATACGGAACTCAATCTCTCGGTGTGGTGGAAGTCCGGTCACTTCCTCGAAGTCATCCGGATACTGGCCAGCCACGGACACATCTGACAACTCATCATGCGGGATGTCGAGGGAATTTAGAAAACTAGCCATTACCCCATCACAATGTAGACCACCAAACACTACCCTCCGCCCATCATCCGCCCTAACTGTCACCAAAAAGCCCTCACAGTCTACCACCACCCCGTACCTTTGGAGCCAATCGACTCCCAAAATAATTCCAAACCCAGTAAAGCCCAAAACAAAGCAATCACAAACATGCATCCATGACTCGATAAAACCAAATTTCGACAAATCATGCTAAGGCTAGTCGAACCACCAATCGGGTTCGTCATCGCTAAAGGTCTATCGACTATCTCGGGTTCCAATCCCAACCTATCTACCAGGTCACTAGATATGAAGGAACGGGAAGCTCCGGTATCAAACAATACTCGAACAGGAACATCATAAACAGAAAGCATATCTTGAATGACGACATTCTTTCCTTTCTCCGCCGCAGTTGGGGCATTCGACAAAGAAGGAACAGCATTGATAGCATATGCTTTCACAATCTGCTTTTCTTTAAGGGGTTGCGGACACTTGTCCTTGTGATGTCCCACTTGGCCACAGTTGAAGCACTTCCTGTCCGCTGGCTTGGCCCGACATTCTTTGGCATAGTGGCCCTTCTTACCACAGCTGAAGCACTCAACATCTTTCTTATTCTTTTTCTTCTGGCCATCCTTGGTCTGATTCTGCTTTCTCTTATTCTGAGAACCATTCTTGCCTCCACTGCTTGCTTGCAGTTTTGGCTCCTCTGCAGATGCAACCTCGGTCTTTGCTTGGGGTATAGACTCTCCGATCTCAAAGCTTTCCCCACAATCGATTCAAACGTCTCATCGATGTGGTTAATAAGCCTTTCCCCTTCTTCTCGGGAGTGTCGATAAGAGATAATCCGTACTTCGATAAAGTATCGAACTCTGCAATGTACTCCAAGACTGCCCTGCCATTCTGCTTAAGCTCTAGAAATTGCCTAAACAACCCTGATTTCTGAGCAGCTGGGATGAACTTATCACTGAATCGGGCCTTAAACTGATCCCATGTAACTTGATCCTCTGGAGTAGCTGCCTTAATAGCATTCCACCAATTCATTGCCCGTCCGTGTAGCTGACGGAATGCTAACTTCCTCTTCATCGCATCCTCGATACCCAAATCTTAGAAGATACGCTCACAGCTATCCAACCAATCCTGAACTTCTGTAGCCGATTCCGTTCCGTGGAACAGCTTCCCACCAAGGCTAGTGTAATCCTTGCATAGCTTGGCGAAATCGGCCCTAGGCGCCTGCACCGCTGCATCACCACCATTTGCAGCATTGGGAACTGCTCCTTGCACATTTCTAAGCATCTCTCTCATGAAGTCAGTGAACACAGTCCTCATATCAGGAGCATTCCCATTATTAGCTCCTCTACTAGCACCCCTCGTATATCGGCTCATCGTTCAATCTGTAAAGAGAAACAATTAACCATCCTCTTTGTGGTGTCAGTGCAGTGCTATTTCATCCTTAGCTATACTAATAGTATATATATATATAGCTTTTGAAAACCAAAATAATCACAAATACGCACTCTCATATACGTATTATCTCTCCCTGGTGTCTTTCCTAGGTTAACTACGCAACCTAGAGCTCTGATACCAAATGTGACGGCCCGCCCCGCACCAGCCGACATTTCCAATGGAAGTGCGCTGTGTCGATGTCCAACCAGCACGGGACGGTCGCCAAAGAAAGGAATTTGAACTAACAAGGAACCTGTAGAATGTCTCACAACGCATGGAATAAAATATAATAATAACATACTTTGACATAAAACAGGCGAGACGGTGCATAAGCTTAAAACTAAACATCATAGCAGCGGAAAATCCAAAATACAGCTTATGTTCCACATTATCATTATTACAACTTTTGAAAATTGTCTCTAAAACAAATAAGGAAGGTACACTACTAATGCCCAAAGCAGTGACCATTAACAACACAGGGAGAATATAGGTAGGTAATACGTAGGAGCCTCATGCTCGTCTCCGGATCAGCTACTCGTGCATAAACAACTAACCTGTCTCTACTCTGTCCGTTTAAGAGCACCCTGAGTAATAAGAAGAGACATAAAACTCTGAGTCAGACAAAAGTCTGGTATGAGCGATAAGCAGCAAAACAGAACAATAACATGTATACTAAACCATACCTGAACCTAGACCTGCAACCAAAGAATTAGCACAAGATACCGTACAATACTCTAAGGTGCCACTAACATATAGTGTAAAAGATACTGGGGTGGGGGTGTGCATGTCATAATGATGTCAGACAATCAAGCATAGCAACCATCCTCACATCTCTCACTCAAGGCATAAAGTATACGATATCTACCATTTTGACCATCCAATTCCTTGCTACGATCACTCTGCCCCATGGAGTCGTAACGACACCACTGCATTGATCCATAGCCACTAATACTTTGTTATGTCCACTCTGCCCCCATGGAGTCATGATGGCTCCACTGCATTGGCTCATAGCCTTGCTACGATCACTCTGCCCCATGAAGTCATAACAACTTCACTGCACTGATCCGTAGCCAATATCCACATTTCTGTGGTGAGTCAAAGCTATAGACGTCGATAACCCCTTAGCACACGTCCCGCAGCAAAGTCCAATCATGAAGTTAACTCGTTGGTTCCCAACTGGATCCTGAGTTCTACTTCCCATATGGACTACCTTTGCATCTCGGGTTTTGGTCTTCTCCGGATCGGTCTTCATCTGGTTTAGAAACAAACTTCCTTTCAGATCGGTTCTCTTACCCTTGTCCAGTCCGTAGTCATCAGCCTCCTTCTGGTCGGTTCGTGCTCCCCCTGTCGGGTCGGGTCGTGGTGCCCAAGCTGGATCGTGGTGAGGGTAGGTGACCCACGGTTCGTGACTTGCTTCATGGCTGCTCCAGATCGATTCGGGTCGTGACCAAGCTTCGGGTCGGGCCGGGCCTTCTGGTTCGTGATCCTCCTTGGCCATCAGTTCCTTAACTTCTGAAGCAGTTTGTGATGGATGGAGTGTGGCGTCTCGTGAAGGGGTCTCACGATCGGGTCGGGTCGTGGAAAGGAGGGGCGATCCGATCCGGGTCATGCACATTTCCTGCAACTCTTCCAGCGACTGTTTTACGCCATACGACGTCGTTTTCGACCATTCTAACTCTTCTAATCAATCACAAAGCATACCATACAGTCATAGCAACATGTATAATTATCCACAAACAGCAAAACAACCCTATGATATGTCAAAACGGATCAAACATACCCAAAAACCCTTATTTTCCCCTTAAGCATGTTTAAGCAAATCTAATGATAGGATTAGAAAAACTTAATTAAATCAACCCAAACTTCTAACGGAGGCCTAAAACAATATTTCGAAATTTATAAATATTTTTTCAGAATTTAATCATGTTTAAATTCGCTAATTAACACTAATTACCCTTAATTAACCATAATCAGTGAGGAACTATGCAAATCACTCACCTTAGCCACAAACAAAATACCAAATCTAAAATTATCCTCTGTTTGGCGCTGTCCTCAAGGCTGTACAGCAGTTCCGACCTTGATTTGGTGCTATTTCCCTTTGATTTGATGTAATTTAGCCAAATCTTCAATTAGAAAGTGGTTTAGAGGTGTTTTAGATGTTGGAGGCCATTACTAAGTTGAGAGGGACGATAAGTGGCGGTTGAAAAATGAGAAAAGGGTGTACTCTAAACCTTAACAGCCCTTAAATACTCCAAATCCCGAAACCCCCTCTGGGCCTAGCTGTTAATTACCCAATTAAGCCCGGTTAAGCTGTTTTCACCTCCTAAACCTTAATTCAGTCATATCTCCCAAACGGTAAGTCCGTTTTTCACATATGACCACTCTACGGAAAGGTAAACCATCATCCGGATCTAATGGAAGTGGTTTCAGGTCAAAACTCCTTTCCAATCAAAAGTTATGGCCAAAACAAGATCAGTTAGGGGCAAAAGAGTCATTTAAAAATTGGCAAAAATCATGGATATGGGAAATGACCCCGATAGTCGTCTCCCAAAGTTACATGACTATACGACTTCGTATATGAAAGAAATAAATATTCTACGATCCTTCGATGCTTAGAATACGGGTCGTTACACTGTGCCTCATGGGTCTCGAGTTAGATTTGAATAATGAAAAATAACATGAAGACTCTATTAAATCCAGCTCGACCTGATCCAAAGGACTTGACAAAAAACGTTAAAATATATGTACTTTTAATGTTATTATCCAACTGAACTCAAATCTATCTTATTCAATACCACCCAACCTAAAGGGTCAGATACTAAAATTCAAAACTCACAGTTTGAACTCAATAGAATCTAACTCGTGTAAGACCGAAACATGTCGGACCAGATCTAATCTATTTAAGTGAACATATGTCTTGAATGCTTATTTTTTTATCACATGCAGGTCTGCTGAGACGACCCGAACTTCCCCGTGAAGGAAAGCACGGATAGAATTGAGGACAAGACAAAATAGAACGCATACAGAAGAACATTTCATTGTTATTACAACAATTCCATCAGATACAAGAATATACAGAGTATAAATGAATAAATTACATTCGATAAATATCAGAGATTTAAATTACATTTAAATACATCGCAGCGGAAAATAATACAATATACAACTAGAAGAGATACACGGATACAGAGCTTTCCGAGCATCGTTCCAGCTGTAAATCAGGATCCTGTGAATATAAATCTGCAAAACCAAAACTACTAGCTGCCCGTGTCGAAAATAGGGGCACCCAGAGTTTAGGTTAAAACAATAAACTCCAGGTCAGTCATGTGACTGGTGTGAGAACTAAAACAGTTATTAATATTGGTTTTAAAGTTTGGTAAATCTAGGGACCACGCCGTATAACACGGAACGGGTTTCCTCCCAAGAATACCAGTGCATAGAACAAACAGCGCAATTCTAAATAAAGAAAAATGAAGCTGTTATAAGACCCAGGTCCCATCACACAATGCAACGCAAGCCGGAGGATAGGGTTTTCCCTTATAACAGCCAAAGCATGCTTGATACGTTTAAAACACATTATTTGATACTAGTATAGGTGTATAGTGTCAAAACAATTTCAATCATAAGTATCAATCATAGGCGGCATAGCTACCATCTACTATGTCGCCATACTAGGCTCTACAAATAAAACCGAAACACACGTATTGGAAATTGGATTCCGTCATGAGCCGAGGCAAGGGGAAAGCTCCTCTCCGATTCGAGACACTCTAGCAAATGTCCCAGGACCCCACTATGATCCTTGGATCTTCAGGGCCGGTCCTCTCTTACTTTTGAGGATTGGCAATTCCTGAACACACGTTTCCCGGTCCTTACAGACCTATATCCGAGGCGCCTCGTATCCAACAACCACACAGGTGAAAATTATATAAATGTCAGGGCTGGTAGGTCACTGACACCACCTTAGCTAGAAAGAAACGTCGTGCTCTCCCTGCAGTCACTATCCCGTTTTTGACTCATACCGAGGTGTGAGGCTCGCGAATTCACGCTATACACAAAGCTACGCCACACAGGCTGTGCTTTGATCATCAACCACAAGACTTTGCTTTTCAACAGAAGCCTTGATCAATTGCCACTTACGCATGCCACATTGGCAATTCACTCCATGCGACTGATGTCCATCGATATACAACCTCTGAGCTCGTACGTCTCAGAGAAGGGCGTTAAGCAAGAGAATAAATTCTCCGCCGCCAAACAGATGTATATTTAATAGAGATCAATCAACACAGAATAAAATCCAATGTCAGACACACAATCCATTTACAAGTTCGTTCTGGGTCTGAACGAAACCGGAGGCACTTTCCTCGCATATCCATCCATCTCCAAGTATGTCTGGACGATCACCAACTGATTCCCTCATCCTGGGTGTACAGCCCAATCAAGATCATCAGTAATCACCCAAACAATGTGAAGACTTCCGGTCTTCAACCACCGTCTTCATCTCCGACATCTCGTCAAATCGGTTATTCAGAATGGGTATAACCCGGCCTTTCTGAATAACCCACGTATATAATAAACAAATGTTACACAAACACAATGAACGCCTCATTCCAATTCAGAATATTCTTTTATTCACAAAATCACATTCTTAGGGAAATGTTCCCATTAATTTTATCCAAGATAAATTCTTCTAAATTTATTCTTTAATCTTCCATCGGATGTCATTTCAAATCATATCATGGTTTTCCAAACTAGTTGGGATTAGCGAACCACACCGAAGTAATTATTTATTTTATTTCCCAATCCCAACCTATATATCCCATGGAGCCAAAACTGGTGATACTCCATTCCTAACACCACGGTGTTATTGGTAAAATTAATTACCATTTCACGTTCAAATCTAATTAAAGATTTACTATCGCTTTGGAGCAAAACTGATGGTACTCCATTCTCGATCACCTTTCAGATTTGATAATTTAAATTATCAATTCACTTTTAAATCTAATTAAAGATTCATTAGAACTCCACTTAGTTTTAATCCTTTCAAAAATCAACACCTTGCCTTTAACTGGGTTAAAGAACCAATGTCATCTAAAACACGATTCACGACAAACCCAAATCACATTTGATATTAAATACAAGGCTCTGAATAGAAAGTATATCGGCTTATATTCAATATCAAATTCTGAAACCAACAAATATCGTATTGGAAATAACGATATGAATATATCTTTCAAATTTCCACAGCCATATCTGTATAATCACAAAATCCAACATCGAAATATTCCGAAGACAATTTCGACTCAAATCCATTCCAATTCACGTATTGGAAATCCTGATTCTTTTTTTTTTTAAAACCACTTTCAAATTCAATTTATTTATTTCAAAGATAAATTGATTTTGATTCTAGTTCAAAACTAGTTCATTTCGATAAAAATCTCCTTTTATCTTTTCAAATGTGGAGTTTTTCATTTCAGTTCTTTCCAATCCATCTATTATGGTTTTACACAAATTATTGATATTTTAATAATTTTATCAAGGCCCGTACAGTCGATTTCCATCAACGGCCATCGAACTGCACTTACAACGACCCTTTTCAAATTTGATTTGGACATAATTCCAAATCCAACCGTTAGATTTCAAATTACTAATATTCATTGGAAAGCTCTTTTCGATACGAACCTAACGGTTCCGGTTTTAGGAGAATCCGACGGTCGGATCTCCCGCAACGTCAATTCGAAGTCAATGGTCGAAATTCACGAACTGTCGCGGAGCGCCGCGTTCCATTCAGGCCATTATATATATATAATATGTATATATTATATATATTTCGTCGATTTCCTTTTAAAACGTATTTTATAAATCGTTTTAAATTCGTTTTCAAAACCATTTCAACTCTATATTCAATTTCTAATCAAAATTGAATATTTCATATCATTACTATATAAATGATAATATTTTCAAAATGTTATATTTTGAAAGCACTTCTTTTCTATATTCATTATAAAAACGAATATAATCGATATAAATATCGTTCACGTCAAAAATAGCGCTACTCTAATCAACACGGCTTCGTATATTTCAATAAATTCGTTATTCTATTCAACAAATGAATATTTATTCCATTCAACACATGAATCTATATTTCTTCCAACACCTGACTAATCTCAACACATGAGTACTGTCAACACATCACTATTTTTGTTATGTAAAATATTTTATAAAACTATGGTATCTATCGTTTGATTTTCAATTAGACTTCAACCGTAAAGTAGTTCTAATTTTAAATATGATAAAGATGTAAATTTCATTGTATAAAATATTTCACTCAACACATGAACATCGTCAACACATGACTATTTTATATTCAACACATGAATTTTCTTTTATAATATTCCTTATTTTTCGATTGGAATGAGGCCCAATCAATCACCATATAACGTTAATTATATGGATTCCATACAACACATGTATATAATAGCATTGATAAACAGTCAACCATCATCCAAAGTGCACCACACAACTGCATAAGCATCAAATATAAATAATCGACGCTTACACAGTCTGTCGACCAATCGATCGACAATAATTAAATAATTGGGATTAGTGTACGCCAAATATCATCCCAACACCCGTGTGGGGTTTCAAATCAACAAACACTGAATATTATTTGTGCAGTTGGGTGATGTGTAAAATTTATCATCCCAATCAATTTCAGTCAAATCAGTGTATATAAACAAATCGTCTGATTTGTAAATGAATATTTATTTCTTTTCAGAAGAGTTTTATGTCGTTTCTTAACACGTTAAAAATTATATTTTTAACGTCAAAAATATTTATTTCAACACTTTACTATTTTTAACTAACACTTTTTATTTTAGAAAATTTCGGCGGCATAACGGCACGATACTAGAAACGGGACGAGGCCTGGCCTTATCCCCGGTCTAGTGAAGGCCCACGTCATTCACGCATCAATCAAATCCATTCCATTTCACCAAACAATTCAATTCAAACCAAATAATCTAACCAACTACACAACCAATCAAACAAGTCCATGGTCTGTGGACGATTGTGTCGGGTGCTACTAAACACCGTATGCATCCTAGTATATATATATATATATATATATATAACTAGAAAAAGAGATTTTGAGTGAGAAGTTCTCACCGACTAGCTAAACCAAATGCCACGACTCTTCTTATGTAGAAATCTTCGTCGTTCTCGCCTTTTGTCACTTTCACCGCCCGTAGTCACTACATATATAAAAATCACATTTTATATTGTTGCCATGTATATAAAAATCACATTTTTATATTGTTGCTATGTATATAAAAATCACATTTTTATACTACTACTATATAGATAAAAATTCTATTTTTACAACGGTGTTCATATAATAAAGATTATATTTTTATATCGCCACTTGTATAAAAATCACATCTTTGCTCCTTTTACATAATAAAGATCAAATCTTTAATACTTCTATAATGTAAAAATCATATTTTTATCATCTCTATAACATAAAAATCATATTTTTTATTAACTTCATATGTCAAAAATCATAGAAGCTTTAAAGCGGAGAAAACTCACATATTTCCTATCGCCCGGATTTGTTGTTCTGGCTCCAGAATTTGCAAACGAGCTTCAATCTTCACACCATCTATTTTTCTAGCACAAGCATGCCATTCTGAACAACTTTTGCCTAGTGGTCTTCTTGCCGAAAATGTGTCATTTCGCCGGAAATCGCGAAAAGACAGCATTTTGACAGTGTTTGAACAGCAGACTTCGGACGCGTTTTCCCGACAACTTCGCAATGCAAAATAGGACTTATCATATACCAAATCGAAGAGAAAATAATGCTCTTCGACTTTGGTCTAAATGAACTTTGGCTAGAAATGCACGGTTTGGAAGTTATTGACGAAAAACGGTCAGGGACTTTTATGCAAAAACGGGATTTTTGGTGAAAAAGGGAGATATTGGATTCGTGGGGCCCACGACCAAGGGGAGGGCGGCCAGAGGCGGTGGCGGGCCTGATTGGGCGTGGGGAGGGTGCTGGTGGGTGGTGGAGGCGCTGGAGGGGCCCATGGTGGCGGGTGGTGGTGGGTTTGGGGCTAGGGTTCATGAAATTGGAAGAGGGAAAGAGGAGGAAGAAGAGGAGGAGGAGGGTGCGGGTGGCCGGCGGTGGGCGGTGGAGGGCGGTGGTGGCTGGTGGAGGAGGGGGCAGCGGCGGTGGGAGGGTGGACGTCATTTTTGAGTTTTTGAAGAGGAAGAGAGAAATGAAATTATGAAAAGAAAAATGGAGTAAAAGTGATTATATGCTAGTTTCTCGCGTATCGCCTGAACGCTAGCGATCTCCGATGGCCGCGGATTTCGGACATGAGATAGTAGACGTGAAGACGAGTCCAACGAAACAAGTTTCGTCGAATTCCGAGTTCGTTTGACCGTCCGTTAAAAATCACAAAAATGCTCAGATAAGCTCTAAAAATGCGATTTTGGCGCACCTTTTCTTCTCGCACGCTCACATGCTAACTCAAAAAATCAAGCCCTCTTGGATTTAACCATTATTAGATGATACGAATCTAGAAAAAAAAAGTAGAATTGAATTCCGAGGTCGTATCAATAATGTTCCTTTGTAAAATGACTGCTCGTTTTACCCCGAACTGTTTCAGCTCGCACGACCACATACTAACTCCGTTCGGCGCGCCAATTGGAACTCAACAATGATTTGTCATTAGAAATCCATAAAAATTTATCTCGTCGAATTCTGAGCTCGTATGCAAAATTTCACTTTTTAAGGGCTATGTATTGTTAACCGAACAACACCAGCCCATAGCCACTATTCCGGATATCGGAATATATCGAAGCTTATACTTTTCGGAGTTCTAAATGGCATTTTGAACTCAATGGAAGTGGTTTCGAGTCCAAATTCATCCGTATGCAAAATTTGACTTTTTGGGCCATGTATAATTTACATAGCGACTATTCTGAATTTTCAACTGGGCATAACTTTTGATTCCCGCTATGAAATTTCGATTTTTCGGATTCGTTGGAAAGATATTCACGAATAGATTCTAATATTTTTGGTTTCACTAAAATCCGGATTGCTTTGCACCCGGTACATTCAATTGAAGTTTGAAATCGAATTATCGAACTACCGCGCCATTTTCAATTCCTTTTATAATTATATATAATTATTTATATTCTAATGATGAGCGTATAAATATATACGTTCTAAATATATTCAAAATAAATTTTCGTCGATATTATTTAAAATAATTCATTTTAAATATTCAAAATTCACTAAAATTGCCAAAATAAAAATTTTAAACTGGCCCAGATTTTCGGGTTATTACAATGTGAAAATTAGGCTCACATCCTTAAAACTAAACTTAATTAGACCCACATCCTCCTCGTTTCAAACATCTAAATTTCATCCTTATTTTCAAATAGCGGTTATTTTTTTTCCACTAATGCCCTTTTTCGTTAATTACCGTCATAATTAAAACAACACGGAACACGTATTAGGGTTTAGTTCTTTCCACAATCATATAATTCTGAAAAATGGCGGCGCATCATCTTTCTCATCTTTTTTCATTCCGTCGATCTAAAATCTAATTCGCTCAGAATTATTTTAGTGATTTAATTCGATCCATCGTTGATTTCTGTAATGAATGTTTATTCTTCAAGGTAATTTATAATTTTTATTAATTTTTATTTTCTACGGGTATCATTTTTTTGCTCGATCTTTGTTAATTGGTTAATTTGATCTTCTTTAATTATATAGTCTTGACGATTGATAATTTAATCACTGTATAAAGTTTTAAATTTGTTACAGAGCATACAAATTTATTTGTTAAATTTGGGAATGCAATTGTTTTTATATTCTGAATAGGTGTATACGATTATGCATAAATTGTTAATATTTGCATAAAAAAATGCAGATATTGTTATAACTGGTGTATAGGTTTTTCATATATTCACTTCACACAGAATTTCTTCATACGATTATGCATAAATTGTTAATATTTGCATAAAAAAATGCAGATATTGTTATAACTGATGAAGATATGTGAATGGAGGATTGGTGGAGCTTGTGTAGGTGTTGCACCCTTAATTTATGAAACTATTGTTAGAACTACTGGATTTTCCAGCAATTCTGTAAAAAAGTTGCCGATAAATATGCATGTATTCTTAATATATGCATATTTGTATTCAATTTTTTATCAAACAATTAAAAACCAGATATTTCAAAAATATATTCATATTTCTATGCATTTATCTACAATACTTGCATATAAATATGCAGAAATTATGGGTGCGTTTTTTACAGGTCCCTATAAGGTTTTCCAGCAATTCTGTTAAAAAGTTGCCGACAAATATGCATCTATTATTAATATATGCATATCTGTATTCAATTTTTTATCAAACAATAGCAAAAACAGATATTTTAAAAATATATTCATATTTCTATGCATTTATCTAAATTACTTGCATATAAATATGCAGAAATTATTTTTTATTTTGCTGAATTATACGCAGGTATTTATATTAATCTGAAGCTGTTTTTGTAATTTGATTACTGCACATTAAGCTTATTAATGTTGACTTTCTTTTTCGTATAACAGTGTTCCGGCGGATGTTGGTGCTGTGGTGTCGTTGAAGCTTTGTTGTCCATCTTTTTCCAAAAGATTGAAGCGTTCTGTACTTATTTTTTGTTGTATTACATGTAAATGTTCTGTACTTATTTTTTGTTGTAGTGTATGTACAAGTTATTCAGTACAGTTCTATATATGTATGCAATTATTTCACTTAGTTGCATAAATGTGTGCAATTTTATGTAATATTTGTATCTAATTGTTTGGTTTTTCGTTAAAAAAAAAAAAAAAAATCGGAGACAAAAGACTTACAGGATTTATTAGCATAAAAACCCTGAAAATTCACCGTGTAATGGCAATAAAAATTTGAACTTACAAAACTTATTTATATAAGAATTGAAGAAAAACTCACCGAAGCAACGACATATATAAATACACAAGTGGTTATAATACATGCATATAAGTTTAATAATTGTACGTACATATGCATTTTTGTAGCATATCTGCACATGTATATGCAACTGAATTCATTAATCGCATAATATACTAATTTAACAAAATTTTGCATCATATTATGCAAGTATTCTAAATGTTTACACAAGTTTATGCAAATTTTCTAACCCTCTATATTTAATATTGTTAAGTTAATGAAAATTTAGTATACAAATATGCAATTAATATGAATATCTGCATACATTTACTGAAGAAAATTTTTCAACCATTCTACAAAAATTTTATAAATTCTACAAAAATGCATACATTAAATATGTATACGGTCGAATTTTTAATGATACTTGCATAAATATATGCACATTTTCTTCAAACTTGCACAAAATTATGCAAATATTACTCAAATAAACTAGGAATCATTTTTTTTCTTAAAACTACAACTGTGTGATATCTTATTATGCAATTATTTCACTTAGTTGCATAAATGTGTGCAATTTTATGTAATATTTGTATCTAATTTTTTGGTTTTTCGAAAAAAAAAAAAAAAAAAAAGCCGGAGACAAAAGACTTACAGGATTTATTATCATAAAAACCCTGAAAACTCACCGTGTAATGGCAATGAAAATTTGAATTTACAAAACTTATTTATATAAGGATTGAAGAAAAACTCACCGAAGCAACGACATATATAAATACACAAGTGGTTATAATACATGCATATAAGTTTAATAATTGTACGTACATATGCATTTTTGTAGCATATCTGCACATGTATATGCAACTGAATTCATTAATCGCATAATATACTCACTTAACAAAATTTTGCATTATATTATGCAAGTATTCTAAATGTTTACACAAGTTTATGCAAATTTTCTAACCCTCTATATTTAATATTGTTAAGTTAATGAAAATTTAGTATACAAATATGCAATTAATATGAATATCTGCATATATTTACTGAAGAAAATTTTTCAACCATTCTACAAAAAATTTATAAATTCTACAAAAATGCATACATTAAATATGTATACGGTCGAATTTTTAACGATACTTGCATAAATATATGCACATTTTCTTCAAACTTGCACAAAATTATGCAAATATTACTCAAATAAACTAGGAATCATTTTTTTTTCTTAAAACTACAACTGTGTGATATCTTATAAACTAAATTTACACAAATGTGCATATCTGTATGTATCTTTTTATCAAGCAATCAGAAAAAAATCATATAGAATATATGTATATATGTATGCACATATCCAGAATATATGCATATAAATATGCATATTTTATTGTTATTTTGCTGAATTGTTTAATTCTGAAATTCCAACGTGCTTCTATTACGAATAAATGCATTCAAACATTTAATTCATAAGCGTACTTGCTTACAATCATACAGAACGAAAAAACAATTAGCTTAATAACTTTTTTCGCTGTTCCTTGTACTTGAATATGTCGACAGCAAAGCAAAACAGGACGTTTTTGATTTTTATTGATCCAGAGTTTTGCAAAGTCGTGGAATTTGGGTTTTGAGCGAGATAGAAGAGCGATCGGACTGAGTACATGTCTACAAATAGGTTCTGGAGCGATCTACGGTTTTGTAGAATTGTAGGTTTAGGGATTTGAGCAGTTGATAGGAGCGATCGACTGAGTACTCTTTTTTTTTTTGAGCGACATGATTTGAGCGAGATGATAGGAGCGGTAGACTGAGTAATCTTTTTTTTTTTTTGAGCGAGATTTTTTCAGCGAGATGATAGGAGCGATAGTTGCGTAAGGGTACATCAGGAATTTGTTGAGCGGAAATTCAAAAACAGGGACGTATTCTTTATTTTTTTTATCACCGGGTTTTTTTTATATTTTGAAACTTAATAGGGACCTGTAAAAAACGCACCCTATTACAATCTCCCCGACTTAAAACTTTTCGTCCCCGAAAAGGAACAAAGTCGAAAGTGGTTTGATTAATTAACTCTACGTTCGATCTGGCTTCCATTCTCCAACTTTTCAGTTTCTGAGAATTTTCAAATTCTTCAAAAATTTGGCTAACACCCTAAATTTTCGAAAAATTTCGCCATAACCTCCCCTGCACCGGGAGCCATGGGAAAATCCCGAAATTGCCATATAGGTCTTCTGATCTCAAAAAGAAAAAGAAAAAGCCAAGCGGCTAGCCAATAGGCTCATAAAATCATCATCACCCAAACAAAACAGTAAATTATAGTAAACATGTACCTATTTGTCGGGCAAACAAATTTTATTCTTCGGCTCTAGCCTCCTTGCTATGACATGTTCAATGTAAGTACATATATATATGCAAGCAAATGCGACCAATTTTCAATACAATTCAATATTTGGTTCAAGTAGGCATAATGGTTAAAAATTAGCAAACAAATAAACAAACAACACCAACATCAATCAATTAGTGGATTAGAGTTTCAAATTCATAATTTGATATATATATACAAAAATCATGTTTTTGATGCCACTTCACAACAATGTGTTCTAACTATATAAGTTTTGGTTCTCACACCAGCCTAATGGAAATATATAGAAATCACACCTTCGAAACACGAATATAAATACTGATGATGTGGCCACATCACCAGAATTATTCCCGGGTGTCTAGAATGTGACTCTATATCTATCCAATATATTAAAACTTCGAATATACGTTCATGACGCGTATACGCGAAATCTATATATACTCGATTGTCCATATTCAATATAAATAAATATTCAAATACGTATAATTGATTTAAATTTTCAAAACAAAATTGTTTTCATTTGAAAAATATACTCTTCACACTCGTTCTAGGATACTACTGATCCTATCTCTAACGAGTCATTCTAATTGGATATTACTAATCCAATATCTGATGAATTCTTTTGTATGGTTCTAATGTGTCTTGTTCTCGAGCTCTGTAAACCAAAGCTCTGATACTAAACTGAGACGACCCGAACTTCCCCGTGAAGGAAAGCACGGATAGAATTGAGGACAAGACAAAATAGAACGCATACAGAAGAACATTTCATTGTTATTACAACAATTCCATCAGATACAAGAATATACAGAGTATAAATGAATAAATTACATTCGATAAATATCAGAGATTTAAATTACATTTAAATACATCGCAGCGGAAAATAATACAATATACAACTAGAAGAGATACACGGATACAGAGCTTTCCGAGCATCGTTCCAGCTGTAAATCAGGATCCTGTGAATATAAATCTGCAAAACCAAAACTACTAGCTGCCCGTGTCGAAAATAGGGGCACCCAGAGTTTAGGTTAAAACAATAAACTCCAGGTCAGTCATGTGACTGGTGTGAGAACTAAAACAGTTATTAATATTGGTTTTAAAGTTTGGTAAATCTAGGGACCACGCCGTATAACACGGAACGGGTTTCCTCCCAAGAATACCAGTGCATAGAACAAACAGCGCAATGCTAAATAAAGAAAAATGAAGTTGTTATAAGACCCAGGTCCCATCACACAATGCAACGCAAGCCGGAGGATAGGGTTTTCCCTTATAACAGCCAAAGCATGCTTGATACGTTTAAAACACATTATTTGATACTAGTATAGGTGTATAGTGTCAAAACAATTTCAATCATAAGTATCAATCATAGGCGGCATAGCTACCATCTACTATGTCGCCATACTAGGCTCTACAAATAAAACCGAAACACACGTATTGGAAATTGGATTCCGTCATGAGCCGAGGCAAGGGGCAAGCTCCTCTCCGATTCGAGACACTCTAGCAAATGTCCCAGGACCCCACTATGATCCTTGGATCTTCAGGGCCGGTCCTCTCTTACTTTTGAGGATTGGCAATTCCTGAACACACGTTTCCCGGTCCTTACAGACCTATATACGAGGCGCCTCGTATCCAACAACCACACAGGTGAAAAGTATATAAATGTCAGGGCTGGTAGGTCACTGACACCACCTTAGCTAGAAAGAAACGTCGTGCTCTCCCTGCAGTCACTATCCCGTTTTTGACTCATACCGAGGTGTGAGGCTCGTGAATTCACGCTATACACAAAGCTACGCCACACAGGCCGTGCTTTGATCATCAACCACAAGACTTTGTTTTTCAACAGAAGCCTTGATCAATTGCCACTTACGCATGCCACATTGGCAATTCACTCCATGCGACTGATGTCCATCGATATACAACCTCTGAGCTCGTACGTCTCAGAGAAGGGCGTTAAGCAAGAGAATAAATTCTCCGCCGCCAAACAGATGTATATTTAATAGAGATCAATCAACACAGAATAAAATCCAATGTCAGACACACAATCCATTTACAAGTTCGTTCTGGGTCTGAATGAAACCGGAGGCACTTTCCTCGCATATCCATCCATCTCCAAGTACGTCTGGACGATCACCAACTGATTCCCTCATCCTGGGTGTACAGCCCAATCAAGATCATCAGTAATCACCCAAACGATGTGAAGACTTCCGGTCTTCAACCACCGTCTTCATCTCCCACATCTCGTCGAATCGGTTAATCAGAATGGGTATAACCCGGCCTTTCTGAATAACTCACGTATATAATAAACAAATGTTACACAAACACAATGAACGCCTTATTCCAATTCAGAATATTCTTTTATTCACAAAATCACATTCTTAGGGAAATGTTCCCATTAATTTTATCCAAGATAAATTCTTCTAAATTTATTCTTTAATCTTCCATCGGGGTCATTTCAAATCATATCATGGTTTTCCAAACTAGTTGGGATTAGCGAACCACACCGAAGTAATTATTTATTTTATTTCCCAATCCCAACCTATATATCCCATGGAGCCAAAACTGGTGATACTCCATTCCTAACACCACGGTGTTATTGGTAAAATTAATTACCATTTCACGTTCAAATCTAATTAAAGATTTACTATCGCTTTGGAGCAAAACTGGTGGTACTCCATTCTTGATCACCTTTCAGATTTGATAATTTAAATTATTAATTCACTTTTAAATCTAATTAAAGATTCATTAGAACTCCACTTAGTTTTAAACCTTTCAAAAATCAACACATTGCCTTTAACTGGGTTAAAGAACCAATGTCATCTAAAACACGATTCACGACAAACCCAAATCACATTTGATATTAAATACAAGGCTCTGAATAGAAAGTATATCGGCTTATATTCAATATCAAATTCTGAAACCAACAAATATCGTATTGGAAATAACGATATGAATATATCTTTCAAATTTCCACAACCATATCTGTATAATCACAAAATCCAACATCGAAATATTCCGAAGACAATTTCGACTCAAATCCATTCCAATTCACGTATTGGAAATCCTGATTCTTTTTTTTTTAAAACCACTTTCAAATTCAATTTATTTATTTCAAAGATAAATTGATTTTGATTCTAGTTCAAAACTAGCTCATTTCGATAAAAATCTCCTTTTATCTTTTCAAATGTGGAAATTTTCATTTCAGTTCTTTCCAATCCATCTATTATGGTTTTACACAAATTATTGATATTTTAATAATTTTATCAAGGCCCGTACAGTCGATTTCCATCAACGGCCATCGAACTGCACTTACAACGACCCTTTTCAAATTTGATTTGGACATAATTCCAAATCCAACCGTTAGATTTCAAATTTCTAATATTCATTGGAAAGCTCTTTTCGATACGAACCCAACGGTTCCGGTTTTAGGAGAATCCGACGGTCGGATCTCCCGCAACGTCAATTCGAAGTCAATGGTCGAAATTCACGAACTGCCGCGGAGCGGCGCGTTCCATTCAGGCCATTATATATATAATATGTATATATTATATATATTTCGTCGATTTCCTTTTAAAACGTATTTTATAAATCGTTTTAAATTCGTTTTCAAAACCATTTCAACTCTATATTCAATTTCTAATCAAAATTGAATATTTCATATCATTACTATATAAATGATAATATTTTCAAAATGTTATATTTTGAAATCACTTATTTTCTATATTCATTATAAAAATGAATATAATCGATATAAATATCGTTCACGTCAAAAATAGCGCAACTCTAATCAACACGACTTTGTATATTTCAATAAATTCGTTATTCTATTCAACAAATGAATATTTATTCCATTCAACACATGAATCTATATTTCTTCCAACACCTGACTAATCTCAACACATGAGTACTGTCAACACATCACTATTTTTGTTATGTAAAATATTTTATAAAACTATGGTATCTATCGTTTGATTTTCAATTAGACTTCAACCGTAAAGTAGTTCTAATTTTAAATATGATAAAGATGTAAATTTCATTGTATAAAATATTTCACTCAACACATGAACATCGTCAACACATGACTATTTTTATATTCAACACATGAATTTTCTTTTATAATATTCCTTATTTTTCGATTGGAATGAGGCCCAATCAATCACCATATAACGTTAATTATATGGATTCCATACAACACATGTATATAATAACATTGATAAACAGTCAACCATCATCCAAAGTGCACCACACAACTGCATAAGCATCAAATATAAATAATCGACGCTTACACAGTCTGTCGACCAATCGATCGACAATAATTAAATAATTGGGATTAGTGTACGCCAAATATCATCCCAACACCCGTGTGGGGTTTCAAATCAACAAACACTGAATATTATTTGTGCAGTTGGGTGATGTGTAAAATTTATCATCCCAATCAATTTCAGTCAAATCAGTGTATATAAACAAATCGTCTGATTTGTAAATGAATATTTATTTCTTTTCAGAAGAGTTTTATGTCGTTTCTTAACACGTTAAAAATTATATTTTTAACGTCAAAAATATTTATTTCAACACTTTACTATTTTTAACTAACACTTTTTATTTTAGAAAATTTCGGCGGCATAACGGTACGATACTAGAAACGGGACGAGGTCTAGCCTTATCCCCGGTCTAGTGAAGGCCCACGCCATTCACACATCAATCAAATCCATTCCATTTCACCAAACAATTCAATTCAAACCAAATAATCTAACCAACTACACAACCAATCAAACAAGTCCATGGTCTGTGGACGATTGTGTCGGGTGCTACTAAACACCGTATGCATCCTAGTATATATATATATATATATATATATATAACTAGAAAAAGAGATTTTGAGTGAGAAGTTCTCACCGACTAGCTAAACCAAATGCCACGACTCTTCTTATGTAGAAATCTTCGTCGTTCTCGCCTTTTGTCACTTTCACTGCCCGTAGTCACTACATATATAAAAATCACATTTTATATTGTTGCCATGTATATAAAAATCACATTTTTATATTGTTGCTATGTATATAAAAATCACATTTTTATACTACTACTATATAGATAAAAATTCTATTTTTACAACGGTGTTCATATAATAAAGATTATATTTTTATATCGCCACTTATATAAAAATCACATCTTTGCTCCTTTTACATAATAAAGATCAAATCTTTAATACTTCTATAATGTAAAAATCATATTTTTATCATCTCTATAACATAAAAATCATTTTTTTTATTAACTAATATGTCAAAAATCATAGAAGCTTTAAAGCGGAGAAAACTCACATATTTCCTATCGCCCGGATTTGTTGTTATGGCTCAGAATTTGCAAACGAGCTTCAATCTTCACACCATCTATTTTTCTAGCACAAGCACGCCATTCTGAACAACTTTTTCCTAGTGGTCTTCTTGCCGAAAATGTGTCATTTCGCCGGAAATCGCGAAAAGACAGCATTTTGACAGTGTTTGAACAGCAGACTTCGGACGCGTTTTCCCGACAACTTCGCAATGCAAAATAGGACTTATCATATACCAAATCGAAGAGAAAATCGTGCTCTTCGACTTTGGTCTAAATGAACTTTGGCTAGAAATGCACGGTTTGGAAGTTATTGACGAAAAACGGTCAGGGACTTTTATGCAAAAACGGGATTTTTGGTGAAAAAGGGAGATATTGGATTCGTGGGGCCCACGACCAAGGGGAGGGCGGCCAGAGGCGGTGGCGGGCCTGATTGGGCGTGGGGAGGGTGCTGGTGGGTGGTGGAGGCGCTGGAGGGGCCCATGGTGGCGGGTGGTGGTGGGTTTGGGGCTAGGGTTCATGAAATTGGAAGAGGGAAAGAGGAGGAAGAAGAGGAGGAGGAGGGTGCGGGTGGCCGGCGGTGGGCGGTGGAGGGCGGTGGTGGCTGGTGGAGGAGGGGGCAGCGGCGGTGGGAGGGTGGACGTCATTTTTGAGTTTTTGAAGAGGAATAGAGAAATGAAATTATGAAGAGAAAAATGGAGTAAAAGTGATTATATGCTAGTTTCTCGCGTATCGCCTGAACGCTAGCGATCTCCGATGGCCGCGGATTTCGGACATGAGATAGTAGACGTGAAGACGAGTCCAACGAAACAAGTTTCGTCGAATTCCGAGTTTGTTTGTCCGTCCGTTAAAAATCACAAAAATGCTCAGATAAGCTCTAAAAATGCGATTTTGGCGCACCTTTTCTTCTCGCACGCTCACATGCTAACTCAAAAAATCAAGCCCTCTTGGATTTAACCATTATTAGATGATACGAATCTAGAAAAAAAAAGTAGAATTGAATTCCGAGGTCGTATCAATAATGTTCCTTTGTAAAATGACTGCTCGTTTTACCCCGAACTGTTTCAGCTCGCACGACCACATACTAACTCCGTTCGGCGCGCCAATTGGAACTCAACAATGATTTGTCATTAGGAATCCATAAAAATTTATCTCGTCGAATTCTGAGCTCGTATGCAAAATTTCACTTTTTAAGGGCTATGTATTGTTAACCGAACAACACCAGCCCATAGCCACTATTCCGGATATCGGAATATATCGAAGCTTATACTTTTCGGAGTTCTAAACGGCATTTTGAACTCAATGGAAGTGGTTTCGAGTCCAAATTCATCCGTATGCAAAATTTGACTTTTTGGGCCATGTATAATTTACATAGCGACTATTCTGAATTTTCAACTGGGCATAACTTTTGATTCCCGCTATGAAATTTCGATTTTTCGGATTCGTTGGAAAGATATTCACGAATAGATTTTAATATTTTTGGTTTCACTAAAATCCGGATTGCTTTGCACCCGGTACATTCAATTGAAGTTTGAAATCGAATTATCGAACTACCGCGCCATTTTCAATTCCTTTTATAATTATATATAATTATTTATATTCTAATGATGAGCGTATAAATATATACGTTCTAAATATATTCAAAATAAATTTTCGTCGATATTATTTAAAATAATTCATTTTAAATATTCAAAATTCGCTAAAATTGCCAAAATAAAAAATTTAAACTGACCCAGATTTTCGGGTTATTACAATCTCCCCCACTTAAAACTTTTCGTCCCCGAAAAGGAACAAAGTCGAAAGTGGTTTGATTAATTAACTCTACGTTCGATCTGGCTTCCATTCTCCAACTTTTCAGTTTCTGAGAATTTTCAAATTCTTCAAAAATTTGGCTAACACCCTAAATTTTCGAAAATTTTTGCCATAACCTCCCCTGCACCGGGAGCCACGGGAAAATCCCGAAATTGCCATATAGGTCTTCTGATCTCAAAAAGAAAAAGAAAAAGCCAAGCGGCTAGCCAATAGGCTCATAAAATCATCATCACCCAAACAAAACAGTAAATTATAGTAAACATGTACCTATTTGTCGGGCAAACAAATTTTATTCTTCGGCTCTAGCCTCCTTGCTATGACATGTTCAATGTAAGTACATATATATACAAGCAAATGCGACCAATTTTCAATACAATTCAATATTTGGTTCAAGTAGGCATAATGGTTAAAAATTAGCAAACAAATAAACAAACAACACCAACATCAATCAATTAGTGGATTAGAGTTTCAAATTCATAATTTGATATATATACAAAAATCATGTTTTTGATGCCACTTCACAACAATGTGTTCTAACTATATTAGTTTTGGTTCTCACACCAGCCTAATGGAAATATATAGAAATCACACCTTCGAAACACGAATATAAATACTGATGATGTGGCCACATCACCAGAATTATTCCCGGGTGTCTAGAATGTGACTCTATATCTATCCAATATATTAAAACTTCGAATATACGTTCATGACGCGTATACGCGAAATCTATATATACTCGATTGTCCATATTCAATATAAATAAATATTCAAATACGTATAATTGATTTAAATTTTCAAAACAAAATTGTTTTCATTTGAAAAATATACTCTTCACACTCGTTCTAGGATACTACTGATCCTATCTCTAACGAGTCATTCTAATTGGATATTACTAATCCAATATCTGATGAATTCTTTTGTATGGTTCTAATGTGTCTTGTTCTCGAGCTCTGTAAACCAAAGCTCTGATACTAAACTGAGACGACCCGAACTTCCCCGTGAAGGAAAGCACGGATAGAATTGAGGACAAGACAAAATAGAACGCATACAGAAGAACATTTCATTGTTATTACAACAATTCCATCAGATACAAGAATATACAGAATATAAATGAATAAATTACATTCGATAAATATCAGAGATTTAAATTACATTTAAATACATCGCAGCGGAAAATAATACAATATACAACTAGAAGAGATACACGGATACAGAGCTTTCCGAGCATCGTTCCAGCTGTAAATCAGGATCCTATGAATATAATTCTGCAAAACCAAAACTACTAGCTGCCCGTGTCGAAAATAGGGGCACCCAGAGTTTAGGTTAAAACAATAAACTCCAGGTCAGTCATGTGACTGGTGTGAGAACTAAAACAGTTATTAATATTGGTTTTAAAGTTTGGTAAATCTAGGGACCACGCCGTATAACACGGAACGGGTTTCCTCCCAAGAATACCAGTGCATAGAACAAACAGCGCAATGCTAAATAAAGAAAAATGAAGCTGTTATAAGACCCAGGTCCCATCACAGCCGGAGGATAGGGTTTTCCCTTATAACAGCCAAAGCATGCTTGATACGTTTAAAACACATTATTTGATACTAGTATAGGTGTATAGTGTCAAAACAATTTCAATCATAAGTATCAATCATAGGCGGCATAGCTACCATCTACTATGTCGCCATACTAGGCTCTACAAATAAAACCGAAACACACGTATTGGAAATTGGATTCCGTCATGAGCCGAGGCAAGGGGCAAGCTCCTCTCCGATTCGAGACACTCTAGCAAATGTCCCAGGACCCCACTATGATCCTTGGATCTTCAGGGCCGGTCCTCTCTTACTTTTGAGGATTGGCAATTCCTGAACACACGTTTCCCGGTCCTTACGGACCTATATCCGAGGCGCCTCGTATCCAACAACCACACAGGTGAAAAGTATATAAATGTCAGGGCTGGTAGGTCACTGACACCACCTTAGCTAGAAAGAAACGTCGTGCTCTCCCTGCAGTCACTATCCCGTTTTTGACTCATACCGAGGTGTGAGGCTCGCGAATTCACGCTATACACAAAGCTACGCCACACAGGCCGTGCTTTGATCATCAACCACAAGACTTTGTTTTTCAACAGAAGCCTTGATCAATTGCCACTTACGCATGCCACATTGGCAATTCACTCCATGCGACTGATGTCCATCGATATACAACCTCTGAGCTCGTACGTCTCAGAGAAGGGTGTTAAGCAAGAGAATAAATTCTCCGCCGCCAAACAGATGTATATTTAATAGAGATCAATCAACACAGAATAAAATCCAATGTCAGACACACAATCCATTTACAAGTTCGTTCTGGGTCTGAATGAAACCGGAGGCACTTTCCTCGCATATCCATCCATCTCCAAGTACGTCTGGACGATCACCAACTGATTCCCTCATCCTGGGTGTACAGCCCAATCAAGATCATCAGTAATCACCCAAACGATGTGAAGACTTCCGGTCTTCAACCACCGTCTTCATCTCCGACATCTCGTCGAATCGGTTATTCAGAATGGGTATAACCCGGCCTTTCTGAATAACCCACGTATATAATAAACAAATGTTACACAAACACAATGAACGCCTCATTCCAATTCAGAATATTCTTTTATTCACAAAATCACATTCTTAGGGAAATGTTCCCATTAATTTTATCCAAGATAAATTCTTCTAAATCTATTCTTTAATCTTCCATCGGGGTCATTTCAAATCATATCATGGTTTTCCAAACTAGTTGGGATTAGCGAACCACACCGAAGTAATTATTTATTTTATTTCCCAATCCCAACCTATATATCCCATGGAGCCAAAACTGGTGATACTCCATTCCTAACACCACGGTGTTATTGGTAAAATTAATTACCATTTCATGTTCAAATCTAATTAAAGATTTACTATCGCTTTGGAGCAAAACTGGTGGTACTCCATTCTTGATCACCTTTCAGATTTGATAATTTAAATTATTAATTCACTTTTAAATCTAATTAAAGATTCATTAGAACTCCACTTAGTTTTAATCCTTTCAAAAATCAACACCTTGCCTTTAACTGGGTTAAAGAACCAATGTCATCTAAAACACGATTCACGACAAACCCAAATCACATTTGATATTAAATACAAGGCTCTGAATAGAAAGTATATCGGCTTATATTCAATATCAAATTCTGAAACCAACAAATATCGTATTGGAAATAACGATATGAATATATCTTTCAAATTTCCACAACCATATCTGTATAATCACAAAATCCAACATCGAAATATTCCGAAGACAATTTCGACTCAAATCCATTCCAATTCACGTATTGGAAATCCTGATTCTTTTTTTTTTTAAAACCACTTTCAAATTCAATTTATTTATTTCAAAGATAAATTGATTTTGATTCTAGTTCAAAACTAGCTCATTTCGATAAAAATCTCCTTTTATCTTTTCAAATGTGGAATTTTTCATTTCAGTTCTTTCCAATCCATCTATTATGGTTTTACACAAATTATTGATATTTTAATAATTTTATCAAGGCCCGTACAGTCGATTTCCATCAACGGCCATCGAACTGCACTTACAACGACCCTTTTCAAATTTGATTTGGACATAATTCCAAATCCAACCGTTAGATTTCAAATTTCTAATATTCATTGGAAAGCTCTTTTCGATACGAACCCAACGGTTCCGGTTTTAGGAGAATCCGACAGTCGGATCTCCCGTAACGTCAATTCGAAGTCAATGGTCGAAATTCACGAACTGCCGCGGAGCGGCGCGTTCCATTCAGGCCATTATATATATAATATGTATATATTATATATATTTCGTCGATTTCCTTTTAAAACGTATTTTATAAATCGTTTTAAATTCGTTTTCAAAACCATTTCAACTCTATATTCAATTTCTAATCAAAATTGAATATTTCATATCATTACTATACAAATGATAATATTTTCAAAATGTTATATTTTGAAATCACTTCTTTTCTATATTCATTATAAAAACGAATATAATCGATATAAATATCGTTCACGTCAAAAATAGCGCAACTCTAATCAACACGACTTTGTATATTTCAATAAATTCGTTATTCTATTCAACAAATGAATATTTATTCCATTCAACACATGAATCTATATTTCTTCCAACACCTGACTAATCTCAACACATGAGTACTGTCAACACATCACTATTTTTGTTATGTAAAATATTTTATAAAACTATGGTATCTATCGTTTGATTTTCAATTAGACTTCAACCGTAAAGTAGTTCTAATTTTAAATATGATAAAGATGTAAATTTCATTGTATAAAATATTTCACTCAACACATGAACATCGTCAACACATGACTATTTTTATATTCAACACATGAATTTTCTTTTATAATATTCCTTATTTTTCGATTGGAATGAGGCCCAATCAATCACCATATAACGTTAATTATATGGATTCCATACAACACATGTATATAATAGCATTGATAAACAGTCAACCATCATCCAAAGTGCACCACACAACTGCATAAGCATCAAATATAAATAATCGACGCTTACACAGTCTGTCGACCAATCGATCGACAATAATTAAATAATTGGGATTAGTGTACGCCAAATATCATCCCAACACCCGTGTGGGGTTTCAAATCAACAAACACTGAATATTATTTGTGCAGTTGGGTGATGTGTAAAATTTATCATCCCAATCAATTTCAGTCAAATCAGTGTATATAAACAAATCGTCTGATTTGTAAATGAATATTTATTTCTTTTCAGAAGAGTTTTATGTCATTTCTTAACACGTTAAAAATTATATTTTTAACGTCAAAAATATTTATTTCAACACTTTACTATTTTTAACTAACACATTTTATTTTAGAAAATTTCGGCGGCATAACGGCACGATACTAGAAACGGGACGAGGTCTAGCCTTATCCCCGGTCTAGTGAAGGCCCACGCCATTCACACATCAATCAAATCCATTCCATTTCACCAAACAATTCAATTCAAACCAAATAATCTAACCAACTACACAACCAATCAAACAAGTCCATGGTCTGTGGACGATTGTGTCGGGTGCTACTAAACACCGTATGCATCCTAGTATATATATATATATATATATATATATATATATATATATATAACTAGAAAAAGAGATTTTGAGTGAGAAGTTCTCACCGACTAGCTAAACCAAATGTCACGACTCTTCTTATGTAGAAATCTTCGTCGTTCTCGCCTTTTGTCACTTTCACTGCCCGTAGTCACTACATATATAAAAATCACATTTTATATTGTTGCCATGTATATAAAAATCACATTTTTATATTGTTGCTATGTATATAAAAATCACATTTTTATACTACTACTATATAGATAAAAATTCTATTTTTACAACGGTGTTCATATAATAAAGATTATATTTTTATATCGCCACTTATATAAAAATCACATCTTTGCTCCTTTTACATAATAAAGATCAAATCTTTAATACTTCTATAATGTAAAAATCATATTTTTATCATCTCTATAACATAAAAATCATATTTTTATTAACTTCATATGTCAAAAATCATAGAAGCTTTAAAGCGGAGAAAACTCACATATTTCCTATCGCCCGGATTTGTTATTCTGGCTCCAGAATTTGCAAATGAGCTTCAATCTTCACACCATCTTTTTTTCTAGCACAAGCACGCCATTCTGAACAACTTTTGCCTAGTGGTCTTCTTGCCGAAAATGTGTCATTTCGCCGGAAATCGCGAAAAGACAGCACTTTGACAGTGTTTGAACAGCAGACTTCGCACGCGTTTTCCCGACAACTTCGCAATGCAAAATAGGACTTATCATATACCAAATCGAAGAGAAAATCGTGCTCTTCGACTTTGGTCTTGATGGACTTTGGCTAGAAACGCACGGTTTGGAAGTTATTGACGAAAAACGGTCAGGGACTTTTATGCAAAAACGGGATTTTTGGTGAAAAAAGGGGATATTGTATTCGTGGGGCCCACGGCCAAGGGGAGTGCGGCCAGAGGCAGTGGCGGGCCTGATTGGGCGTGGGGAGGGTGCTGGTGGGTGGTGGAGGCGCTGGAGGGGCCCATGGTGGCGGGTGGTGGTGGGTTTGGGGCTAGGGTTCATGAAATTGGAAGAGGGAAAGAGGAGGAAGAAGAGGAGGAGGGGAAGGAGGAGGAGGGTGCGGGCGGCCGGCGGTGGGCGGTGGTGGCTGGTGGAGGACGGGGCAGCGGCGGTGGGAGGGTGGACGCCATTTTTGAGTTTTGAAGAGGAAGAGAGAAATGAAATTATGAAGAGAAAAATGGTGTAAAAGTGGTTATATGCTAGTTTCTCGCGTATCGCCTGAACGCTAGCGATCTCCGATGGCCGCGGATTTCGAACATGAGATAGTAGACGTGAAGACGAGTCCAACGAAACAAGTTTCGTCGAATTCCGAGTTCGTTTGACCATCCGTTAAAAATCACAAAAATGCTCAGATAAGCTCTAAAAATGCGATTTTGACGCACCTTTTCTTCTCGCACGCTCACATGCTAACTCAAAAAATCAAGCCCTCTTGGATTTAACCATTATTAGATGATACGAATCTAGAAAAAAAAGTAGAATTGAATTCCGAGGTCGTATCAATAATGTTCCTTTGTAAAATGACTGCTCGTTTTACCCCGAACTGTTTCAGCTCGCACGGCCACATACTAACTCCGTTCGGCGCGCCATTTGGAACTCAACAATGATTTGTCATTAGGAATCCATAAAAATTTTATCTCGTCGAATTCTGAGCTCGTATGCAAAATTTCACTTTTTAAGGGCTATGTATTGTTAACCGAACAACACCAGCCCATAGTCACTATTCCGGATATCGGAATATATCGAAGCTTATACTTTTCGGAGTTCTAAACGGCATTTTGAACTCAATGGAAGTGGTTTCGAGTCCAAATTCATCCGTATGCAAAATTTGACTTTTTGGGCCATGTATAATTTACATAGCGACTATTCTGAATTTTC
Organism: Allium sativum; assembly: GCA_030737875.1. Lineage (NCBI taxonomy): Eukaryota > Viridiplantae > Streptophyta > Magnoliopsida > Asparagales > Amaryllidaceae > Allium > Allium sativum. Next base: position 709,720,312 of record CM060910.1, read on the forward strand.
AACTGGGTATAACTTTTGATTTCCGCTATGAAATTTCGATTTTTCGGATTCGTTGGAAAGATATTCACGAATAGATTCTAATATTTTTGGTTTCACTAAAATCCGGATTGCTTTGCACCCGGTACATTCAATTGAAGTTTGAAATCGAATTATCGAACTACCACGCCATTTTCAATTCCTTTTATAATTATATATAATTATTTATATTCTAATGATGAGCGTATAAATATATACGTTCTAAATATATTCAAAATAAATTTTCGTCGATATTATTTAAAATAATTCATTTTAAATATTCAAAATTCGCTAAAATTGCCAAAATAAAAATTTTAAACTGGCCCAGATTTTCGGGTTATTACATCTGTCCGAAGGGCAAGGCCCTTGAGGCAATTCAATTGGACAAACCCCCATGGTTTGCGCAGCCAAGAAGGAAGGAGAAAAGTGTTTTATGTACAAATAAATTAACGTTTGATAGCTTAACAAAGTAGATTACTCGATTAAGTGGTTAAATTCGTAGATTTGGGCGTGTATGCATGGATTCAATGTCCAACAGCTTCATTTTGAGATAATTTTTTCGTTCTTTCTGTCATTCTGTGCTTGGGCTTTTAGTTTGGTCTTGGACAACCCACTGCAACGGATCGATCCTGATCACATGGCTAAAATGGTTATGAAGCCTGGATTATGCATTTCTTCCAGAATCCATTCGACCAGACAGCCCAAAGGAAAACGACCCTGGAATAGAACTATCCTGTTTTACATATAGAACGCCACTAGTTATATTGGTAACTGGCTACTCCTACATAAATTCAAGGTGTCAATGCTTGCAACAGGAAGAATATTCACGTATAAAACAATTTTCGATAGCTTGAAATCTAGTCAGAATCTCAAGACAATAAAAAAACTTCATGCGATTCTCATTCTTCATGGCTATTTCCATCAAAATTTTAGCCCTGTTCTGAATTCTCAGCTTGTAAACGCTTACATTACATTGAATAGTCTCGACGATGCTGTTTTTATGTTTACCTATTTACCAAAAAAGAATTCTTTTGCATGGAACTCAATTTTAAAAGGCTATGTCGACAGCGGTCAGTTCTGCAGTGCGATTAGCATTTATCATGATATGCTAAAGGATGGGATTCTGTCCGATAATTTTACTTACCCATTGGTCCTTAGAGCTTGTTCTGGATCAAAAGATTTAGAGCAAGGTCGAAATGTACATAAAAGAATGGATTTTGATAAACAACATCATGGTTTTAGGCCAAATTCGTATACGGAGTGTGCACTCGTTGACATGTATTCAAAATGTGGTTGCTTAAGTGGAGCAAGAGAAGTGTTTGATAATATGCTTGTAAGAGACTCTGTATCATGGGGTGCGATGATTTGTGGAACATTGCAAAATGGTAATTACACAGAGGTGATTAACTTATTTAAGATCATGATATCAAAAGAATCTGTGATTGATTCAGTTCATCTTGCATCAGTTGTTTCTGCTTCTGGTAGATTAGGGGACTTGCCATTAGGAATGTGTTTGCATTGCAGCACTTTAAAGAACGGATTCATAGATGATGTTTGCGTTTCAAATGCTTTGCTCGACATGTATTCGAAGTGCGGATGCACCCGAGTTGCAAATTCTATATTTCAATGTATGAAACTTAGAGATGTGATTTCTTGGAGTAGTTTGATTGGGGGATATTCACAAAATTTTGAATACTATAAAAGTTTGGCTTTGTTTTATGTGATGGTAAGAAATGGAGTAGAACCAAGTTCCAATACATTGGCCAGTGTTCTTCCAAGCTTTTCCAATTTGAAGTTAATCAAACAAGGAAAGGAGATTCATGGTTACGCCATAAAACGTAAGTTTGATACTGATATCTACGTAGCAAGCGCGTTGGTTGATTTTTATTCTACCTGTAAGTTAATAAAGCAAGTAGAGTTCGTTTTCAAGATCATGCCACATTGCGATGTGGTCATAGCAAATTCTATGATCACGGGCTATGCACATAGTATGGACGTAGAATCTGCCTTGCAGGTACTTAGAAACTTTTCAAAACTGGGATTGAAACCAAATTCTGTAACCATCATAAGCATCCTACCCTTGTTTAATCAATTCACGATGCTAAATCTTGGAAAAGAGGTGCATGCGTATGCACTTCGTTATGCACTATTTTCAGAAGTATCAGTAAATAATTCACTGATAGACATGTATTGCAAATGCGGCTACTTGCAGCATGGAAAAGATATTTTTGATAGTATGGTGAGCAGAGATATCATAACATATAACACCATAATAACCGCATTTGGATTGCATGGTATAGTGGATAAAGCAGTTTCATTTTTTGACATCATGAGGAAAGAAGAGATTGAACCTGACAGGGTGACCTTTATAGCGTTATTATCTGCTTGCAGCCATTCTGGATGGGTAGAAAAAGGCATATATTTTTATAACTACATGAAAAATGAATGCGGCATTGTGCCTGACATAGAGCATTACTCGTGCATGGTGGATATGCAAGGGAGGGCAGGGAAATTAGACGAAGCATGGGATTTTATAATGAAAATGCCAGTTGAAGCAGAAATTGACGTTCTGGGGAGTTTGTTGGCAGCGTGCAGAGTACATGGAAGGATTGATATAGCAGAAAAGGTATGGAAAAGAATAAGGGAGACGAGTGATTCAGGATATCACGCACTAATGTCCAATATATATGCTGATGTCGGTAGATGGGAAAATGTTAAGGAAGTTAGAGGTTTTGCGAAGGAGAAGGGCTTGAAGAAAAAACCTGGTTGTAGTTTGATTCGTATTGGAGGTCGTGTTCATTTGTTTATGGTTAAGGACCGATCTCATCAGGAGTTTGATAAGATATGCGAGCTTTTGTTTCTGGCGACGTTTGATATGAAGGATGTGGAACATGAGTTTGATATTAGTTGTTTTCTGTAGTTAAAAGTTGAAAAGGTAGATGTGCAAAGATTACAGTTGGATAAAGAACAACTGTACTGATCATTCAAACCAGTGAAAAAGCACCATCAATAGTAAATCAAAAATCAAAAATGGGTAGGCAAACTCAAAGCAATCCAGATAGAAGTCAAAGTATAAGGTATGTTAGCCTTTAACTTTGGTTAATTCATGATGTTGATGTCGAAGAAGTTATGGTTTCTCTTTAAGGTACGGGGAAACAGCAGTAGTTATGTTATTTTCCAGGCTGTTAAAGATTATTATCACATAGTGTACCATTATACATGATTATTATTATTACCAGCATACAATTTTCAAAATAAGGTAAGGTATAAAAGAAGTCAAAAATGCTTCTGGGTACTACAATCCAAATTGGGCCCAACATCAACACCGAGCAGCCCAGCGTATCTTTTATAATAGCCAACCCTATCGTTGACTCTATTATCATCACTAATCCCACATTCAAGGCCACCATTAATAATGTTGGTCACAAGCCCATAGCCTGCAGTTCTGTTTGCCTGCAAGTCAACTTTGCTCGGCCTATACCTACCGATCATCACATCATGACAAGAAGGCTTTGGGTTTCGGGGAGTCATCCAGAACCAAAGCGCTGTCTTGAAGGCAATGACGGAGTTGTTCGCCACTATATCCGGGTTTCTTAACCCATCGAAACCCAACGCTTGGCCTGCTGGACCATAATTAAAGTTCCTACATAAAAAAAAGAAATAAACATGAGTTATATCTTACAGCTTCTATATATACACTATTTTCACCATTTTTCTCAGGCAAACGGAGCACAAAAAGATAGTGTTACCAGGAAATTTGGATGGGTCCGCGACCATGGTAAGTGGTGTTGGGATAACAGGGCCATTCTTTGTCGGTGGAGTCGCAGTAGCTGCTTTGCGGATTTACTTCTTCCTTGAAACAAAGACCCCATGCAAATTGTCCATCAGGAGCAGTAGCCCATCCACCTGATGTTTACATATGTACTAGGTTTAATTCCTAGTAGCAAACCCACAGTAGACATATGATGAAAACAAGTTACCTGTTGTTTCATGGGAAATTTGACCAAAAAAGGCTGCAACTTCGCGTTTTCTTGTATCTAAACTTCCAACGGTGCCGAATTTAGGGAAGTGATTTGCTGCTTGAATGAAAGCTGAATAAGGATAGAATCCTTTAGCCGGGCAAGCATTGTCGTCCTTGTGTAAGAACATGGAGTTGTAGAGTTGTTCTGATATAATTGATGATACCGAGCAGCTGCTTCGTGCTTGGATGCATGACGTTGAACAGAGAAGGATGGAGACGTAGAATGCTACTGAGAAGAGGAGTAATGGAGAGAGGGTGGGGGTTGAAGATGCCATTCTGCGGCTTTGTTTCCAAATGTGAATGGTGGTCTGTCTGTACTCGTGTATATATATTGTATGTGGAAGTTGAAAAGTTTTTATTTTGCTTCGTTTGTTTATCGTTGTTGGGATGGGTGTGAGGTCAACTTTTCCACACGTTTGCACTTGTTTGACATTTTCCTCCACTTTTGCTTCTAGTGCCTTGTTACCTTATATCCCACTTGCCTTACGATAATATTCCCACGTGACTCTTTTTATTTATCAATGCTGTACACAAAATGGCAAAGCATATCTTTCCTAGAAAATCTATGGCCGGCATTGACAAATCTTGAATTGACTTAACCCACCTTTGTTTTGTTAAAAATGCTTTTTCTTTTATAACGATTCTACATTGATGGTCAATGGTCTTGGTCAATGACTCTATGTGATGTGGTCAAAGGCTCTAGATAATTAATCTTTGTTCGATCCATCCCCACTAGCCTATTGGAATTTATATCATTTACCTGTAACTATCTTCACCGATAGTTAATTTGAAATTACAATTTTTTAATTTGACTTTGGATTTCTCAACTTGGACTTCATATTCAATTCATTAAAATAAAAAGACAAAAAACTCCCTTCATCTTATCTTGAAAAATAGCATCATTTCATGCTTTGAATATTGATTGGACTACAACTTAGATATACGTTCCTAAAAAATAAAACCTCCTAACATATGTGCGAGTTATTTCATGATTTGAATATTGATTAGGTCGCAATTTATATTTCGTTGCCCGGACGATGAGTAGGTTTTGACTTCCAAAACAAAATAGATGTTCAAAATATGCACATGAGCAACTTCTAAAAGAAAACGAATGTTCAAAAATAAGGGAATAATGCACTATATATAAGCCACATAATCAAATTATGTATGAAACAACTGACTTTACCAATATATATATATATATATATATATATATATATATACATATATATATATATACATATATAACCTGATAGTCTAGAAGTGTGAGTACTAAACAAAAATATAGCTTTGAATCTGTCCAATTTAGGTTGGTTCGATACTTTATATCACAAAATTATTGCAATCTAGAAAAAACATCTTAAGCCTACAAATACCACTCCCCTACCTATTATTTATTAGCGTTCTTTTCTAACACTTTATGTAGCTTCTCTTCCTATTTATGTCTTTCTCCATCGTTGTTTCACGTTCAACATAATTTGTTGTTTGCTCTTTTGCTGCTTACTTTCACAAAAATCTATCGACATCATTGCTTCTAGTTAGTTTTCTTGCTTTATTTTACAAAAAAATTGGCACTTCATTTACAAAAATCTACTTCTTACTTTGCTTTAATATAATATTGTAACAATTGATATTTATTTCACTATCGTTGTTATATTACATTAATTTAGTTACAAATTGAAGTTATGGTGGATGGGTTTATTTTGGTTTGCAAGTCCATATCATTGTTTGTTTAACTTAAGTCGCGTTTAATCTTTTGTAAGGTTATAAACCACATACATCCAATAGAACTTAATATTTAGTATTAATGATAGACAACAGTTCATTATAAGATACCATAATAGTCGATAGATTATATATAGAATGCGAGAAATACAATAACAATCAATGTATCTTAGTTTAATAAAATAGGTGAGCCTACCTTCTTTCTATTTCTTACGATCTACATTCCATGTGTTGACCCGCTTTTTTGCAAGGCTGTCACACTTCAAATTTGCAACGTACGGATCACTCAAAGCTTGAGCACGGACTCCCGCCGACGTGGAAATGCTAGTATTGAGCAATGTGATTCATGCACTTATAGAGCTTTCAAAGATAGGTACCCAGATCGGTGTAAATGAATATAAATCTCAGATTGGTGTAAGGGGTGATCAATCCCTTTCAGCGGAAAAACCTCAATAGGATCAGCAATGATGTGATACAACAAACAGCTTGAAATGAATATAAATCTCAGATCACAGAAAAAATAAAAGCAACAGAGAACACGCAAATTTATAGTGGTTCCACAATCGCGAGATAGTGTACGTCCACTTCAATGGGGAAGAGATTTTATTAATATATTCAAGAGATTACAGAGTTTTTTAATGTAGAGTAAAAGAAATGAAGAATATAATGATCTCTCATTACATAGCATTCTCTATGTCTCTCTTTAAATAGAAAAAAGATTACTTGGGGATGCGACAATTGATTTATGTAAAATAAATCAATTTATGGAAAAACAAATATCCCATTAATTAATTGACATATGATTGATTGATAATTTCCCTTTTCTCCATCAATCAATCCCTTTTGCAATTTTAGTCTCTTTCCATTTCTTTGCTTCATGAAACATGACAACTAATTAAATGACAAACATTTCCATTATCCCCTATTCATTAATATTCTTTCCATTTTTTTCCATTCATTCTTTGCACAAAACAAGTAATGAAATCACCTTGCATATCTCCATAATTAATTAGATATGGAAATATTGTATCATTAAATTCCAATAATCTCCACCTTGATACAATATCTCATGCAACCTAGAGACTCCAATGTGAATGCTTCTCAATGAGTTCCTGCTAAAGCCACCCCTCATTGCACTTTATTAGTGAACTCCGGCAAGGCCACCGCCCACAAACAAAGTGTTGGAAGCATTCAAAAAAACAAGGTAGACATTGTGCAACCAACTCCTATCTCTTCATATAAGAAGAATACCACATCTTCTGTTGACTTCAACCAAGTCACTCTCTTCCCCATTATGCCACCATGTGGCACCTAACACTTCATCAAGTGAATCAAGTTCGAGCAATGCTCGAACTTAGTAGCAGGTAATGTCTTCGTAAACATGTCTGCTGCATTTTCATTTGTGTGAATCTTCTGAAGACGAACTAACTTCTTCTCATTCATAGAGATAAGGAAAGACTCTCTTACCTCTATATGCTTTGTTCTAGAACTGAAAGCCAGATTTTCAGCTAAATGAGTTGCACTTTGACTGTCACAATTCACCAAACAAGCATCTTGCATGAAGCCCAAATCACACAATAACTTCATCAAATAAAGTGCCTCCTTGGCTGCCTCAACTGCAGCTATCAACTGTGCCTCTGTAGTAGACAAAGCAACTATAGTCTGCAACCTCGCTCTCCAACTAATAGTTGTTCCTCCAAGTATGAACACATAGCCTGAGGTTGACTTCCTTCTATCTCTATCTCCAGCATAGTCTGAATCATAGAATCCAACCAAGTTGAAATCCTTATTTCTGCCGCAAAAAACAAGCCCATAATCTGATGTTCCTCTAAGATATCTAAAAATGTACTTCACTGCCTCCCAATGCGATTTTCCTGGATTTGCCGTGTATCTACTAATTAATCCAACAGCTTGAGCAATGTCAGGTCTAGTGCACACCATAGCATACATCAAGCTACCTATTGCACTGGCATAAGGAACCTTCTTCATATAGGTCTTGTCCTTTTCTGAGATCGGAGAGCTCTGATTAGAAAGCTATATATGCAAAGGCATGGGTGTACCGATAGCCTCTGCACCATCCATGCTAAACACAGCAAGCACCTTTTGAATATATTCCTTTTGAGTAAGTCTCAAAAGTCCAAGCTTTCTATCTCTTTGGATTTCCATCCCCAAAATTTTCTTTGCTTCTCCAAGGTCTTTCATATCGAATTCCGCTTTTAATTTCAATTTCAATGCATCAATTTCAGCTTTATCCTTGGAAGCAATCAACATATCATCCACATACAAAAGTAAATACACCCAATTATTATTCTTTAAATGCTTAAAATAAACACATGCATCTTTAGTACTACGATTAAAACCATGTGAAAGCATAAAAGAAACAAACCTTTTATACCATTGTCTAGGCGACTGTTTTAGACCATAAAGAGATTTCTTCAACTTGCATACTCAATCTGACTTTCCATCTGCAATAAATCCTTCTGGCTGCTTCATGTAAATGGTTTCCTCCAAGTCACCATGCAAGAAAGCGGTCTTCACATCAAGTTGTTCTAACTCCAAATCGTAAGCGGCAACTATTGCAAGTAGGATTCGAATTGAAGTTTGTCTAACAACTGGAGCAAATATTTCATCATACTCTAGCCCCTTTCTTTGTGAAAACCCTTTGGCTACTAATCTTGCCTTGTATCTACCATCATCTTTTACCTTGAACACCCACTTGCAACCTATGGCTCGGCTTCCTTGAGGTAGTGGTACCAAATCCCAAGTCTTGTTCTTTTGCAAAGACTGTATCTCCTCTTCCATACCGCAATTCCACTTCGAGTTGTCACTCGACTTCATGGCTTCTTCAAGGCTCAATGGTTCATCATGAATTACATGTAAAGCATACTCAAATTGATCATCAAGGATCAAATTTGCATACTGCCAATCTCCATATCTAATTGGAGCTCTCTTTGGTCTCTGACTATCCCGAATGACTATATCGCTCGACTCTCCTTCAGCTCCACCTTGAACTCCACCTTGAGCTGAATCATCTCTAGCTTCATGACCATAACCATCACTACTAGAGGAAATATGTGGACTATCATGTGATGTATCTTTAACTGCTCCGTCACTATTATCAATAATGATAGCTCTACTCTGGGTTTGAAAACTAGGAATCTCGGTCTTTTCAGGCTTCTCATCAACTGAGTCTGAACCCTCTGATAAACCTTCCAAAGGTTTGAACATTGTTGACTCATCAAAAGTCACATGTCTGGAATGTATAACTTTCTTTGTAATTGGACTCCAAATTCTGTATCCTTTTATGCCATCTGTATAACCAAGAAAAACACATTTGGAGGCCCTAGGCTCCAACTTGTCATGTCCTGTATTGTGAACATAAAATGGACATCCAAATATACGAAAATAACTTAATAAAGTGTTTTTACCTCTCCATACCTCCTCTGGAATCTTCCCATCAATGGCTGAGCACGGAATCTGATTAATAATATGTGCTGCAGTCGAAATAGCTTCAGCCCAAAAACCCTTAGACATACTCGCAGTCAATATCAAGCAACGAGCATTTTCAAGTAGAGTCATATTCATTCTCTCAGCAACCCCATTGGATTGCGGATCACCAGGTGTAGTAAAATGTCTTCTAATACCACGTTGTCTGCAGTAGTCGAGGAACTCTTTAGAGACATATTCGCCAGCATTGTCGGAACTAAGAATCTTCAATTTCCTTCCTGTTTGGTTTTCAACAAGAGCTAACCAAACCTTAAACTTCTCAAATACTTCCAACTTAGCTTTCATTACATACACCCAAACCTTGCGCGAGTAGTCATCAATGAAGGAAACAAAATAATATGCTCCACCAATAGAAGCTGTAGAGTATGGCCCCCAAACATCTGAATGCACATAATCAAGTACCCTCTTAGAAGTATGCATGCCATCGCCAAAAGAAACTCTGGTTTGCTTTGCCAATACACACTCCTTGCAAAAGTCCAACTTGTTGAAGATTTCTCCTTTGATCTTTTTCTTCTTACGTAGCAACTCTAAGTTCTTCTCCGAAGTATGACCTAATCTCATATACCAAAGCTTGGTAGCATCTAAACTTTTAGAACTATTGACTCCAACACATGATTCTCCATGGACAGTGGTACCCATTAGCAAATACAGATTTTGCACCACAACACCCTTCATCAATACAAGTGCCTCTCTAGAAACTCTCAAACCATCTTTGACAATGGTTATTTTGCATCCCAATTATGCCAATTGACCTAATGATATCAATGACTTCCGAAGACCTGGGACATAGCGAACATTTGAAAGTGTGCGAATAATCCCATCATACATGCGAATGCGAATTGAACCAACTCCCATAGACTTGCATGTAGCATCGTTCCCCATAAGGATAGAACTCCTTCTTTGGCATCGAAGGAAGAAAAGTAATCCTTATTAGGAGTCATGTGAAATGATGCTCCAGAATCTAGAATCCAGTGGTTTGCACCATCTGATACAACCACTGTCAATAAGTCGCTACCGCCTTTCTCCATCGCAATAGATGAAGAACCATCAGTCTTCTTCTCCAAATCTGGACAGCCTCTTCTCCAGTGGCCTGGTTTCTTACAATTATAGCACTTTCCATCTTTATACTTACTCTGCGAATTAGGCTTCCTAGAATTGGAACGCCCCCAATTGTTCTTCACTTTCTTCTCTGCTCTTCCTCTCTCAGCAAATAAGCCTGGGCTACTACTTCCTCCACTGCTATCATCAACACCATACTCTTTCATCTGATCTCTCAACTCTTCACTGATCAAACCTGTCTTCAAATCTTCTAATTTCAATGTGTCTCTACCATAGATAAGGCTGTTAGCGAAACCAGTGTATCGCTCTGGAAGCGAACACAACAGAACCATTGCTTTTTGTTCTTCATCAATCTTCAACTCAACAGACTTCATCTTCATCAACAGGTCATCAAACACACTTAGGTGTGTCTTAATTGAAGAACCTTCCTTCATCTTATAAGTGAAGAAAGTCTTCAATAGGATCAGGCGGTTGGTTAGAGATTTCTTCGTGTAGAGGTCCTCCAACTTCTTCCAAATGCCTCTAGCCATTGTCTCCTGACTGATTTCAGAAATTACATTCTTTACCATAGCATGCTGAAGAGTAGTAAAGGCCCATTCTTCCATCTCTTCTAATTCTACTGATGAAATATCAGCAGGCAATGTGTCTGTATCAAATACTACTCGATGAACGCAATTTCTTCTCAAAACTGCTTTCATCATCCACTGTCACTTTTCAAAATCTCCTTCACTATTCCACTTCTCTATCGTCAACTGTGATCCTGATGCCACATAGGAGCCTCTGACGTATGGAGCAACTATTGGCATTGACGTATTATTTTTATTGTTTTCATCTCCTCCTGCCATTCTACCAAACACCTTCTTTGCGAATCTCGCTCTGATACCAGTTGTAAGGGGTGATCAATCGCTTTCAGTGGAAAAACCTCAATAGGATCAGCAATGATGTGATAGAACAAACAGCTTGAAATGAATATAAATCTCAGATCACAGAAAAAATAAAAGCAACAGAGAACACGCAAATTTATAGTGGTTCCACTATAGCGATATAGTGTACATCCACTTCAATGGGGAAGAGATTTTATTAATATATTCAAGAGATTACAGAGTTTTTTAATGTAGAGTAAAAGAAATGAAGAATACAAGGTTCTCTCATTACATAGCATTCTCTATATCTCTCTTTAAATAGAGAAAAGATTACTTGGGGATGAGACAATTGATTTATGTAAAATAAATCAATTTATGGAAAAACAAATATCCCATTAATTAATTGGCATATGATTGATTGATAATTTCCCTTTTCTCCATCAATCAATCCCTTTTGCAATTTTAGTCTCTTTCTGTTTCTTTTCTTCATGAAATATGGCAACTAATTAAATGACAAACATTTCCAATATCCCCTATTCATTAATATTCCTTCCATTTCTTTCCATTCATTCCTTGCACAAAACAGGTAACGAAATCACCATGCATATCTCCATAATTAATTAGATATGGAAATATTGTATCGTTAAATTCCAATACATACATCCAACAGAACTTAATATTTAGTATTAATGATAGGCAACAGTTCATTATAAGATACCATAATAGTCGATAGATTATATACAGAATGCGAGAAATACAATAACAATCAATGTATCTTAGTTTAATAAAATAGGTGAGCCTACCTTCTTTCTTTTTCTTACGATCTACATTCTATGTGTTGACCCGCTTTTTTGCAAGGTTGTCACACATCAAATTTGCAACGTACGGATCACTCAAAGCTTGAGCACGGACTCCCATCGGCGTGGAAATGCTAGTATTGAGCAATGCGATTCATGCACTTATAGAGCTTTCAAAGATAGGTACCCAGATCGGTGTAAAGCCATCGGAGTGTCGGAGGCTCGACACAACATGATTTCAACACTCCTGAAAGAGGATCAATCAAAATGGGAGTGTGAGCACATCGACAATGGCCAAGTGTCTGGTTCGGCATCAATCCGAACCAGGATCAATGCCAAACCGGGTCACTTCAGATGGTACATCCGAATGACTTCGCATATTTGCTCTTACCCTCCTAGCTTCGGTTCAGCGTTACTTCATGAACATAGGACCGGTGTATTCCCATGCGGATCGACACGATTGGAGTTAGCAAGGCAAGATGGCCCGAGATTGTTAAAGGTGGAAAGGGGGAGTTCCCTACTTCGGATCGTTACTGACCCGAGAGGATGTCGATTTGGATTTATTCCACTTCTGAACGTGGCCTAGGCCACTACTTCTACTACTCCGAATTTCCAGCGACCACACCATGTCGAATCGGATTTCTGACTATAAATAGGCCGAAGCATGGCCATTTGAAGAGGGCTCTTTTGCTTCCAAGAACAGAGACTCTGCTGGTTATGAGATTAATCCTCTTTCTCTTCAAAGTTCATAGGAACAACTCTATTGTAATTGAAATCATAGAATATAAACAAGTGGTACGATAAGTGGATGTAGGCCCAATTTCCCAACCACTCTAAAAATTGATGTCTTTTTACTTTATTGCTTCTTTATGATATTATTGTGATTATCATTGAGATCTAGGTGTTTGAATTGAGAGTACCACTTTTTGAGTCAACATTTTGGCACGTAATGTAGGGGTTATCTAATGAATATAGTGCATAAATATGTTGATTCTGATTGCTGAAGTTTCCGGCAAAGGCGAAGAAGAAAAGAACTGATGCTTGTACTCATCATGGTGATACTGGACATATAGAAGACAAGGAGGCTTACTCCAATGGAGAAACTTCCATCAACCTGGCTAGAGAAGGGATAGAGGAAACAGTTCAAGGGCTGCAAACCAGAATGGAGAACCAAGAGAAATTGATGCATGTAATATTCTCGCGACTATGAGGGTCGGGTGTTCAGAATCAAAGCACTATAGCAATAGTCGTTGGGCTGGAGACATGTCACTAGAGACCAAAGGACATTCCAGATCGGCCAATCCAGGTCAGTATTGCACCAAAACCCCGATTTGGTACCAAACAAGATCACTTCGGGGGGTGCCTCCGGGTCTTATATGCCCTGATGTCAGAATCGACGTGGATCATCTTGGGATTGGAAACACAAGCAGTCCTAACATGGGAGTAGGTCAAACTCTGATGGAAGGAAGCATAAACTACGACACGAGAAGTACATACCAGAACACCCCTAGACTTATAGGGGAGATGTCCCGATTTGCCGATGAAAGCGATGATTAACAAAGATGGTATGATGCATAACAAGTGGCAGTCTACCGAGCAAAGGATATATGAAGTTACTAGGAACCCTTTCACTTCTAATATCTGGAACGCAAGGACTCCGCTAGTTTTACCAGGAATCCTTTCACTTCTAACATCTGAAATGTAAGGGCCCCATCATATTCCAAGCTGCTAAAATTAATGGCATATGATGGGAGATCAGATCCAACTATGCATTTAATACGTTATATTAGGCATATGGATGCGCAAAGGGCATCTCCAGAGTTGACTACGAAGTTCTTTTCATTGTTTCTATCTGATTTGGATGCACTTTGGTTTAGGCAGCTCAACAACGAGTCGATTGGCTCTTGGAACAAACTCGTGGATAGGTTCATGGGGAAATTTAGAGTTCTTATTACTCGACTTAAAAAATGTGATGATGTTGACAACAATAAAACAAAGACTACAGGAAACATTGAGGAGTTTCCTAGAACGATTCAATGTGTCAGTGGCTTCGGTGGATAAGCCAGAACCATCAATGATGTTAATGGCGGTCGTGTCTAGAGTGGTCGATAATTATGAATTCAAGGCAAGTTTACAAAGGGATCCCCTGAGGGATCTCGATGGATTTTATTTTGAGGCTGATAGGTATCTGTGCAAAGAGGATGTGCAGGCACTACAAAGAATTGAAACCAATATCCTAAAGGATGAAGAAACACCTGAAATTGGATTTAAGCATGAAAAGGGGAAAAGGAAGATGCAAGTCAAGAATGATGGCTCGAAGAGAAGTATGAATGGACAGAAATATCCCTCTTACATGAAGCTGAACGAATATCTAAAAGGATCTACTTGTATACTCGGGGGGAAGGGAGATCTCGTACCGGAAGCCGTCCCCAAGAGATCCTACTGAGAAGGAGAGGAGGACGGGGAAGTTTTGCCTAATCCATGAACTGGACGGGCATACTTCATCGGAATGTAGACACCTCTGAGATGAGATTACGGAGTATATAGGAATGGACGTCTCTAGGAATATGTAAATCTAAAGGGATAGTATCTTAACACGGGCAGCTGTCTACGGCCTAAAATCAAGGAGGGTCGCAATCCAAAGGTCAAATCGTCATCTCATGGTAGAGATGGCTATGCCAAGACAACCATCAATCGCCTCTTAACTTAGCGAATCAACCGTTTATATATGTACGAAGCCAAGATCTGGTCCTCAAACATGCTCTAAGTGGATGCTGAGTTTTGGAACTCGGAGAGGCTCCACCCAGTTTAAATTTCCCTTTTTCTCTGATTTATTTATGCATTTGCATTGAACCGCCATTGGTTTCAAATGAAACTTGATTAGTGTTTTTCTTTATCCAAAGAGTCAGAGTAATACCTCAAAATGCGAGTTCCTGTCACTAGGAGGCGGTTGGATGAGCTCGTATGAACTAACTACTAGTTCCACTCACTAGGCAGTGATTAGATGAACTTATAGAAGTCGATCATGAATCCATTTCATTAGTAAGTGATTAGATGGATCCATGCCATTGATCGTAAATTCCATTCACCAAATAGTGGATGGACGAATTTGTACGGGAAAGTCATGAATTCTACTTACCAGAAACGACTAGATGAACTTAGTCTGAATGTGAATCCCTTTGACTAGAGTGTGAGAGGATGGATTCATGCAAATGAATTATAAGTTCCATCACTAGAGAGTGAATTGATTAACTCGTGTTGATAAATTATGGGTTCCATCACTAGAGAGTGATTAGATGGACTCATATCAATGAACAACATATTCCTTCGGTAGAGAGTGATTGGATGAATTTGTACCAATGAAATACGAGTTCCATCACAGAAAAGTGATTGGATGAACTTGTGTAATGAATTACTAGTTTCGTCACCAGAGAGTGATTGGATGGAATCACAACGATAAACTACAAGTTCTTTCACTAGAGAGTGATTGGATGAATTTGTACGAAGGGACTACAAGTTCCAATCGTTAGAGAGTGATCAGATGAGCTCATACCGACGAAATGTGAATTCCTCTCACTAGAATGTAATTTGATGAATTCGCTTCACTTAAGCCATAGATTCCTTCACCTAATTGTGATTGGCTGAATTTGTGTGGTGTTCATCGCTTTCTAAAGAATAGAAAAGCGCAATTTTTAAAATAAATTCTGCAAGCGCACAGATCATGTAATATGCAGGTCGAACACAAGGAGGAATTTTAAATTTTATTATTTATATATTTCATAGACGAGCTAGACAAAACTTGGAGGTTGGGTTGAAAAACAATAAAAACTGAAATTGAGATAAAAATATTATTGAATTGAATACAGATCTGAATCTAATCAAATCTGTATTTAATCCAATATGACCTAGGAACGCAATAAAAGGAAAATTTTAAAATTGCAAAAGTAAAATAACAAACAGAGAATAAAATTAGGATTACCGCTAAATCTAATCAGACGGTTAATCACTAATGAAAAATAAATGAAAAAGAAAAATAGTGCTCTACCAAATCTAATTGTGTAAACAACACTAATTGCTAAGAAAATAAAAATGCAGAAAAGAGAAAAGAAGACTTTCAATTCATGGATGATGTTTACAATGAGATTACAAGGGTATTTATAGGATAGATAGTCAACCTAAACCCTAATATAATCACAAATGGGCCTTAGTTAACTCTATTAAAATTGGGCCTTTCTTCTTTTATTCTTACTTCCTTGGTAATTCTTCATTGATTTGTGATATGCATAGCTTTTCTATCAATTATTTTCTTGTCCATAAAGCATTTGGATGTGAGATCTTCGTCAGCATGTCTTCATATGTAAATATACAACAATTTGGTCTCAATTTTTATATATTTTTGGCTGCATGTGGCTAAGTCGGCATATCTGTAAAAGTAACAAAATAATACCCAAGTAATATTTATTTATATACAAAAGATAAGATATAAGAGCATAAAATAAACATATTTTCATGTTAATCATGTGGAATTCAATATAGCTCTCATACTCAGGAAACGGTGGTATGAATTTGCGATTATGTACCGTAAGTCACTTTCGTCAAGTTGCGATTGGATGGATTCACAGAAATAAAATGAATGATTAGCCAATTAACCAGAAAGTTAGGACCAGAATATAGAAGGTAACACCACATTGCCGAATAGTGACGAGATTGGTTTATTGATGGACGAACACCATCACTAGAGAGTGATTAACGCTCATCTAAGAACTCTCAGCCCTCAGGCGATCTGGAGAGATTGCAAATAAAAAACTGATTCAAAACATGTTTTCAGAGAAAGATATGTTTTGGAGGACAAGTTGTTGACCTGCCTTTTCGCGAGGTCATCACACTTTAAGCTCGCAACATCCAGGTCGCTCGAGGTTTGAGCGTGGACTTCCACCGGCTTAGAAATGCAAGTATTAAGCAATGTGATTCATGCATGTATGGAGCTTCCAAAGATAGAAGCCCAAATCTGTATGAAGTCATTAGAGTGTCGAAGACTCGACGCAGCATGATTTCAACACTTGAGAAGGAGGATCAATCGAAGTGGGAGCGTGGAGATATTGGCAAAGGCCAAGTGTCCGATTAGGCGCCGATCCGGACTACAATTGGTGCCGAAGCAGATCACTTCAGATGGTCGATCTAGAAGACTTCGCATATTTGCTCTTACCCTCCTAACTTCAGTTCAACATTACTTCATGAACATAGGATCAGCTTATTCTCATATGGATTGACACAATTGGAGTTAGCAAGGCAAGATGGCTCAGGCTTGTGAAAGATGACATCCCTAGTTCGAATCGGTCTACCCGATCGGATATCGATCTGGATCTGTACCGATCCGAGATGATTCCGATTTGGATTTATTCCACTTCCTTCACTCTTCAACGCCTAGCTCATTGCCTCCGCTACTTAGAATTTCCAGCAACAGCCCCGTGCCGAACCAGATTTTTGAAATTCTTTAAATAGACTCAAGTATGGCCATTTGAAGGGGGCTATTCTATTCCAGAAGCGATGACTCTGCTGGTTTCGAGATTTAATCCTCTTTTTCTTCAAAATTCATAGGATCAACTCTATTATAATAGAAATCATAGATTATATACAAGTGATACAATAAGTGGACGTAGGACTAATTGTTGAATCACTCTAAAAATTGTTGTCTTTTTACTTTACTGCTTCTTTTTGATATGAGATTATTATGATTTTTTATTATCATTGAGATCTGAGTGTTTGACTTGCAAGTACTTTTCGAGTCAACGCCATGTTCACATCTTATGGTAATTTATAAAAGAGAACAATGTTTTGCATGGAATATATCTACTAAAAAAGATATCCAACGATAATAAATATGTGAAAGTGTTGCGGATTATGGATCTTACTGGATTAACAGTAGAAGGGGGAATGAATACTATTTACTTAAATTTATGAACCTTTTAAAAATCTTTAAAATTGTGATTTTGAGTATATGTATAATGATCACAGAATCAAATAAAGAAATAAAAACAAGTAAAGTAAACATAGTAAAGAAAAGAACATATTAGCTTTTATATTAGTTTATAGTTACTCTACATAATTCCTTATTACATACATTTATTAGTTTCTTTTAATTCAATTACGATTCTTGATTTCAAGGCCACAAAGAGACATCTTTTGGATTCTCAAACATCTTGATACAATAACTGTAACACCCCACACTTTTTTCAGCTTGAATTTCGACAAAAATCAAAACTCAAACCCATTCAAGCACGTAGAGTACAAATCTGGTACCTATAATGAATGAGCATGAGCATAATCAGAGTAAAATAAAACTAACTCACAACAGAAACGAATTAAGATAACAAATACTGATTAATTCGACTACCTTAAGGCATATCACCACATCGATATTAAGCATGAGAGAATGGAAATCGAAAACCAAACTTGAACACTTGATAAAACCTGTCTTCCCTGAGATAAATATGAGAGTTCTTATGAGGAGCGGGTCAGAACAACAAGTCCTAGTGAGTAAAAAATGCATAACATTGTCTACAATACGCAGATGTACTCAATTTGGTCAAAACCAAAACATATGTTTAAAAGGGCTAGTAATTTTATCCTAACCCATTTGAAATTTACGCATGATGACTAACCACTAAACCCAAGGCAATATTCTACCCCGAGCGATATCGATATACTGAGATAGAACATTTACGTATAAGTATGAAGCCTTTAAAACACCATTAACTAATTAAGAGGTGGGCAACTAACTTCTAACTATCACACAAGGAGGGTGCTTACTTTACATATAGCCACTTAGGACCTCGCTACCTATGTAAGGTAAGGGCGGATACTTATAATCACTTAATACCCAAGGCGGATCTTTTCGTCACTTAATACCTTATACCATGGTTTAATCTACCATAATATAAATTAGAGGACACTAGCCATTAAGCCTAACTAATTCCAAGCTTCTGTCATTCACGCATATAACCATGCCCCGCATAAGACGAGAGATAATAAGCAGTCACTTATTACCTATAGGATAGGTAGACGATATCTCGCCATTTATGACCTCCCCGGCGGACTCTTTCGTTACTATCTAGCTGGCCTTATTGGATAATTTTCTTAGTCATCAATACTTCCCGCATGATAGGCAGACCTTTGGTACCTCCTGAGCGGTCATTTAATACCTATTCCCATAGCGGACCCGTAACCCAATCGCTTACTACCTAGAGGAAGCAGATTAACATGGAAATTACCAAGTTCGTACCCAACGACCATTAAATGGGGAGGTGAGCTACGCAATCACTTAATATACTTTAAAGGGTGTATTTAACTACTTTAAGACCTTTACCCTAAAACAAACTACGCTGTTAATTATTTCCTTTCAAAGCTTTTCCCTTTTAGGACGGGAGCAGGGAACCTCACTCTTGAGATAAACCTTGTTTTCGGAAATAGTCCTCGTTATGCAGTCAACTATCATTACATAATTAACTATCTCCACAGGTTCCCATGTTTAATGATATCTCACATCAGTGCTACATATAGATTAAAAACCTAATATCCTAAGGCCTAAAATCTAAATATAAAATACAATGAACCTGGACAATAAATCCAATGATCCCAGACACCTAACTCTACTATAAATAGCCTCCAAAATCTAATCTAATGTTCACTACTCTATTTCTCTACCTCTCTCAAATAAATTTCTTCTCAAATATAATTTTAATGGAGTATCGAGGCTTGGTTCTACAATTCTTCTGAGGGATACTCATATATAGAGAGGATCTGCATAAGCTTATTAGATTTGTTTAAATTTTTATGAGTATTACTATGATTATCAGAATTCTTCCAAGTTATTGTTAAAATTGATACAATAGTTGTTATAGCGATATCAGATCCAAATAAAAAGGATTAAGATTGTAAAATAGATTGGATCTGAAAGTTTGACAATTACAATGTTTATAAGTTTTTCTTTTACAAGTTATTGTTCATTTTATCTATTAGTTATTCCTGTTCGGTTGTTATTTATTTACAAGTAAGATCTTCTTCTTTATCCCCTTCTCTATCATTATTTTATTTTACAGTCTTCTAATGCCTATTAATTCATTCTGTTTATTTCTAAGCCTAGACATACTTCTCCTTTTTCTTTGTTTTTGCGATGATCGTAGGACAACGAACGAAAGCCTAGGCCTTCACTATTTAATTTACATAAAAATTGGAATAATCTGAAAGAATATTAAAAAGGAAATTTCTGGGCATATTGAGAATTGATGAATTATGGACTGCAAATTGGGGTAAATTCTAATGAAAGAATATGTAAACATGTTAATTTGACAATAATTTGAAAAAACATGTTAATTTGACATTAATTTGAAAAACATGTTAATTTGACATTAATTTGGAAAATATGTTAATTTGACATGTAATTTGGAAAACATGTTAATTTGATCTCAATTTGGAAACCATGTTAATTGAAATGAATTGTACTTAATTTGATATTAAGTAACCTGTATTTGAAAAATATGTTAATTGGAATGAATTGTACATGATATGACATTAAGTCACCTGTATTTGGAAAACATGCTTATAGAAATAAATTGTACTTAATCTGTAATTAAGTAATGTGCATTTGGAAAACATGTTAATGAATTATACTTAATTTAACATTAAGTAATCCATATTTAGAAAACATGCTAATTGAAACAAATTGTACTTAATTTGACATTAAGTAATCTGTATTTGGAAACATGTTATTGAAATGAATTGTACTTAATTTGACATTAAGTAGCCTATATTTGGAAAACATGATAATGTAGCTGAATTGTACTTAATTTGGACATTAAGTAATCTGTATTTGGAAAATATGTTAGTTTGAAATGAATTGTACTTAGTTGAACATTAAGTAACTTGTCATTTGTATCTGTAAAACATCTAAGCATGATCTGTCTGACTGGGGAAAAGGTTGTAGATTACTTTAATTAATTACAATCTAGAAATAAATGGATGTAGATTACTTACGTTAATTACAATCTAGAAATATAACAAGGTTATATTAAGATTATTAATGAACTTAAACGTGCTAAGTTAAACATGTATGATTAATAAGCTAAGGAGTCCATTCTGATAACATATAAGGGGACTCGTAAAAATCCTGGTTAACCTGGGGACCAAGTCTAGGGGTGAAATTGTGTCAATCTGATTGCTTGCTTATCTGTCTGCAACCCATGTCTCGTACTAGGTAGAGGCCAGGGCATGCTTTACTGATGCTTGGTTGTAAGAGGTTCAAATCTGAGGTTGGTACGGGAGCGTTTCGGCGAAACCATGAGCGTGCATTGTTCCAAACAGGGAAGATAAAATGTTGTAACACATGTGAATAAGGTTGTGTCTTTTTAGTAGATAGTTTCGGGACTGATATCCCCGAATGCCATAGCTGGCACAAGTTATTCACATCTATTAAGGGAGCCGATCGATGGGTAGCATTAGGAAATTCCTTCATAATTACATATTTCTGTCTGAATCTATAGAAGTGCAAAACAGTCAACTCGCCTGATATTATTATTATTGTCGTCATTGTCTATTTTGATAAGAATAGCCAATCTTTATTATCAGTTCATATCAGTTATTGTTTACCTTTAGATACGCACAGACACTTACCCTTTTATGACACTAGAACCATTATTTATCTGTTTTTCTTAACTTAGCAGTCAAGCTGGTAATCATAGGAGCTCACTAGGCTTTATGTCTAACCTTTTTCCTTTCTCTTTTCTTTCCACTAGGCTTACAGGGAGAAAGTGTATAGTTCAATTTCTTTGTTGATTTCATCGTGAAGGTTTTCTGCAAAAGACGGATTGCTTCATGTTCTCTTTCCAAGTTTAGGTTTTATCTTTTTGGCTATTTGGGGGATAATACTATTTTACTCTAATGTGTTTTTGACTGAGATTTTGAGACATGACATTTTGTAACCATTTGGTTAATTGAAACAAAGATGGTTTTGTATTTATAAAATGAAAGTTCCTTCTTCCACTGTAAATTTATTATTATATGTCTTGTGAAATCTTAGTCTCTATGATGTTTGATGTATTTATACCTAAAATGCTTCATATTTTCTTAATGAAATCCTCATACGGGTGACATTGAGGAATGTGTGGTGTTACACTATCAGGAGTAATCTCCATTATAACCTTAGCATACTCAAGGCTCTCGATGGGTTCAGTTGATGCATCCATACACAAGAACCACCCAACTCTCGTTGCTAACCAAGATATTCCCCATTTAGACCATGCAAATAATGGCACAATCATTAACTTGATCCAGATTGGCACATTCTTGACGTAATTACCAGAGTTTCCTAATGCGGCATCCTATGGTTTCACAATAAAGAGCATATTTCTTATTATTACCGGATCAGCTTTCAATATTTTTTGTCTTCCAACAAATTGCAACGAAATGGGGGAAGGGGTGAAGTCATCGGTGTTACTCAGTTTTGCGGCGAAAATGGTCGACCATTTGACCTTAGGTAAGGCTAGCCTGGGGAAATAAGCGAATTTGTGGGAGGAGGTTTAGGCGAAGTTGCGGGAGGTGGTGCTTTAGGGTTTAAGGAGGAGGAAGGCGAAGGTTTAAGGGAGGGTGGGATTGGAACGGGTGGCAGGTTAGGAGGGGGTAAAGAAGCAAGTAGGAAAACCGAAGAGGGAATCAGATTCTGCAAAGAGGGAGCAGAGTTGGAGGCCATTAAAGGGAGAGGGAATCAGATTTTTTTGGATTGGAAATGCTCTTAGTTTTAAACTTCATAGTTTTAAACTTCAAATTTTATTAATTTAGAAAACAAAATTTTATGTTGACAAAATCTTCAAATCAAATCAAATATTTTCATTTACTTAATTTAAACAAGTTAAGTGTTAAAATTATATCCTTTCTTAAATTTATTAAATTAAATTAGAAATGAAATAAATCTTTTAGAATAAAATAAATATTTTATATTAATCTTAAACATTTAAAATAAATTATTATATTAAGTTAGCTTATTTATATTAAACAAGTTTACATTATAAATTTTAGTTTAAATTAAATTTTAACTTTAAATATTAAATCTTAATAAAATTTATAAAATAAATTTCAAACAAAAATTTCATTAAACAAAATTTTAATTTCGAAATTTAGGTTAAATTAACTCAAATAGTGATTTAAACTCAAAGTTAACATTCAAAAATCAATTTATTAAAATCAATACATACTCAAAAAAATTTGGACAATAGTTTTATTTAACCAATGGTGTCCGTATATAATTTTTTACCCTATGGTTAAGTAAATTGGGTATGTATCATTT
Organism: Allium sativum; assembly: GCA_030737875.1. Lineage (NCBI taxonomy): Eukaryota > Viridiplantae > Streptophyta > Magnoliopsida > Asparagales > Amaryllidaceae > Allium > Allium sativum. Next base: position 709,743,637 of record CM060910.1, read on the forward strand.
CAACCCATTTAATTAAATTTCCAGGTATATTTCATTTCAACATGTATCCCAATTCAATATCAAAAGGTAAGTGATTCGGGTATATACCATTTCAACCCATGATATTTTTTCAAAATTTACAAGAACTTATAGTATGAGAACATAAATTAAAAACATAACAATGCTAATTTGTCATACAGCAAATCCGTATCATGGCATTTGTGTCAGTAACAGTCAAGGTGTATCTACATGTTACAAATAAACATATGTCACAAAATAGAACAATTTCATGTCATAGATGCAAATTTAAATTTAACATAAGAATCATGTAAACTAAAATAATCCTAACATTTCAATTTAACCACTCACATGTGTTGAACCATACTTTCACAAAATGTTAGTTATGTATGAGATAAATTCACCTTTTGTGGTAACAAAAAAACATGGAAAATAGAGGCAAATGTTCATGGAATTGATTATCACAACTGCGTGCTTTCTAACACCGTGGTATAAATAAATTCATTAATCAATACCCCAAGCAATATAAAAGAAGCGAGTAGAGTGTTTTGGTTAGAGAACATGCATTTTGATTATCACAAAATTTCGAAAACATGACAAATTTTTAGATATTTTTAAAATAGGTTTTTTGATACGTTAACCAATGAATTTGAAAAAGTCATAAAAAGAAAAGTTATTGCAAACTCTTTCCTTTTCAATTTAAAAAAGATGGATTTCGATAAATTTTGAGGAAAATACTACTGAAACAGCAACAAATAATTTTCGAGTTAGAAATCTGGATCTAAAAATGTATTTGAAGGATTCACAATTTCATCAAAGAAGAATTCAAAATCTGAAAAAGTTGTCAACATGAAAATTGTAGCTATTTCAATTTAACCCAATCTAAAGAAAAAAGTGGATTTGCGTTACTTTTTAGGAAGTTGCAGTCTCTGCAGTACATGTTAAAATTTAGGAAGAACGATAATCAAATATAGAAAAAATCTAGTGAAGTCGGGCTTTGGATTTAGGTTCGGGGTTTCGGTTTGGCTCAGAGGGGCTCAGGTATTGTTGGTTGGTAGCAGAAGGGAGTTCAGGTCATGGATGGTGGCAGCACTGTCTTGAGATGCTCAGATTTTGTGCAAGGCAAGGAGAAATGGTTAAGATTAAACAAAAAGGGGAAAAGATGAATCTAGGGCTTTAATTTCAAGGGCATCTAGAGGATGTTGGTTGGGTGGAGGCCAAGGAAGGCTGTGGGAAGGTGACGGAGGTATGGCGCCACGTAAAGGAGGAGGGTGGTGTAACACCCCACGTGCATTAATGTCACTCACAAAGGGAATGCATTAACTTCCATAGAGCGTTATTAGTGTATAGAACAGAATATAACAAGATAAATATAAATATTGGCACTTGAAAATTTTAAAACAACTTTTATTGCAGCGGAGAAAATGTTTGATTACAACAACTTCATAAACCAAGTACACTTAATATCCATCTTGACAAATTGTTTTCGGAGTACATAAAGTAAAAAAGCATAACCCCAAACACAAGTAGCCATAAAAGAGATGAGCTGAACTTTACTTTCAGCAATCCAAGCACTTCCAAAAGAGAGAGAATGAGATCCAAACCAAGCTCCGCTAGTACTAGTCCCACCTTGAGAACCTGGGGGAGGAGGGGGGAAGGAAGAAAAGAGGCGAAAACAAAGGGGGTCAGACATGAAGTCTGGCGAGTACCATAACTTTAACAATACAATTATTAAAGTAATTAGGATAAGGCATAAACTGGTAAAACAAGGAATGATTGTAAAGCAAGTGGGCAAGACAAAACAAATAGAGGAATATTTTGGTGTTAGTTGCGCTCCTAATCACTATAGGATAATTATTATACTGCTCCAATGCTAATTACACTGCACCATTACTAGTCACCCTAAAAGTTGATCCCGCCCACTGAACAAAATAATAATAATAATGGTAGTTTCGTGTACCCCTAGCCGTCTTCGTAGGTGCCGCCTGTCCCTATCTCCACTAGTTGTACCCACTACCCTCCCCATTCTAATTACAATGTTTATTCATAATATGGTAATTATACTCCTAGCTGTCTTCATAGGTGTTGTCTGCTCCTATCTTCGCTAGTCGTTCCCACTACCTTCCCCATTCAATCTGCTCCCTAACTTGTAGATACATGTGCTGGTCCCACAGTGGGGTGTATCGCTCCCAAAGTGGCAACCCGATACCACTAAAGATGCATGGCTTATATCTACACGATGCAACAACGTCTTACCTACCAGCTCGAGCTCACGCATGCACATGACCCCGTTGGACTTGCGTTGCCACCGCTAACCCGTTTTGACCTCTTACAATCAAACTCAGTAAGCGTGTCCCGTTCTCGACTTGGGTCGAGCTCACAAAGATACTTAATGGGTTACAGGTTTGAAAAGGGTCCCCACACAAGCTTTCCACCTATGCTTGGTCCCCACTTAACCCCTTCTTATTCATGTCTTCTTACATTTTCAAGTTGGTTAACTGTTTATAATTATATCCCACATGTCACCCATGTTATTCACTAAACAAATCAACATGTGTTATTGGTTAAGCTTGTCTTAACCCTATCCGCTTGTTAGATCAATATATTATTGGTTAAGCTAATCTTAACCCCATTTACTTATATCTTATTGGTTAAGTTGGTCTTAACCCTGTCCGCTTATCAAGTCAATATACATTATTGGTTAAGTTTGTCTTAACCCTATCAGATCAATACATATTGTTGGTTAAGTTTGTCTTAACCCTATCCGCTTACTAGATCAATATATTATTGGTTAAGCTGGTCTTAACCCCACCCACTTATCGGATTAATACATATATATATATTAGTGGTTACTTACCATGTTTTTTATGATTAAGTACATCTTAGTTCATAGATACATTGGTTAAGAGAATAACTCCCTAAGTATCAACCCCGAAGACCGAAATCAACATCAGATTGTTACTCAGAGAATCACTCACTTAGCCAAACTTCTGTTTGTCATTCATATTTGTCTTTGCTCAGCATTAATTAATTATTAATGCACAGACCTCTCACATTAAGTCGATTGCTTGTGGCCACTAGATATGCCGGGCGGTTCCGGGCAGACTTCCACCACAAGCAAGACTTAACCTCGTGTCTAAGCATCTTTTAATTTATGCCTTTGACCTCTCACATTAGACTACCGTTTGTGGTTGCTGGATTTGCCGGGCGGGTCCGGGCAGTCTTACACCACAAACGAGTCTAACCTCGTGTCTTTGGCCTTTATTACTTATTTAATTTGTGTCATTGACCTCTCACATTAGACTACCGTTTGTGGTTGCTGGATTTGCCGGGCGGGTCCGGGCAGTCTTACACCACAAATGAGTCTAACCTCGTGTCTTAGGCATTTATTATTTCACATTATTATTCAACCCCAATTTGAATTAATATTCCTATTTCAAATTGCCAATAACTTCCAATTTTAATCCATGTCCATAATTGTCACTTAAATTATGTCCATAATTACTATGCATATAAATTAGGCCAATTAATGTCTCAAATTAATTATATGCCTTTATGCCATTTTATGCCAATTCACAATTATGCATATTTAATATTTTCCCATTATCCCCATGTTGTTCGTATGTTGAACATGAAATATGTTAGACTCGCAAATAGTCAAACTCATAAAAAGGAAAGAAACATCACAACTTGCATAACACACAAAATAGATCTAACTAGAATAACATGGATTAAAACTGGCATGATTATGATTCATATTAACATAAATTCGCATAATCCACACTTGCATAGGCAATAGTCATAAAACATAAATTTGTATAAACCATGTATTGTCATGGATCTAAATGTATAGATCTAAACATGTAATTATGAACTTGCATATATGGATATGGTTTTCCTATGACTTGCATATGAATTTCATACAAATTTACATTCAAACTAGCATATGATTCACATACAAAACTAGCATAGGAAACATAAATTTGCATAAGTATGTTACTGCCTTGGATCTAAATATAGATCTAATATCAAAATGTGAACTTGCATATGGATCTAAACACATAAATTAATGTCACACTTTTCGCTTATAAACTATCATATGTATATACTTGATTTACATATGTTTTACATCCCAACTTGCATAAGATTCACATATGTTTCAACATCCTAAACTTACATACATATGTTTTAACATCGCAAACTTGCATAAGATTCGCATATGATTTAACACATAAATTTGCATAAGATTCACATAACATTAACTTTCATATGATTCACAAATTAACATATGTAAACTTGCATGAAATGAATCAAGTTAAACATGTATAATTGTACATATAAACAGATCTACCAATCATACAACAACAAAACTGTCATATGTTCACAAATAGACAATAACATCACATGTTTCAACAGACATGTTCTCATAATCCAATTACAACCCATCATAATTAATTTATTAATTATATTGTGAAAGAAATATCACTCACAATCAACATAACAGTCTTGTTTTTCTGGGATCTGTATTCTGAAACTGAGTTGCTCGCCTTTGATGTAGACTAATTGTTATTCTAATTTGGATTTAGATTTGATTTTGATTCTTGCTTTTAAGTTGAAGAAGGAATGGTGGCTAAACTAGAACGATCATGGACGGCATGGTGGTTCCTTGGAATGAATTTGTGTGATTTAGGGTTTGAGGATTATGGTTGCTTTTATAGAAGTTAAATCTTATGTGAGTCGTTAGATCGTTTTAGGAGCAATCAGAGCCATCCAACTAAAGCAAGTGTCACTAAGCCAATCATAGCATGACACATAAGCCCTAACACCTCAGAATTTGTCACAAAGCCAATCAGAGAAGGCCACGTAAAAAAGACAATCCTTGACCAACAAAAAATTCGCCACGTGCGCCACATGATGCGTACACGTCATATATATATATAAATAAATATTCTATAATTTTTTTTTCTTTTTATCTATCTTCCCAATTAACCATTTTTACACTAAACCACTTTTTGAACTGCGTTCACACTAAGGCACTTTTTATCCATTCCCCTAAAACAAAAATATGGCGTTGGCGGAGATCGAACTCTGTACCTCTTGTATGCAGTCACATGTTCTAACCAAATGAGCTACTAAGTCTTTTGCTTACAAAACTTAGAACAATGCTAAACATTATTCTTTTCTCATTCTTCTTTTTCATGTTTTGCTATAATATTTAATTTAAAGATATCTTCTTCATACGAAGTCCGATTTACGCAAACTTGGACTCTATCTCAAGAAGAATTCCGAGGTGACCACAATGGCGCAACCCATTTCCCTTAATTCCGACATTTGAAATTAAGTATTCCTTAAAAAAAAAATTAATATTTAAAATCACAGGGTGTTACATTCTCCCATCCTTAAAGGATTTCGCCCCCGAAATCTCCAAGTTAAGGAGAATGCATATCCTAACATCCAATCATCCATCTACTGAACCATCAAACACATGCATCCATTGTCCTTACAAGATTTCTGATGCTATATGAACATATGCAAAAAGTGCGTGTATATGTTCCTTATCTAATGTAAAATCAAGCGGTTTACTGATTCAGTTGACCTCCTTAATGCAAATCATGATAGTACCATGCGTCCATTATGTATGCAAAAGAATCCTATCGATGCATATTATTCCTACATGTGTGCAAAACCATTCATCAAAATGTAGCATCCATGTAATAACACAACCATTATACATCCATTAATTTAAATATGCACACACATTTATATGCAACATGAAGGTGATTGAGCCGGTCTAGTGCCTAATGTGTGTGTACATGCATCCACGAGCAACCACTTGCATCCATTTGCATCCACCAAACATAACAAGTCTCAAATACATGTTTACAACCATAAGGTTCTTCCTAACTAAAGATCGAAGATGTCATCGCAAAGATAATACTAAATGATAGGACAAGTATCAACAAAGCGGTAGAAAAAGGAGAAGTTGAAACATACCCTCAAAAAGGAAAGGGTACAGCGTACGCATCTTGTCTTCCGTCTCCCAAGTCGCGTCTCTTTGATCATCTCCCCATTGCACTTTGACCAACATGGCCTCTTTGTTGCGTAGCTCTTATACCTCCGACCCAAGGATGCCTGCAGGAGCTCGTCTAATCATGACATCTCCCTCTACTTCCACTTCTCTAAGCATATTCGGCTCCACTACTTCCGCGGTATCTTGTAACACTTCCGCAAATATGATACGTGAAAACATGTCATGAACATCACTAAGCTAGTTGCCTCTTCTCATGTCCTTCCAAAATCTAGGATACATAACCTCAAAAGATCTTCAAGGATTTCGTTCACCCTTTTCTGTCTGTTCACCCGTCTGTGGGTGATAAGAGATACTTGTACTTGCCGCCTTTTGCATATCACATTTACCTCTTGCACCGAAAACTGCTCCAAGCCCTGTCTCGCAAGCACCGGTATACACTGTGAATGGCTTACTTCCATTTGGCAAAACTAAAACTGGAGCGGTCGTCAAAACCCTCTTCGAACGTTGGAAAGCATCATCACAGTCAACATACCAATCATAAATCAAGTTCTTCTTCGTTAACCGAGTAAGTGGGGCTGATATCTTCGCGAAGTCCTTAATAAGCTTCCTATAATAACCAGCCAGCCCTAAAAAGCTTCTTACTTCTGTTGCGTTCTTAGGAATCTTCCAATCTTGGGTTGCCACCACCTTTGCGGGATCCACAGCTATCCCTTCCTTAGAGACCACGTGTCCTAAGAACCTCACTTCTTTTCCCCAAAAATGGCACTTGGAGAACTTAGCTTTAAGTTGATGCGCTCGTAGAGTCTCTAAGACTTCCCTAAGATGTAGGGCATGCTCTTCTTCACTTTTAGAGAAAATCAGGATATCGTCCACAAAGACTATCACAAACTTGTTTAGAAACTCCCTAAACACCCTACTCATTAAGTCAACAAAGTATGCGGGTGCAATCGTCAAACCGAAAGGCATGATGAGCCACTCGAAGAAACCATCAGGTGTTCTAAATGCAGTCTTATCTATGATATCTTCAGCCACCCTTAGCTGATGAAAACCTGTAGCCAAATCCAATTGCGAAAAAAACGAAGCACCCACCAACTGATCGAATAAATCATCTATCCTCGGAAATGGGTGTCTGTTCTTCTTTGTTAGCTTATTCATCTCTCTATAGTCCAAGCACAATCTAAGTGAACCATCAGCTTTCATAGCAAAAACGACTGGAGCGCCCCACTCTGAAATACTCCTTCTTATGAACCCCTTCTCAAGCAATTCTTTCACTTGCTTACTGAGTTCTCTTCTCTCTCTCGGACCCATGTGCCGCACTGGTAATGCAACAAGCTTTGCATTATCTACTAGGTATATCTGAAAGTCTATCTCGCGCCTTGAGGGTAAACCTCAAACTTCATCAAAGACGTCACTATATTCACGGACCACACGAACAGATTCCAAATCATCATTGGATGCATCAAGGGATTCTAGGTAGCTAAGCATTACCGGACCTCTAGGGTCATAAGAAATATCGAGGGTCTTTCCACAACGAGTCAACAATCTAACTACCCTTCTTTCACAATCTAGGATAGCACCGTATCTAGCTAGCCAATCCATACCTAGAATCAAGCTGTAGCCCATGAAGTCAAGAATGAAGGCGTTGCATTCAAACCCAACGCCCAAGATAGACACTCTCAACTCCCGACAAATCATTGAAAGATGAGCCAAACCACCAATAGGATTTGAGACTACTATGGGATCTGTAACTAGACTAGTATTTAGGTGCAGTGTTTCGACTAACGAAGCAGATACAAACGAGTGTAAAGCGCCAGAATTCAAACAAGGTTCAAACAGGATGATCAAAAAGAAAAACCAAATTTCCAACCAAGATATATCTCTACCTCTATCAGGTATGTCAGTCATAAGGGAACGCGTCTGCCCTCCAGAAGATCCTGTACCTTGTACTTACCTTTGCCTTTTGCTTCTTTGGACGATCCTAATAAGATGTCTTGTAATGATAACAACTAGTCTTCTTCTTCTTTCTAACGTCTTTATTTAAGTAGTCAGGTATTTCACAAGTGTGGCCCTTCCTTTTCTCTTGGCCCCTTGTTATCCTTATCGCCTTTCTTTGGATCTACTTTATCGTGTGTCCTTTCCATGTCTCTCCTGCACATTCTCTGTTCGTGGCCTCCTACCAAATGAGGCTTCGTTCTTCATTAACCAAGCAGCTAATTGAACCTTCCTCCCATCGTCTATCCTAAAGGTACCAATAAGTCCTCCACTTCCTCCTAGTTTTGACAGAAGTTCCACTCCCGTGAAGTGGTTTTCCGCCCATCATAAGGAAGTTCTTACATATCTTAGAAAAAGCGTCTATATGCATGGAGAAAGAAATTCAAAAAGGAAAGAGGAAGAGATTCAAAAAGGAGAATCGAAGGAAAGATATATGGCTCTTGGGGGTTATGTTTTTTAAACAAACAAACTTTTCTCTTAAAAATACTCTTCTTAAAACATAATTTTGAAAGTATTTCTTTACAAAATGCTTTTGAAAAATAGTTTTTCAAAATTCATATCTGTTCTGGTAACCTTCAGCTCTGATACCACGTGTAACACCCCACATCCATTATTGTCACTCCCAAAGGGAATGCATTAACTTCCATGGAGTGTTATTAGTGTATAGAACAGAATATAACAAGATAAATACAAATATTGGTACTTGAAAATTTTAAAACAAATTTTATTGCAACAGAGAAAAGGTTTGATTACAACAACTTCATAAACCAAGTACACTTAATATCCATCTTGACAAATTGTTTTCAGAGTACATAAAGTAAAAAGCATAACCCCAAACACAAGTAGCCATAAAAGAGATGAGCTAAACTTTACTTTCAGCAATCCAAGCACTTCCAAAAGAGAGAGAAAGAGATCCAAACCAAGCTCCGCTAGTACTAGTCCCACCTTGAGAACCTTAGGGGGGAAGGAAGAAAAGAGGCGAAAACAAAGGGGGTCAGACATGAAGTCTGGCGAGTACCATAACTGTAACAATACAATTATTAAAGTAATTAGGATAAGGCCTAAACTGGTAAAAGAAGGAATGACTGTGAAGCAAGTGGGAAAGACAAAGCAAACAGAGGAATATTTTGGTGTTAATTGCGCTCCTAATCACTATAGGATAATTACTATACTGCACCAATGCTAATTACACCGCACCATTACTAGTCACCCTAAAAGTTGATCCCACCCACAGAACAAAATAATAATAATAATAATAATAATGGTAGTTTCGTGTACCCCTAGCTGTCTTCATAGGTGCCGCCTGCCCCTATCTGTGACGACCCCAATTCTCGTACTGACGGTGACAAGGGTTATCTTTGGAATATAACACAGAAACAGATAATAGCAGAACAGCATTAAATAAATACACCAGATAATGAACAATGGAATATACTGGATAAACGTAAACATCAGAGTTACACAGTATACAGGATCATACTTAGTACAAATACAGTTCAGACATACATAAATGTCTACAGCGGAAAACAAACATAATGTACAATAGGAGCTGAACAGCATACAAAGAGATAAATAATAGAATCCATCTTCAGCTCCAGCTATCCAGAAAGAACCAGCTAAACCTGAATACAAGGCTGCCTGTGTAGAAAAAGGGGCACCCGAGTTTGAAAGTGAAACAAACTACGAGTCAGTCATGGGACTGGTATGAGAAATCTACTCAACACATTTATAATATGGTCAATCACAGGACCACGCCACTTTCGTGGAACGGGTTTACTCCATTGGATCACCAGTGCTCTAAAACAAATCTTTCTTTTAAACATCGCAATGCTTTTTATAAAAATGAAGCCATTATAAGACTCAGTTCCCATTACACAATGCAACGCAAACCGGAGGATAGAGTTTTACCTTATAATGGCCAAAATATGCTTGATACGAATAAAACAAAAGCATTTGATATTATTACTAGTGTTTATTTGTTTCAAAAACAATTTCAAATCATAACTATCAATCATAGACGACATGAGCGTCCCATGCCACTATGTCGCCAAATATATATACAATTGAAACCGCACAGTCACGTATTTGGAAATTGGATTTCCGTCATGAACCAAGGCAAAAGATAGTCCTTACCGAATTCGTGACTCTCTAGCCCGAGCCATAGGATCAGAACGCATCAACCCTTTAGATCGTCAGGGCCGGTCCACCGATGTGGATTATTATGCCTGAACACTACGTTTCCCCGCCCTTTGGGGCGTAAACGAGCCAACGAATGACTCCATCGGACCCGGATCGTCCGATCAAACCGAGGCGCCTCGCAACAGCAACAACCACATAAGTCAAACTCGTCAGGGCGTGTAAAACCACTAACGCCACTTCTAACTAGAAAGAAACGCAGGCCCTCCCTGATGTCCTCTCCCATTTCTGGTTCATACCGGGGTGTGAGGCTCGCGATTTTACGTTATACACAAAGCTACGCCACACAGGCGGGGCTTTGATCATCACCACAAGACTTTGCTTTTCAACATAAGCCCTGATCATTTGCCACTTAGGCATGCCACACTAGCAATTCATGCCATGCGACTGATGTCCATCGATATACAACCTCTGAGCTCCTGCGTTTCAGAGAAGGGCGTTAAGAAAAAAATAAATTCTCCGCCGCCAAACAGATGTATATTTAATAGAGATCAACCAACACAGAATAAAATCCAATGTCAGACACACAGTCCATTTACAAGTCCGTTCTGGGTCTGAACGAAACCGGAGGCACTATATACCTCGCAAACCCATCGATCACCACGTACGTCTGGAGGATCACCACTCATTATCCATATTTCGGGATGCCTCCCAATCAGGACCTCGGTTACCATCCAAACGAGGTGAAGATCTCCGGTCTTCGACCACCGTCTTCATCTTCGATTTCTTATCGTCGATTCAGTTATTCAGAATGGGATAAACCCGGTCTTTCTGAACAACTCGCGTATATAATAAACAAGTGCAACACTAACATACACACGCATCATTTCAATTCATTAGTCACTAACCGTCAATCAGTAAGAGAACGATTTTCCAAATATTAACCCCGAAGGCCGAAACCAACATCAGATCAACACCCAGGAAACCATTCGACTTAGCCAACCTTCAGTTAATTTCTAAATCACATCCATATCGTTTATAATATTTTATAACAATTTATCCCTATTTTTATTTATTTTAAAATAGCCATTTTATTCAAAACGACGCTTCGGGCCATAACGCGGCTGTGGCGCTGTTTTTCTTCAGATTTGATTTACACATATCTGAAAATCTAACCGTTGGATCTTCACAAAATTTACATCATTAGAAAGATCTTTTCAAAACGAATCCAACGGTTCCAGTTTCGGGAAATTCCGACGGTCGGATCTCCCGGTATAATCGTTTGAAGTTTCGATTTCAAAATACGAACTGCAGCGTCGTTATTCGATTAAATATAATTATATATATATATATATATATATATATATATAATCATTTCTAGCGCTGTTTTTCTTCAGATTTGAATTAAACATTCCAGACAATCCAACCGTTGGATTTTTACAAAGTTGGTGCCGTTGGAAAGATTTTTCCAAAGCGAACCCAACGGTTGCGATTTCAGGAAAATCCGATGGTCGGATCTCCTGGTATAATCGTTTGAAATCACGGTTTCAAAATACGAACTGCAGCGTCGTTATTCGATATATTTTAATTCTATATATGTATATATATATATATATATATATATCGATTCTTCGATTTCAAAACTATATTCTTTTCATACATTTGATAAAAATGATATTTTTATCTGTCTTCTATTTCAACACTTCACTATTTTTAACAATTCATTTATATAATAAAAATGTGATCTTTATTGTAAAACAATTCATTTCAAAACTCTATTATTTTATATAGTTCATATAGGTAATAAAAATAGGATTTTTATTATAAAACAATTTCTTTCAAAATGGGATTATTTTATACAGTTCATATAGATGATAAAAATGTGATTTTTATTATAAAACAATTTATTTCAAAATATGAATAACATTCAACACATGAATTTCAATTCAACGAATGAATATCGATTCAACACATGAAGGTTTTCTATAGTTTATATATATAGATAAAAATGTGATTTTTATATTTAAAACACGAATACCATTCAACGCATGAATTTCAATCCAACGAATGAATATCGATTCAACACATGAAGGTTTTCTATAGTTTATATATATAGATAAAAATGTGATTTTTATATTTAAAACACGAATACCATTCAACACATGAATTTCTATCCAACGAATGAATATCGATTCAACACATGAAGGGTTTCTATTTAGCGAATAAATATAGTTTCAGCAAATGAAAATAATTCAAACACATGAATATTATTCAAAATTTCGGCAGCATAAAGGCAGAGTAGTTAAAACCGGGACCGTCCGTAGTACGACTCCTCGCTCTACCTTAAAACCTCGTGGTTTTTGACAATGGGGATCATGCATCTAGTTCGCACGCAGGCGACATGTATATTTTTATTTCATTTCCACAAACTAATCCTATGTGGTTTCAACCAAATATTTCTCAACCACAAATGGGTATTTTTCAACCACAATCAATCAATATCAACCACAAACAATTCCAATCAACCATTCGCTATCAATCAATTTTCACACCAATCACAACCAATAAATATCGTCCATGGTTTGTGGACGAGGGACGTGTATATATATATATATATATATATATATATATATATATATATATATATATATATATATATATATATATATATATAGCAATTCACTTATATTTCAACACATATATAATTTTTACAATGCATATATAACTTATACATCAAACGTACAACTTATACAACGCTTATACATGAGGTGTACAATGCTTATATAACCCATACATCGACTATATAATTTATACATTGTCGTTTTCCATATCGTTTATAAATTAGAAATCTCACATTGGGTTCCACTCCACCAAAAATAGCAGAAGGCTCAGAAAAATATGCGGTCTCTTCTAAAATGTAGAAGACGTCCACACGAGTCCACTGTCTCTTGTTTCACTGAATTTCGACAAGAAACGAAAAAGATATGATTTTTCAAAGTTTGCAACAGTTTAAAGGTGTTAAAACAGTTGAAAATAAAACAAGCCGTACCTCAGCTGAAAGGTTCAAAACTAGGTTTGCAATTTTTGATCAAACCATGAATCGATAGGAGGATCGGCCGATGCAGCGACGAAGAGGGGGGAGAAGCGCGTCTGCGCGTGGTGGTGGGGGCCCACTCGGTGGTGCCAGGCGGTCGGGGCGGCGGGTTGAAGTCGACGACTTCAGGGAGGTGGTTCTCTCTCCATAGGCCACGAAAAATTCCAAACTTTATATGGATTTGAAGATCTCGAGAAGATCTTCAAAAAGTTCAACTGTGGCACGAGCTAATTCGACGTGGATTGATCGGAAAATGAGGGGGAAGGTTTCGAGCGGTTTCCGCCTTCGATCGGGGTGAGAGAAATGAAGATTTTCTTTTTTTTTATTTTTTAAAAAATATGATTGGCCGGGGGAGTTTTAAAGGGGTTTTCTGACACGACCACCAATCTAAACCCAACGACTGTCGTCCCTAGTGTTTTGCCCCCATTCCGAACACAATGAGATAGGTTTCATAGGCCCATTCGACTGTTTCAGTCAGTTTCCATTCAATTTAAAATATAAAACATTCAATATTCGATTTGAACGTACATTTCAATTTGCCAGGGCCACAAACTGATTCAAAAAATTCCAAAAAAATAAATCTGGCTATGTTTTGACGATACGGTCCCAACAAAAATAGTTTCGTCGAATTCTGAGACCGTTTGAAAAAGGCCCGTTTCTGGTCGATCCAATTTAACTATAATTGACCAAAACACGTTTTTCTTTGCCACGCACACATACTAGCTTCAAAAATTATGAAATTTGAAACCTAGCAATAACTTCACATCCCGGACCCAACAAAAGTGGTTTCGTCGAATTCCGAGGTCGTATGCAAAATGGCCAATTTCACGGGCTATATGAATTCCATAGCGACCTTTCTGAAAATTCATTTGGCCATAACTTTTGGTTTTCGTTATGAAAATTCAATTTTTCAGATTCGTTAGAAAGGTATTCACTAACAGATTTAAATATTTTTGGTTTCACTCAAATCCGTTTTGTTTTGCACCCGGTACAACCCGACAAAGTTTGAATTCAATTTTTGAAACTACAGCGCCATTTCAGGCCTTGTTTATAATTAGAATTAATTATATTCGTTTTCAATTGTCGATTCAAACTTAGTTTTCATCGCTATTATTTAAAATATTTATTTTAAATATTTAAAATCCATTATTTTAGCCAATTTAAAAATTTTAAATTGGTTCAGATTTTCTGGGTCGTTACAATCTCCCCCACTTAAAACTTTTCTTCCCCGAAAAGGAACAAAGTCGAAAGTGGTTTGATTAATCAACTCTACGTTCAATTTGGCTTCAATCCTCTAACTTTTCAGTTTTTGAGAATTTTCAAATTCTTCAAAAATTTGGCTAACACCCGGAATTTTCGAAATTTTTTGCCATAACCTCCTTTGTACGGGGAGAGGTTTGGAAATTTATTGGGCCGTATTAGGTACCCAATAAATCCTAATAAGCATACACATATTTATAGTGATATATTCTGGTGTTTACAGGGGAGCGTGTATTGATAATAACTCCAGAGAATAAATTCTCGTCACCCTGTCAAAGCCTGAGGGAGTGTGTATTTTAAATGCTCCAGAGGATAAATCCTCGTCACCTCGTCCCGTATGGGAAATAAATAGTCCATGTGCCGTATCTAATAACTAGAGAGACGTGATTATTGTCAACTCCAGACCCGTGTGGGGTTTTTATTAATCTGGCAATTTTATCGTTACAATTTAAATAGTCCATATCAGTCATCAGTTCAACCTGTAAAATATAGTCATCGCCATACAAGCCTCTCGCTCGTATGGTAAATCTTCCACCTCGTCACACAAGCTCCAAATGCTTATGTGGTATATGATGAAGTATGTCTATCTTCCAGAAGTATGCCATGTAATGTAGTTTAAAATTAATTGTTACTATCTTATGGCGACGTTTATTTTTACACACAGAATAACCAGCACTCCGCATCCAATGGCATTCACAGGAGTTGATATAATAATATTTCTCATCCAACTCATTAAGGTTTACCTATTTGTCGGGCACGCAAATAAAATCTTTACTCAACAACTAATCCATTTACCTGTTCAAACATATATAATACACATGTATATATATTTCTATTTATTTTCTAATCAGTTCAATGTGTGATTTAATCGAATAAATTCTACCATTCATTCTATTATTGATTAAATTAACTATTGTTCCAATACTTCAATTAATCAAATTTACCATCACACAACACAAACAACAATCAAATTGTTTTTAACTTTTCAAAATCATACAAATCAATTTCTATATTTCATAAATAGAGCCTCTATATCCGGGTCAGTATCACTTCTTCTGTTTCTGGCACTCATTTTCTAGTATGTCTGCAATTAGCAGACAAAGTGTCAGGTCAACAGAAAAGATATTTCAAAATATAGAGACAAATACTTGAATGTAAATGTGTCTACTGGGGTGTATTTCATTCTGCTTTACTTATACTAGGATATTACTGATCCTATCTGTATAGAGTTACCCGTCCTAGAACACTACTGGTTCTATTTTTGACGAGTTCGTTAATATGTTATATTCCAGAACTAAGCTTAACCAAAGCTCTGATACCACGTTGTGACGACCCCAATTCCCGTATTGACGGTGACAAGGGTTATCTTTGGAATATAACACAGAAACAGATAATAGAAGAACAGAATTAAATAAATACACCAGATAATGAACAATGGAATACACTGGATAAACGTAAACATCAGAGTTACACAGTATACAGGATCATACTTAGTACAAATACAGTTCAGATATATATAAATGTCTACAGCGGAAAACAAACATAATGTATAATAGGAGCTGAACAGCATAAAAAGAGATAAATAATAGAATCCATCTTCAGCTCCAACTATCCAGAAAGAACCAGCTAAACCTGAATACAAGGTTGTCCGTGTAGAAAAAAGGGCACTCGAGTTTGAAAGTGAAACAAACTACGAGTCAGTCATGGGACTGGTATGAGAAATCTACTCAACACATTTATAATATGGCCAATCACAGGACCACGCCACTTTCGTGGAACGGGTTTACTCCATTGGATCGCCAGTGCTCTAAAACAAATCTTTCTTTTAAACATCGCAATGCTTTTTATAAAAATGAAGCCATTATAAGACTCTGTTCCCATCATACAATGCAACGCAAACCGGAGGATAGAGTTTTACCTTATAATGGCCAAAATATGCTTGATACGAATAAAACAAAAGCATTTGATATTATTACTAGTGTTTATTTGTTTCAAAAACAATTTCAAATCATAACTATCAATCATAGACGACATGAGCGTCCCATGCCACTATGTCTCCAAATATATATATATATATATATATATATATATATATACATACAATTGAAACCGCACAATCACGTATTTGGAAATTGGATTTCCGTCATGAACCAAGGCAAAAGATAGTCCTTACCGAATTCGTGACTCTCTAGCCCGAGCCACAGGATCAGAACGCATCAACCCTTTAGATCGTTAGGGCCGGTCCACCGATGTGGATTATTATGCCTGAACACTACGTTTCCCCGCCCTTTGGGGCGTAAACGAGCCAACGAATGACTCCATCGGACCCGGATTGTCCGATCAAACCGAGGAGCCTCGCAACAGCAACAACCACATAAGTCAAACTCATCAGGGCGTGTAAAACCACTGACGCCACTTCTAGCTAGAAAGAAACGCAGGCCCTCCCTGATGTCCTCTCCCATTTCTGGTTCATGTCGGGGTGTGAGGCTCGCAATTTTACGTTATACACAAAGCTACGCCACACAGGCGGGGCTTTGATCATCACCACAAGACTTTGCTTTTCAACAGAAGCCCTGATCATTTGCCACTTAGGCATGCCACACTAGCAATTCATGTCATGCGACTGATGTCCATCGATAAACAACCTCTGAGCTCCTGCGTTTCAGAGAAGGGCGTTAAGCAAAAGAATAAATTCTCCGCCGCCAAACAGATGTATATTTAATAGAGATCAACCAACACAGAATAAAATCCAATGTCAGACACACAGTCCATTTACAAGTCCGTTCTGGGTCTGAACGAAACCGGAGGCACTATATACCTCGCAAACCCATCGATCATCACGTACGTCTGGAGGATCACCACTCATTATCCATATTTCGGGATGCCTCCCAATCAGGACCTCGGTTACCATCCAAACGAGGTGAAGATCTCCGGTCTTCGACCACCGTCTTCATCTTCGATTTCTTATCGTCGATTCAGTTATTCAGAATGGGATAAACCCGGTCTTTCTGAACAACTCGCGTATATAATAAACAAGTGCAACACTAACATACACACGCATCATTTCAATTCATTAGTCACTAACCGTCAATCAGTAAGAGAACGATTTCCCAAATATTAACCCCGAAGGCCGAAACCAACATCAGATCAACACCCAGGAAACCATTCGACTTAGCCAACCTTCAGTTAATTTCTAAATCACATCCATATCGTTTATAATATTTTATAACGATTTATCGCTATTTTTATTTATTTTAAAATAGCCATTTTATTCAAAACGACGCTTCGGGCCATAACGCGGCCGTGGTGTTGTTTTTCTTCAAATTTGATTCACACATATCTGAAAATCTAACCATTGGATCTTCACAAAATTTACATCATTAGAAAGATCTTTTCAAAACGAATCCAACGGTTCCAGTTTCGGGAAATTCCGACGGTCGGATCTCCCGGTATAATCGTTTGAAGTTTCGATTTCAAAATACGAACTGCAGCGTCGTTATTCGATTAAATATAATTATATTTATATATATATAAATATAATCGTTTCTGGCGCTATTTTTCTTCAGATTTGAATTAAACATTCCACATAATCCAACCGTTGGATTTTTACAAAGTTGGTGTCGTTGGAAAGATTTTTCCAAAGCGAACCCAACGGTTGCGATTTCAGGAAAATCCGATGGTCGGATCTCCCGGTATAATCGTTTGAAATCACGGTTTCAAAATACGAACTGCAGCGTCGTTATTCGATATATTTTAATTCTATTTATATATATATCGATTCTTCGATTTCAAAACTATATTCTTTTCATATATTTGATAAAAATGATATTTTTATCTAACTGTCTTCTATTTCAACACTTCACTATTTTTAACAATTCATTTATATAATAAAATTGTGATTTTTATTGTAAAACAATTCATTTCAAAACTCTATTATTTTATATAGTTCATATAGGTAATAAAAATAGGATTTTTATTATAAAACAATTTCTTTCAAAATGGGATTATTTTATACAGTTCATACAGATGATAAAAATGTGATTTTTATTATAAAACAATTTATTTCAAAATATGAATACCATTCAACACATGAATTACAATTCAACGAATAAATATCGATTCAACACATGAAGGTTTTCTATAGTTTATATATATAGATAAAAATGTGATTTTTATATTTAAAACATGAATACCATTCAACACATGAATTTCAATCCAACGAATGAATATCGATTCAACACATGATGGTTTTCGATAGTTTATATATATAGATAAAAATGTGATTTTTATATTTAAAACACGAATACCATTCAACACATGAATTTCTATCCAACGAATGAATATCGATTCAACACATGAAGGGTTTCTATTCAGCGAATAAATATAGTTTCAGCAAATGAAAATAATTCAAACACATGAATATTATTCAAAATTTCGGCAACATAACGGCAGGATAGTTAAAACCGGGACCGTCCCTAGTACGACTCCTCGCTCTACCTTAAAACCTCGCGGTTTTTGACAATGGGGATCGTGCATCTAGTTCGCACGCAGGCGGCATGTATATTTTTATTTCATTTCCACAAACTAATCCTATGTGGTTTCAACCAAATATTTCTCAACCACAAATGGGTATTTTTCAACCACAATCAATCAATATCAACCACAAACAATTCCAATCAACCATTCGCTATCAATCAATTTTCACACCAATCACAACCAATAAATATCGTCCATGGTTTGTGGACGAGGGGCGTATATATATATATATATATTTATATATAGCAATTCACTTCTATTTCAACACATATATAATTTTTACAATGCATATATAACTTATACATCGAACGTACAACTTATACAATGCTTATACATGAGGTGTACAACGCTTATATAACCCATACATCGACTATATAATTTATACATCGTCGTTTTCCATATCGTTTATAAATTAGAAATCTCACATTGGGTTCCACTCCACCAAAAATAGCAGAAGGCTCAGAAAAATATGCAGTCTCTTCTAAAATGTAGAAGACGTCCACACGAGTCCACTGTCTCTTGTTTCACTGAATTTCGACAAGAAACGAAAAAGATATGATTTTTCAAAGTTTGCAACAGTTTAAAGGTGTTAAAACAGTTGAAAATAAAACAAGCCGTACCTCAGCTGAAAGGTTCAAAACTAGGTTTGCAATTTTCGATCAAACCATGAATCGATAGGAGGATCGGCCGATGCAGCGACGAAGAGGGGGGAGACGCGCGTCTGCGCGTGGTGGTGGGGGCCCACTCGGTGGTGCCAGGCGGTCGGGGCGGCGGGTTGAAGTCGACGACTTCAGTGAGGTGGTTCTCTCTTCACAGGCCACGAAAAATTCCAAACTTTATATGGATTTGAAGATCTCGAGAAGATCTTCCAAAAGTTCAACTATGGCACGAGCTAATTCGGCGTGGATTGATCAGAAAATGAGGGGAAGGTTTCGAGCGGTTTCCGCCTTCGATCGGGGAGAGAGAAATGAAGATTTTCTTTTTTTTATTTTTTAAAAAATATGATTGGCCGGGGGAGTTTTAAAGGGGTTTTCTGACACGACCACCAATCTAAACCCAACGACTGTCGTCCCTAGTGTTTTGCCCCCATTCCGAACACAATGAGATATGTTTCATAGGCCCATTCGACTGTTTCAGTCAATTTCCATTCAATTTAAAATATAAAACATTCAATATTCGATTTGAACGTACATTTCAATTTGCCAGGGCCACAAACTGATTCAAAAAATTCCAAAAAAATAAATCTGGCTATGTTTTGACGATACGGTCCAAACAAAAATAGTTTCGTCGAATTCTGATACCGTTTGAAAAAGGCCCGTTTCTGGTCGATCCAATTTAACTGTAATTGACCAAAACACGTTTTTCTTTGCTGTAACGGCTGGAAATTTCCGACTCCTCGAGAGTCGGAAATTCCGAGACGTTAGTGAAAGAATTTAGAAGGTGAGAAAGAAAAGATAGAACTAATAGAATAGAAGAAGAAGTAGAACATCAGAATCATCAGAGTAACACGAATCTCACAGCGGAACGAATAACATAAAATATATAACATAACTTTGAAGTAAACAGTTATATATATACAATAGCACTTATCAGAGTACAACACTTACAACACAACGGAAATAACTATAGCTATAGAATCTTGAAGTCTCCTGCTCCAAGCTCTCCAAGTATATCTGTAAATCCCGACTACTTGACTGCCCGTACAAATTTAGGCACCCAAGAGTTTAGGGAAAACAACAAAGTAAACTCCGGGTCAATCATGGGACTGGTATGAGTAAAATAGATTAAAACAGGTATAGGATATCTCATAAGACCACGCCGTGAATACGGAACGGGTTTTTCCCTTATGAGTATCTGAACAACTTTGACAAGCAATATCATTGTGATATTATAATAATGTCTAAGTACAAATAGGTATCAATCTAGCAGAAACGCTTGCATCTCACGTTCTACATACATAGTATAAAATCATAAACCGCAGGGCGTTTATTGAAGATTGGATTCCAACAGACAAGGTATGGGAGCACCTTCTGAATAGTGTACTCTAGAGGTGATACACTCAGGGTTCAACAAGAACGTCTTGCAACCCGGCCACACATGACCGCTCACTCATTTAGCTTGAGTGTCGCGAATATATTGCCACCACGGTTATAGGCCATCAAACCGTCATCCGAAGATACAGAATCAAAAAGAAGTATAAATATGGATGTTCCCTAGATCGGTGACAATACACCCTGCTTGGGGATGACCCAACTAGCCATGCTGCCTAGCCCAACTTTTGTTACTTCCTGGTGTGAGGCTAGAAGCTACGTCTATCTTCAGAACATCTGATCACCATTCACTTTGAATGCCACATCGTCATACCCGCCAAATCACAAATTGACTTATTCAAAAATAACACGGGTATACAGCTAAGAGAAACGAATTCCTCCGCCACCAAACGTGAATACGTTTGAATAGATCAACTTACGCGATCCATTGGATATACTCTGTCAGACCTTCTTCCATATACGTTGTCCTGGGACTGGACAAACCGAAGGCACTATTCAGTATATCCATCTTAGTCACTGTTATCTAAGACTTATACAACAGCCCTTGCACTTTACTCCGTCTTCAATTTATCTTTGGCATATATTGCTCGCAACGCTTATGCCAATACAGAGTGGTTCTTTGGATAATAATCCAACCGGTCTCTCCATATTAACAACGTTAAAATGGTAAAAACTTTGATAGTCTGTGCTTCAACTATCAAATGAAAACATGTCGGTGTACAAACAACGATCTTACTTCCAAATGGAAATTCGATCGATCAATCATCATATGTTCATATTTCCTTATTTCATATATTTAGAAAATATATGTTATTAATCATTGGAAAACATTTCCATAGCTTATTTTCACATCACTATTATTTCGCAACTATCAGTCCCTAACTGTAACTAGTATGAGAACAATTCTCTAAGTATCAATACGGAAGGTCGAAACCAACATCAGATCGTCACTTAGAAAACCGTTCAACTTACCCTCTCCAGTCAGTTTCTGAATTTGCTTAACTCTATTTCTTAAATTCTTATCATGAAAACATTTCATTTTCTATGTTTAGAAAACATATCTGACTATATTTGGAAAACGTTTCCAAAACTCATTTACGGATTTCCAATGAACGTTGTATAAAACATCGTTTCGCTTAATCCATTTATCGCTTATTCCTTAGCTTTATTCCTAACCAACCTTTTAGATCGAACCACAACTATTCCTTTGTCAATTCTGAAGTCAATCAAGTTGGGGTATAATTACCTCTCAGACCTTAATTGAACAACGTCCTTTACTGTGAAATAGGTGAAGCTCGTCACTCACTTTTTCCAATCATCTGTTTACGCAAATTCTCGGATTCAGGTTACGAATCCACTTCTTATATGACAGCGTTTGATTATAACTCTAACGTTATAATTCCTACTTCTGAAATATCAAATCTTAATTATAACTTTATCTCCTAACTCGAATAATTTACAGACACGTAATTTCTAAATCAATAACTAAATCTTGATTTAAACCCTGGAAAGTAAATAGTACTTTCCCGAATTCGCTATAATTGAATTCGACGTATAACTCCCTTTCGAGTAATCTCTATTTGATTAACTCTTCTTCGAATAACCTATATTCGATTATCTCTCTTCGAATAACTCATTTTCGAAATCTCTCTCTTTCGACTAAACAATATTTGATCTCTTTCTTTCGAATATGCTATATTCGAAAATCTCCTTTCGATTTACTAATCGATAACTCCTTTCGATCAAACTAAACTCGATAACTCCTTTAACTCTATTCGAATAACTAATATTCGACTAACTCCTTTGGATCGACTCATTTGATTAACTCCTTCGAATAACTCATTCGAATAACTCATTCGAATAACCAATATTCGATTTACTCAAACTCGATTAACTTAATTCTAATCGATTTACTCCATTTCGATTCAACTTAATTCAAATCGATTAACTTAACTCAAATTGATTAACTCCTTTCGAATAACTAAATTCGATTTAACTCAAATTGAATAACTAATATTCAATTAACTCTTACGTGTTTAACTCTATTCAAATATCTAATTCGAATAACTCATTTCGACTAACTAAATTCGATTAACTCTTTTAACTTTACTCGAATAACAATGTTCGATTAACACCTTCTTTCGAATAACTATATTGGATTAACTCTTCGACTAACTCCTTTGGATTAACCAACTTCGAATAACTCCTTTGGATTAACTCTTCGACTAACTCCTTCGGATTAACTAACTTCGAATAACTCCTTTGGATTAACTCTTCGACTAACTCCTTCGGATTAACTCTTCGACTAACTCCTTTGGATTAACTCTTCGATTAACTCCTTCGGATTAACTAACTTCGAATAACTCCTTTGGATTAACTAACTTCGAATAACCCATATTCGATAACTACTCTTCGAATAAATAATATTCGATAACTCTTCTCAAATGAATCACATTTGATTTCTCCACTCGAATAAACTATATTCGATAACTCTTCTCAAATGAATAACATTTGATTTCTCCACTCGAATAGACTATATTCGATAGCTCTTCTTCGAATAAGTGATATTCGACAACGCTACTCGATTAACTCCACTTGGATAACTCTAACTGGTCAACTTTAACTGGTCAACTCTAACTGGTCAACTCTAACTGGTTAACTCTAACTGGTCACCTCTAACTGGTTAACTCTAACTGGTTTAACCTAACTGGTTAACTCGTCTCGATTAACTGAACTAATCCACTTGGTTTAACTTAGCTAATTCACGTTGATTAACTCTAGCCGATTCACTTAGTTTAAATCAACAAATTTACTTCGATTAACCACTTAGTTAACTTAACTAATTCACTTTGATTAACCTCTTAGTTTAACTTAACTAATTCACATCGATTAATCCTTTAGTTTAACTTAACTAATTCACATCGATTAATCATTTAGTTTAACTTAACAAATTCACTTTGATTCACCGCTTAGTTTAACTTAACTCGTTTACTTTGGTTAACTTAACCAATTACTTTGATTAACTCGACTAACTCGCTTTGGTTAACCTAACCAATTACTTTGTTTAATCCTTTATACTCGATTAACAAACATTTCTCCTTTATACTTGATTAACCAATATTTTCCTTTATACTCAAAATCCCCTTTTCTTTATAATATAAAATCCATCGATTTTATATAAATAAATTATTTTCAAATTTTAGTTTGAAAATCTCTTTCTATATCCTGGTATTTCTTTATGGTTTTTAACACATCATCTAACAACGATGGATATCGTCCAACCACACAAAATCACAATAGATTATATATCGCATTTATATATCACAATACATAAATTACAGTAAAAATAACTGTTGAGGAATCCAGTTGGATTCCTCCAACCTGTTTCCCTGCACCACAGATGTTAGACAACACTGGTATAATATTCTGATAAGCAGAATCAGCATATAAATATTTATCGGTTTATATATATATATATATATATATATATATATATATATATATTCCACTAACTGACTAGCAGTTCAATCAAACAGTCAACACACAATCAAACAACAGAAAATTAACAGTTCTAAGAATACAATGTGAAAATAAAACTGTTTAGAGTTTGTGAGATTTACTCACATTTGGACGATCATCGTCAATGACGATAACCATCGCTTGATTCAGACAATTTATTTTGCTATAAATTGTGACGGACTCAAATTGATTCGCGGTCAGTTCCATTGTGTTGCTCCCGTCCATACGATCCCAACGCAACTTACGGTTCGTCAATCTGATGTCGTATGTCCAAGATACGCATGATACAAGTTAATATACTTTAAATTAAATTAGAACTTGAATTAAAGATTTAAAAGTGGGCCTTGACCTTTCACAGACCAGCCCATTCCCTTTAGTACATAACCGAACCCGATTTGTGCTTCTCCCCCAAATCTAAACGCTCCAGTAATTGAAATACCCAACCCAACATGTTGACCTCACCGTTGACCACCCCTCCACATCACTCCGGCCATCTATCTCGGCCGTCAACGCCCCCACTGACTTCGCCACCTCATTCTGCACCTGCTCACCACCCCCGTTTCCAGCTCGCGCTACAGTAACGGAATATGTCCCATTATTTCGAACCCATTGACCATTGCTTTGACCACCAACCATCATCACGTCGGTCACCAAACTTCGGCGCAACCATCACCACAACACTCCTCGTCCAAATCCGAACCTGATGACCACCCCCACACCCAGTTCGACGCCCTCTCGAACACCTCGACCTGCTCCTTCAACAGCGACTCGTCAACGTCGCTTCCCAATCCAAACCACCGGAATCCCCTTCGTCGACACCACTGGTGCACCTCTCATCCATGATCTCGAATCCATCGTTCATCTCTCGAATTACACCCTAAATCTCACACTAGGTCCAACCCTAGTTCGCCTGAGCCCATTTCGACGTCGACCAGACGTGATCGAACACAGCAGGAAGGGTGCAAACTCGAAGAGCAACTCCAGGGAAACCCAAAGAAATCGAACTTGTGATTTGTTGTATTTTATAGAATTTGTTATGCATTTTCTTTGATTTATTTCCCTTGAAACTTTCTTGCTGTGTTTGGGATATACGGGTTATATAGTCTCCTATGGGTTGGTGGCATTTGTGGACGGGAATACAGGCTATGTGGCCTTCTGATGATCCAAAGAAAATGGGATGGATATTTTAAATTTTGTTTTTATTTTTATTTATATTGATTTTCTACTAGTATCTACCTTCTAAAAATCACAGTGGTTACATACGATACCTAAAAATCACCAAACTGGACATATAGCTAGAGCTCGACATTACGGTCCCAACAAAACTGGTTTTGTCGAATTCCGACTCCGTATGTTCAAACTGCATATTTTTAAAGGTCGATTTCTCGTCTGTTTCTCACTCTAAAAATCCGTACGACCCCACAGTGTCTCTAAAAATCACGAAATTTCACATCTAACAATTATTTGATATTGCGGATCCAACAAAACTGGTTTCGTCGAATTCCGACTTCGTATGCTCACACAGTGTATTTTTAAAGCTCTGGATGACCCATTTAAATATATAAATATATTTAAATATTATTAAATTAAATATTAATAAATTAATATTATCGTATATATCCATATACGATGTCGTCCGGCTCCAGCATATCACCTCAGATTTTATGACTTGATTTCCAGACTCCAGATTATCCCGATATTCAGTTCGTATCGAAAAATCGATTTATAACGTATATAAAGCGTCGCAAATTATAAAGGAATTCCACAGCGACTTTTCTGAAATTTGATTTGGACATAACTCAAAATCTACCCGATGAAATCCCGATTTTTCTCTCCCACTAGAAAGATATACTCAACCAGCTCCACACGTTTCTTGTTTCATAGAAATCCGATTTAAAACGAACCCTGTATACTCAGTTGAAGTCTAAATCGCCAAAAAGCGAACTGCAGCGCCGTTACGGGCTCGATTATAATTAAATTATAATTATACGTTCAAACTGTCGTTTATTTAATATATTCGTTATTTAAATAATTAAATAACTTAATTATTATACCTTACAAAACGCGCCATTACATTTGCCACGCTCACATACTAGCTTCAAAAATTATGAAATTTGAAACCTAGCAATAACCTCACATCCCGGACCCAACAAAAGTGGTTTCGTCGAATTCCGAGGTCGTATGCAAAATGGCCAATTTCACGGGCTATATAAATTCCATAGCGACCTTTCTGAAAATTCATTTAGCCATAACTTTTGCTTTCTGTTATGAAAATTCGATTTTTCAGATTCGTTAGAAAGGTATTCACTAATAGATTTAAATATTTTTGGTTTCACTCAAATCCGTTTTGTTTTGCACCCGGTACAGCCCGACAAAGTTTGAATTCAATTTTTGAAACTACAGCGCCATTTCAGGCCTTGTTTATAATTAGAATTAATTATATTCGTTTTCAATTGTCGATTCAAACTCAGTTTTCATCGCTATTATTTAAAATATTTATTTTAAATATTTAAAATCCATTATTTTAGCCAATTTAAAAATTTTAAATTGGTTCAGATTTTCTGGGTCGTTACACTATCTCCACTAGTTGTACCCACTACCCTCCTCATTCTAATTACAATGTTTATTCATAATATGGTAGTTATACTCCTAGCTGTCTTCATAGGTGTCGTCTGCTCCTATCTCCGCTAGTCATTCCCACTACCTTCCCCATTCGATCAGCTCCTTAACTCGTAGATACCCGTGCTGGTCCCACAGTGGGGTGTATCACTCCCCAAAGTGGCAACCCGATACCACTAAAGATGCACGGCTTATATCTACACGATGCAACAACGTCTTACCTACCATCCCAGGCCCACGCACGCACATGACCCCGTTGGACTTGCGTTGCCACCGCTAACCCGTTTTGACCTCTTACAATCAAACTCAGTAAGCGTGTCCCGTCCTCGACTTGGGTCGAGCTCACAAAGATACTTAATGGGTTACTGGTTTGGAAAGGGTCCCCACACGAGCTTTCCACCTATGCTTGGTCCCCACTAAAATTTCCCACTTAACCCCTTCTTATTCATGTCTTCTTACATGTTTCAACTTGGTTAACTGTTTATAATTATATCCTACATGTCACCCATGTTATTCACTAAACAAATCAACATGTGTTATTGGTTAAGCTTGTCTTAACCCTATCCGCTTATTAGATCAATATATTATTGGTTAAGCTGGCCTTAACCCCATCCGCTTATATCATATTGGTTAAGTTGGTCTTAACCCTATCCGCTTATCAAGTCAATATACATTATTGGTTAAGTTTGCCTTAACCCTATCAGATCAATACATATTATTAGTTAAGTTTGTCTTAACCCTATCCGCTTATTAGATCAATATATTATTGGTTAAGCTGGTCTCAACCCCATCCACTTATCAGATTAATATATATATATATATATATATATATATATATATTATTGGTTACTTACCATGTTTTTTATGATTAAGTATATCTTAGTTCATAGATACATTGGTTAAGAAAATAACTCCCTAAGTACCAACCCCGAAGACCGAAATCAACATCAGATTGTTAATAAGAGAATCACTCACTCAACCAAACTTCTGTTTGTCATTCATATTCGTCTTTGCTCAGCATTAATTAATTATTAATGCACAGACCTCTCACATTAAGTCGATTGCTTGTGGCCGTTGGATATGCCGGGTGGTTTCGGGCAAACTTCCACCACAAGCAAGACTTAACCTCGTGTCTAAGCATCTTTTAATTTATGCCTTTGACCTCTCACATTAGACTACCGTTTGTGGTTGCTGGATTTGCCGGGCGGGTCCGGGCAGTCTTACACCATAAACGAGTCTAACCTGGTGTCTTAGGCCTTTATTACTTATTTAATTTGTGCCTTTGACCTCTCACATTAGACTACTGTTTGTGGTTGCTGGATTTGTCGGGCGGGTCCGGGTAGTCTTACACCACAAACGAGTCTAACCTCGTGTCTTAGGCATTTATTATTACATGTTATTATTCAACCCCAATTTGAATTAATATCCCTATTTCAAATTGCTAAAAACTTCCAATTTTAATCCATGTCCATAATTGTCACTTAAATTATGCCCATAATTACTATGCATATAAATTAGGCCAATTAATATCTCAAATTAATTATATGCCTTTATGTTGTTTTATGCCAATTCACAATTATGCATATTTAATATTTTCCCATTATCCCCACGTCGTTCGTACGTTGAATGTGAAATATGTTAGACTCGCAAATAGTCTAACTCATAAAAAGGAAAGAAACATCACAACTTGCATAACACACAAAATAGATCTAACTAGCATAACAAGGATCAAAATTGGCATGATTATGATTCATATTAACATAAATTTGCATAATCAACACTTGCATAGGCAATAGTCATAAAACATAAATTTGTATAAACTATGTACTGTCATGGATCTAAATGTATAGATCTAGACATGTAATTATGAACTTGCATATATGGATATGGTTTTCCTATGACTTGCATATGAATTTCATACAAACTTACATTCAAACTAGTATATGATTCACATACAAAACTAGCCTAGGAAACATAAATTTGCATAAGTATGTTACTGCCTTGGATCTAAATATAGATCCAATATCAAAATGTGAACTTGCATATGGATCTAAACACATAAATTAATGTCACACTTTTCGCTTATAAACTAGCATATGTATATACTTGATTTACATATGTTTTACATCCCAACTTGCATAAGATTCACATATGTTTCAACATCCTAAACTTGCATACATATGTTTTAACATCGCAAACTTGCATATGATTTAACACATAAATTTGCATAAGATTCACATAACATAAACTTGCATATGATTCACAAATTAACATATGTAAACTTGCATAAAATGAATCAAGTTAAACATGTATAATTGTACATATAAATAGATCTACCAATCATACAAAAACAAAACTGTCATATGTTCATAAACAGACAGTAACATCACATGTTTCAACAGACATGTTCTCATAATCCAATTACAAACCGTCATAATTAATTTATTAATTATATTGTGAAAGAAATAGCACTCACAATCAAAAGAACAGTCTTGTTTTTCTGGGATCTGTATTCTGAAACTGAATTGCTCGCCTTTGATATAGACTAATTGTTATTCTAATTTGGATTTCGATTTGATTTTGATTCTTGCTTCTATCTTGCTTTTATGTTGAAGAAGGAATTGTGGCTAAACTAGAACGATCATGGATAGCTTGGTAGCTCCTTGGAATGAATTTGTGTGATTTAGGGTTTGAGGATTATGGTTGCTTTTATAGAAGTTAAATCTTATGTGAGCCGTTAGATCTTTTTAGGAGCAATCAGAGCCATCCAACTAAAGCAAGTGTCACTCAGCCAATCATAACATGACACATAAGCCATAACACCTCAGAATTTGTCATAAAGCCAATCAGAGAAGGCCACGTAAAAAAGACAATCCTTGACCAACAAAAAATGTGCCACGTGCGCTACATGATGCGTACACGTCATATATATATATGTATATATACATATATATATATATATATGTATGTATGTATGTTTTCTATATAGTATTTTTTTTCTTTTTATCTATCTTCCCAATTAACCTTTTTCACACTAAACCACTTTTTGAACTGCGTTCACACTAAGCCACTTTTTAGCCATTCCCCTAAAACAAAAATATGGCGCTGGCGGGGATCGAACTCTGTACCTCTTGTATGGAAGTCACATGTTCTAACCAAATAAGCTACTAAGTCTTTTGCTTACAAAACTTAAAACAATGCTAAACATTATTCTTTTTTCATTCTTCTTTTTCATGTTTTGCTGCAATATTTAATTTAAAGATATCTTCTTCATACGGAGTCTGATTTATGCAAACTCGGACTCTATCTCAAGAAGAATTCCGAGATGAACGCAATGGCGCAACCTGTTTCCCTTAATTACCACATTTGAAATTAAGTATTACTTAATTTTTTATTTTAATATTTACAATCACGGGGTGTTACAGGTGGAGAGGGTGATGATCTCAGATTTTTAGGGTTTTGATTCTAGATTTAAATTTCGAAATTCAAAATAACAAATAGAGAAACAAATTAAAAATATAAATTACCTAGGGATTTGGGGATTTGGTTTCTGGAGATGGAGATTAAGATTTGTGGAGGAGGAATTTCATAGAGAGAAAGATGATTTACAGAGGAAGAAGTTAGACAAAAGATATCGCGATGAATGAAAAAATGAGAAACACAAAGAAAGAAAATACGTATTATAACTTACCAAAGTCTCTTATGATTCAAACGTCAAATATTAATGAGGTATGAGATGGTAAAGCTTTCCCAAGAAGCCAAATAAAACATTAAGAAGCAAAAGAGGACATGTAAGTATGAATATACAAACGATGTCCGTTTGCGCGTTTTACACACTGTAAAACTTATATCTAGAGCAAACCGAAGCTGATTTTGATGAAATGAATGCTAGACAACTCATAATTCAGAGTAGAATCATAAAAAATAAATTTTTTGGAGTACCAAACTTTTGAGATTTCAACTCAAATTCAAATTTTGACAAATTTGACCAAAACTGACTTTTTCAGAAAAGTTTCATTTTAATAGATTTAGCAGCTACATTACTCAATGTTGCAACCTTATTATTTAAATTTAAAGAATGAATTTAAATTCAAATATTAATATAAATCAAGTTAACTCAATAATTAAGCTCCGCACTGACAACTATTTAACTCTCTTTGTCGAATTGTACCTTTTGTGTTTGTATACTAAAATCAAATTCATTTATTTCTTAAAATTCAATAGTAAATTCAATCTTAAATTTGGAAAATTAAAGTTTTCAGTTAATCCATCTTTCAAAAAATGTCAAAATTTCAAGTTGTTGCAACATTTGTGGATTGGTACAGTAGTTACGCATTTTCGGTTTATTCAATGAATGTTTTGCCGGGAGGCGATGATGTTTTGTTTTGACTTGTCAGTTTTTGTGATATTTTTCTAATGTTAACCATGATGTTTTGATCTTTGTATTTATCATAATGTTCAATATGATGTTACTTGTTACTTTTGTAATGATTATCATGTGATGTTATGCATATTTTAATGTTTTGTATTCACTACAAAGTTTTAACCTTATCCTTATTCATCTACAACTATTTGATATTTATTTCCCCTTTTTCATGACAAAGTGAGTGAAAAAATCAAATAGACGTATTGCTAGAGGGAATAGTTTTAGGAGGAGAACTTACCGTTAATTAATTCATTTCAAAATTAATTTGCATACTTGTCATCATCAAAAATGGATGAATATTAAACCTTGTATTTTGATGATTTGATAATTACAACTGAAGAAGGAAATTGTGTGTATACTAATAACTGCTGTAGGAAAAAAATATCCAACAACAAAGAGATTTACATCATAAAAAGAGTTCCATGGTGACACAATAATGGAATATCAGTCACAATTAAAAGGTATAAAATTTGTTAAAATATCTTCTAGTAGTATATATACATGAGCATTCTATAGTGAATTCAACAGATAATTTTTTTTACTCAAAAACATCTATGTACGTCGATTGAAACAACCCAATCAATCGAGGATTCAAGAGCAATTTTTAAATCAAAATTTTCTAAACCGATTCAGATAACCGAAATATCTTATTCGGTCGAATAACCATGATTTCAATTAACTAAAGTGGGAGTTTTAGCAACTAGAACTGTTTTGAAACATTCTTTGTGCTCTAGTTGTTTTATTCAGTCGACTAGACTACGTAATAACTATTTTTTCAAATTTTCTAAAGAGGTGCTCTTCTTCATAAAGAGTGATGCCTTTTTGTTCGTTGTTGCAGTCTTTTTTATTGGACGTCCCTATTCACTAAAATTTGCAATCATTCATCCTCCATATAAAGCAGTCATTTTCTTGAATTCAATAACAATTATATTCACTAATTTGTATATCTTGCTTTCGAATTATCAACCATATTTACATACTTACATTGCTTTTAATTTCATCACTTGCATATACAATTATATTTTCTTGTGATTAAATTACTTCAAATTCTTAAAGAATGCACTTTGTACTACTAAGATTAGGACTATAGGAAGGTTGTGCATAACGACTTATCTATGTTATTTATAACACAAGAAGTTGATAGTTTAACGCTCTTAATTATAATTGAAGTTTTATTCTATTGCTCAAGTGGAAGTATTGATGAGACGACATGAAATTCTGCACTCTCTAAATCAGCAACTCAATACCCTTGCCAACCCAAAGCATGCGAAAAGACAGATTATTTAGGGGTACTATAGGAAAATAGAAAAAAAACAGAATTGTACCACGGTGGGACAATATATATAAAGTTGAACAATATTTTTACAGCAGAAAACTTTAAAATACATATTAGAGTCTAACCTAGATTCAACTTGGACAGTTATAAACCTGCCCTTACAATTGCTGATAACATAAATAATTATAACATACATGCACAACGGATAAATAAAATACAATCATACGTCTGATGAAGATCCCCATCTCTTCTTCTAGAAAACATCAACTTGCTTCAATAGTCCAGAAACAACTCGGATCTGACCCAAGTATTAAAAACACCCGTATAAGGCTTAGATAAACCAGCGTGAGAAAATCTCAATAATAAATGACAGTGTCATATATATCAGTTTTTAGGTGAATGAAAATTCTTTTAAAAGAAAGAGTATCTCATAAGACCACATCCACAAATAAACACAGACGGGTTTTTCCGTTATGATAACCAATACATTTTTATAGAAACATTTGATATCATTACTAATGTCCCATCTTTGAAATCATTTTCGAATATAAATATTCAAGTACAATAAATTGTTACCATTATGAAATTCCGAGTTTACTATGCCATATAATATAAAATTTAGGTACTTATTGGAAAATTAGGTTTCCATACTGAGACGACCCCGAACCCCGTACTGACGGTGGCAAGGGTGATCTTTGGAATATAACACATAAACAAATAATATCAGAACAGAATTAAATAAATACACCAGATAATGAACAAATAATACACTGGATAAACATAATCATCAGAGTTACACAGTATACAGGATCATACTTAGTACAAATATAGTTCAGCTATACATAAATGTCTACAGCGGAAATAAACATAACATGTACAATAGGAGCTGAACATCATAAAAGAGATAAATGATAGAATCCATCTTCAGCTCCAGCTATCCAGAAAGAGCCTGCTAAAAACCTGAAGACAAGGCTGCCCGTGTAGAAAAAGGGGCACCCGAGTTTGGAAGTGAAACTACGAGTCAGTCATGGGACTGGTATGAGAAATCTACTCAACACATTTGAAATATGGCTAATCACAGGACCACGCCACTTTCGTGGAACGGGTTTACTCCATTGGATTGCCAGTGCTTTAAAACAATTAAACCTTTTAAACATCGCATTGCTTTTTGTAAAAATGAAGCCATTATAAGACTCAGTTCCCATCACTCAATGCAACGCAAACCGGAGGATAGAGTTTTACCTTATAATGGCCAAAATATGCTTGATACGAATAAGACAAAAGCATTTGATATTATTACTAGTGTTTATATGTTTCAAAAACAATTTCAATCATAACTATCAATCATAGACGACATGGGTACCATATATCATGTCGCCATATGTATATACAATCAAAACCGCACAGTCACGTATTTGGAAATTGGATTTCCACCATGAACCAAGGCAAAAGATAGTCCTTACCGACTTCGAGACAATCTAGCCTACCATGTCTCAGGATCAGAATGCATCGACCCTTGGAACGACAGGGCCGGTCCACCGATGTGGATTAAAATGCCTGAGCAATACGTCTCCCCGCCCTATGGGGCGCAAATGAGCCAACGAATGACTCCATCGGTCCCGGATCGACCGATATATCTGAGGCGCCTCGCTATCCATCATCCACATAAGTAAAATGTCAGACCGTGTAAAAACATTGACACAACTCCTAGCTAGAAAGAAACGCATGCCCTCCCTGAGGTCCTTCTCCCGTTTCTGGTTCATACCGGGGTGTGAGGCTCGCGAATTCACGTTATACACAAAGTTATGCCACACAGGCAATTCACACCATGCAACTGATAGCTATAAATCACATAGGATAAATTCCAATGTCAGACACACAATCCATTTACAAGTCCGTTTTGGGTCGGAACGAAACCGGAGGCACTATATACCTCGCAAACCCATCGATCTCCACGTACGTATGGACGATCACCACTCATTATCCATATTTCGGGATGCCTCCCAATCAGGACATCAGTTACCATCCAAACGAGGTAGAGATTTCCGGTCTTCAACCACCGTCTTCATCTTCGATTTCTTATCGTCGATTCAGTTATTCAGAATGGGATAAACCCGGTCTTTCTGAGCAACTCGCGTATATAATAAACAAGTGCAACACAAACACACATACGCATCATTTCAATTCATTAGTCGCTAACCGTAAATCAGTAAGAGAACGATTTCCCAAATATTAACCCCGAAGGCCGAAACCAACATCAGATCAAAATCCAGGAAACCCTTCGACTTAGCCAACCTTCAGTTAGTTTCTAAATTTCACTTCCATATCGTTTATAATATTTTATAACAATTTATCCCTATTTTTATTTATTTTAAAATAGCTAATTTATTCAAACGACGCTTCAGGCCATAACGTGGTCGTGGCGCTGTTTTTCTTCAGATTTGATTTACACATATTTGAAAATCTAACCGTTGGATCTTCACAAAATTTACATCATTAGAAAGATCTTTTCAAAACGAATCCAACGATTCCAGTTTCGGGAAAATCCGACGGTCGGATCTCCCGGTATAATCGTTTGAAGTTTCAATTTCAAAATACGAACTGCAGCATCGTTATTCGATTAAATATTATTATATTTATATATATATAAATATAATCGATTCTGGCGCTATTTTTCTTCAGATTTGAATTAAACATTCCAGGCAATCCAACAATTGGATTTTTACAAAGTTGGTGCCGTTGGAAAGATATTTCCAAAGCGAACCCAACGGTTGCGGTTTTGGGAAAATCCGATGGTCGGATCTCCCGCACTAATCGTTTGAAATCACAGTTTCAAAATACGAACTGCAGCTTCGTTATTCGATATATTTCAATTCTATTTATATAAATATATGATTCTTCGATTTCAAAGCTATATTCTTTTCATACATTTAATAAAAATGATATTTTTACCCAACAAACATTGACTTCGACACTTCACTATTTTTAACAATTCATGTATATAGTAAAAATGTGATTTTTATTGTAAAACGATTTATTTCAAAACCCGACTATTTTATATAGTTAATATAGGTGATAAAAATAGGATTTTTATTATAAAACAATTTCTTTCAAAACAAGATTATTTTATATAGTTCATATTAATGATAAAAATAGGATTTTTATTATAAAACAATTTCTTTCAAAATATGAATACCATTCAACACATGAATTTCAATTCAACGCATGAATTTTGATTCAACACATGAAGGTTTTCTATAGTTTATATATATAGATAAAAGGGTGATTTTTATATTTAAAACACGAATACCATTCAACACATGAATTTCTATTCAACGAATGAATTTCGATTCAACACATGAAGGTTTTCTATAGTTTATATATAGATAAAAAGGTGATTTTTATAGTTAAAACAATTTATTCAAAACACGAATACCATTCAACAAATGAATTTCTATTCAACGAATGAATTTCGATTCAACACATGAAGGTTTTCTATACAACGAATAAATATAGTTTCAACAAATGAAAATAATTCTAACACATGAATATTATTCAAAATTTCGGTAGCATAACGGCAGGGTAGTTAAAACCGGGACCGTCCCTAGTACGGCTCCTCGCTCTACCTTAAAGCCTCGCAGCTTTTGACAATGGGGAATCATGCATCTAGTTCGCACACCGGCGGCATGTATATTTTTTTCATTTCCACAAACTAATCCTATGTGGTTTCAACCAAATAATTCTCAACCACAAACGGGTATTTTTCAACCACAATCAATCAATTTCAACCACAAACAATTTCAAGCAACCATTCGCTATCAATCAATTTTCACACCAATCACAACCAATAAATATCGTCCATGGTTTGTGGACGAGGGGCGTGTATATATATATACTTATATATAGCATTTCACTTCTATTTCAACACAAATATAATTTTTACAACGCATATATAACTTATATATCGAACATACAACTTATACAACGCTTATACAAGAGGTGTACAATGCTTATATAACTCATACATCAACTATATAATTTATACATCGTCGTTTTCCATATCGTTTATAAATTAGAAATCTCACATTGGGTTCCACTCCACCAAAAATAGCAGAAGGCTCAGAAAAATATGTGGTCTCTTCTAGAGTGTAGAAGACGTCCACACGAGTCCGATGTCTCTTGTTTCACCGAATTTCGTCAGGAAACGAAAAAGATATGATTTTTACAGTGAAATCAAAAACGGTAGCGCTTTATATTGCTGTTAAATAGTTAAATTAAAAATAGCCGTATACCTCAGCTCGATCTTAAAAACTAGGTTTGACAATAACTCGAAATCCGCAGCACTTGGACGAGATCGGTCGGCGCCACCCTCTAGGCCTTGGAACGGCGCTCAGATCGATGTAGGGGGGTCCACTCGACGTCCTGAATCTCGGGCGACGGCGCGATGAAGGTCGGACCTTTGAGGACCTCGTTCTCGAAGCTGGGGTGGCGATAGGTGATGCGGTTTGTCTTGATTTGAAGAGGGAGAGGAGGACTTCAAAAACCCTAACTGGAGCCTGGCCTGAAGATGATCGTGACGGCGGCAAAAAGCTCGGGAAGTTGGGAGCACTTTCGTCGTTTGCTGCGGCTGTTACGGGGAGAGAGAATGAGTGGCTAGCCAATAGGATATTTTTATTTATTTATATATTTTTAAATTTCCAAAATACCCCTTGTCACATACGAACTCCAATCCAAACCCAACGACTGTCGTCCCTAGCGTTTTACCCCCTTTCCGAACACAATGGGATATGTTTCTTAGGCCCATTCGACTGTTTCAGTCAGTTTTCCTTCAAATTAAAATATAAAACATTCAATATTCGATTTGAACGTACATTTCAATTTGCCAGGGCCACAAACTGATTTGAAAAATTCTAGAAAAATAAATCTAGCTATGTTTTGACGATACGGTCCCAACAAAACTAGTTTCATCGAATTCTGAGACCGTTTGAAAAATGGCCCATTTCTGGTCGATCCAATTTAATAGAAATCGACCAAAACACATTTTCCTTTGCCACGCTCACATACTAGCTTCAAAAATTACGAAATTTGAAACCTAGCAATAACTCCACATCCCGGATCCAACAAAAGTGGTTTCGTAGAATTCCGAGGTCGTTTGCAAAATGGCTATTTTCACGGGCTATATAATTTCTATAGCGACCTTTCTGAAAATTCATTTGGCCATAACTTTTGCTTCCCGCTATGAAACTTTGATTTTTCAGATTCGTTAGAAAGATATTCACTAACAGATTTAAATATTTTTGGTTTCACTCAAATCCGTTTTGTTTTGCACCCGGTACAGTCAGTCAAAGTTTGAATTCAAATTTTGAAACTACCGCGCCATTTCAGGCCTTGTTTATAATTATAATTAATTATATTCCTTTTCAATTGTCGATTCAAACTCAGTATTCATCTTTGTTATTTAAAATATTTATTTTAACTATTTAAAATCCACTATTTTAGCCAATTTAAATTTTTTAAATTGGTTTAGATTTTCCGGGTCGTTACAATCTCCCTCACTTAAAACTTTTCGTCCCCGAAAAGGAACAAAGTCGAAAGTGGTTTGATTAATCAACCCCACGTTCGATCTGTCTTCCATTCTCCAACTTTTCAATTTCTAAGAATTTTCAAATTTTTCACAAATTTGGCTAACACCCAGAATTTTCGAAAAATTTCGCCATAACCTCCTTTGTACGGGGAGGGGTTTAGAAATTTATTGGGCCGTATTAGGTACCCAATAAATCCTATAAAGCATACACATATTTATAGTGATATAATTTGGTGTTTACAGGGGAGCGTGTATAGATAATAACTCCAGAGAATAAATTCTCATCACCCTGTCAAAGCCCGAGGGAGTGTGTATTTTAATTGCTCCAGAGGATAAATCCTCGTCACCTCGTCCCGTGTGGGAAATAAATAATCCATGTGCAGTATCTAGTGACTAGAGAGACGTGATTATTGTCAACTCCAGACCCGTGTGGGGTTTTTATTAATCTGGCAATTTATCGTTATAATTTCATATGGTCATATCAGTCATCAGTTCAACTTGTAAAATATAGTCATTGCCATACAAGCCTCTCGCTCGTATGGTAAATCTTCCACCTCGTCCCACAAGCTCCAAATGCTTATGTGGTATATGATGAAGTATGCCTATCTTCAAGAAGTATGCCATGTAGTGTAGTTCAAAATTAATTGTTACTATCCTATGGCGATGTTTATGATTACACATAGAACAACCAGCACTCCGCATCTAATGGCATTCACAGGAGTTGATATAATAATAAAATTGCGCATCCAACTCATTAAGGTTTACCTATTTATCGGGCACGTAAATAAAATCTTTACTCAACAGCTAATCCATTTACCTATTCAAACATATATATGCACATGTACATATTTCTATCTATTTTTAAATCAGTTCAATGTGTGAGTTAATCGAATAAATCCTACCATTCATTCTCTTATTAATTAAATTAACTATCGTTTCAATAATTTAATTAATCTAATTTACTATCACACAATGCAAACAACAAGCAATTTGTTTTTAACTTTTCAAAAATATACTAATCAATTTCTATACTCTTTTAAAATCATTCAGACTATAGAATTAAAAGTGCACATCCATGGAAAGAAAATAACAACAGAGTAGAGAACTAATTGGTAATGCAAAGTATGGTAAATGTACCTTGCACCGGAGTCAATCAGAGATATCCACTCGGCATCTAGGATAGGCTTTCTGAATGCTCTCCTCAGTTTCCCAAGTACAATCTCGCGGATCTCCACTCCATTGCACTTTGACTAAGTGAACTTTCTTGTTCCTCAGCTCTTTGGTTTCTTTGCCAATGATCTTTAGCGGCTCTCTTCTCACAGCTAATTCTGGAGTAATTTCAATATCATGTTGAGCTGCTTCTTTGTAAGCTTCGTTAAGTGACCAGATATCTTCGAAAAGTTTTTAACGAACTTCCGGTAATAACTAGCCAATCCAAGAAAACTGCGAACCTCTGTAGGAGTACTAGGCTGTTTCCAATTTTGAATAGCCGTGATTTTACTTGGATCCACAGCAATTCCTTCTTTTAATACGACGTGGCCTAGAAATTTCACTTCATCTTGCCAGAATATACATTTGGATAGTTTGGCTTTTAATACATTCCTTCTGAGGATTTCTAGAACCTGTTCCAAATGCTTTTCATGTTCGGCCTTTGATTTAGAGAAGATTAGAATATCGTCAATAAAAACCAGAACAAATTTATTCAGGACTCCTCTGAACACTCTATTCATCAAATCAATGAAGTATGCTGGAGCGTTACATAAGCCGAATGGCATTACTAACCACTCATAGAATAAGTCTGGACCCCTGAATGTTGTCATAGGAACACACTCTTCGGCAATACGAAGCTGATGGAAGCCTGTAGCTAGGTCCATTCTTGAAAATACTTGTGCTCCATTCAGACGATCCAATAAATCATCGATTCGCGGCAATGGATATTTATTCTTTATTGTCTGCTTGTTCAAATCACGATAATCCACACATAGCCGTAGAGTACCGTCAGTTTTTGGGACAAATACCACTGCTGCTCCCCAATCAGAGAAACTAGGCCTGATCAGACCCTTCCATATG
Organism: Allium sativum; assembly: GCA_030737875.1. Taxonomy (NCBI): domain Eukaryota; kingdom Viridiplantae; phylum Streptophyta; class Magnoliopsida; order Asparagales; family Amaryllidaceae; genus Allium; species Allium sativum. Next base: position 709,784,228 of record CM060910.1, read on the forward strand.
AGCTGTCTTGTTTGATTGTCTAATTCCTCTTTCTCTTTCAAGGACATTCTTCGAATAGCGTGAACTACCGGCCTTGCTTTCAGAATCAAAGCGATCTTGAAATCTATTTCTCTCTGCAGAGGTAAGCGAACAACTTCTTCAAACACATCCACGTAATTCTTGACGACAAGAATATCTTTTACGAGGTCGGGAATATTCTCTGTGACTTCAGAGATACTTTCTATTTGAGCAGGAGAAACATTTAGAGCCGACCAAAAGTCTTTTCTATTTTAATTCGGGCCTTCACATGGTATGGTTATATAATTCCCTGATTGGGCCTTTGCCTTAACCACCCTCTCGGCACATCTGACCTCTGCTTCATATTTGGTTAACCAATCCAATCCCAAAATAAGATCGAATTCAGTAAAATTCATGACGATGGAGATGGTAGGGAACTTATAACAGGAAAAAGAGACAGGCACCCCCACAAACCCAACTGAGATCGAGAGAACCCCCAACTGGATTTTGGACAGTCATTGGTTCTTTGAGCTTCTTCAAATTCAAATCCAACTTCTTAACTGCATTCTTGGCAATGTAGCTTCGTGACGCGCCTGTATCAAACAGCACTTTGACTGGAATGTTTTTGACATTAAACATGCCTTCCAAAACATATGGTCTTCCCTGACTAGCTGAGGGCTCAGAAGTCTCTGCTACTTCATTTATATGCACTGCTTTGGATCTCTTAAATAGCCGACAATCCTTTTCAAGATGGCCAGTCCGACGGCATTGACTGCACTTTCTATTCTCCTGAAAATTCTTCTCGGATTTAGACCCACCATCCTTTCGTCTGTTCGAAGATCTGCAGTTCCTCATCGAATGCCCTTGTTGATCACACTTTAGACACACGACTGCCTTTACCTTTTTCTGACCGACCTTTGGCCTCTTTCTGACCTCAGCCTTCGTACTTGCCTTAGGCTACGCACTTGTCTCTGGGCTATCAGCTTCGAATTTTCTTTTGCTGCTAGAACTGATTTCCTCTTCGTCTCGCAACATACCTTTCCTATTGAGATCTTCATACTTATAAGCCATATAAATCATTTCAGAAAAAGGAAGCTTCACATTCCTCATCACACTATTCTTATATTTTCTTTGCAGGCCATGAATAAATCTCAGATTCTTCCTCTTTGGATCTTGAATCAGATGAGGAGCAAAGTCAGAAAGTTCGTTGAATTTCTTATGATATTCTGGAATGGTCATATCTCCTTGTATTAGATAAGAAAATTCATCACATAATCGCTCAGTCGCTTCGGGAGGAGTAAATCTTTCCAGGAAAATCACTTTGAATCTGTCCCAGGTGATATCACCTTCTGGATTATCCTTAATAACCGAATCCCACCAGAACAAAGCTTCGTCTTTGAGTGCCCAGGATGCCAGTAATCTTTTCTTGTCATCTCTCAGCTTTAAACCGTCAAAGATTTTCTCAGCAGAACGAATCCAAGCCTGTGTTTTCATAATAGATTCTTCGCCAGAGAACGGTATTCCACCCATATTTCGATACTTGATTAATAGGGCCTCAATATCCGGTTCTGCATTCCTTCTGTTTCTGATACTCATTTTCTAGTACTTCTGCAAATAGCAGATCAAGTGTCAGGTCACAAAAAAGATATTTCAAAATATAGAGACAAGTACTTGAATGTAAATGTGTCTATCAAGGTGTTATTTCATTCTGCTACTCATACTAGGATATTACTGATCCTATCTGTAATGAGTTACCCGTCCTAGAACACTACTGGTTCTATTTTCTGACGAGTTCGTTAATATGTCATATTCCAGCACTAAGCTTAACCAAAGCTCTGATACCCAATGAGATGACCCCGAACCCCGTACTGACAGTGGCACGGGTAATCTTTGGAATATAACACATAAATAGATAATAGTAGAACAGAATTAAATAAATACACCAGATAATGAACAAATAATACACTGGATAAGCATAATCATCAGAGTTACACAGTATACAGGATCATACTTAGTACAAATACAGTTCAGCTATACATAAATGTCTACAGCGGAAATAAACATAATATGTACAATAGGAGCTGAACAGCATAAAAGAGATAAATGATAGAATCCATCTTCAGCTCCAGCTATCCAGAAAGAGCCTGCTAAAAACCTGAAGACAAGGCTGCCCGTGTAGAAAAAGGGGCACCCGAGTTTGGAAGTGAAACAAACTACGAGTCAGTCATGGGACTGGTATGAGAAATCTACTCAACACATTTGAAATATGGCTAATCACAGGACCACGCCACTTTCGTGGAACGGATTTACTCCATTGGATTGCCAGTGCTTTAAAATAATTAAATCTTTTAAACATCGCAATGCTTTTTGTAAAAATGAAGCCATTATAAGACTCGGTTCCCATCACACAATGCAACGCAAACCGGAGGATAGAGTTTTACCTTATAATGGCCAAAATATGCTTGATACGAATAAAACAAAAGCATTTGATATTATTACTAGTGTTTATATATTTCAAAAACAATTTCAATCACAACTATCAATCATAGACGGCATGGGTACCATATATCATGTCGCCATATGTATATACAATCAAAACCGCACAGTCACGTATTTGGAAATTGGATTTCCGTTATGAACCAAGGCAAAAGATAGTCCTTACCGACTTCGAAATAATCAAGCCTACCATGTCTCAGGATCAGAACGCATCGACCCTTGGAGCGACAGGGCCGGTCCACCGATGTGGATTAAAATGCCTGAATAATACGTCTCCCCGCCCTATGGGGCGCAAATGAGCCAACGAATGACTCCATCGGTCCCGGATCGACCGATATATCCGAGGCGCCTCGCTATCCATCATCCACATAAGTAAAATGTCAGGTCGTGTAAAAACACTGACACAACTCCTAGCTAGAGAGAAATGCATGCCCTCTCTGAGGCCCTTCTCCCGTTCCTGGTTCATACCGGGGTGTGAGGCTCGCGAATTCACGTTATACACAAAGTTACGCCACACAGGCGGTGCTTTGATCATCAATCACAAGACTTTGCTTTTCAACAGAAGCCCTGATCACTGCATCTTAGCATGTCACACAGGCAATTCACACCATGCAACTGATGGCTATCAATCACATAGGATAAATTCCAATGTCAGACACACAATCCATTTACAAGTCCGTTCTGGGTCGGAACGAAACCGGAGGCACTATATACCTCGCAAACCCATCGATCTCCACGTACGTCTGGACGATCACCACTCATTATCCATATTTCGAGATGTCTCCCAATCAGGACATCAATTACCATCCAAACGAGGTGGAGATTTCCGGTCTTCAACCACCGTCTTCATCTTCGATTTCTTATCGTCGATTCAGTTATTCAGAATGGGATAAACCCGGTCTTTCTGAGCAACTCGCGTATATAATAAACAAGTGCAACACAAACACACATACGCATCATTTCAATTCATTAGTCGCTAACCGTAAATCAGTAAGAGAACGATTTCCCAAATATTAACCCCGAAGGCCGAAACCAACATCAGATCAAAATCCAGGAAACCCTTCGACTTAGCCAACCTTCAGTTAGTTTCTAAATTTCACTTCCATATCGTTTATAATATTTTATAATGATTTATCCCTATTTTTATTTATTTTAAAATAGCCAATTTATTCAAATGACGCTTCGTGCCATAATGCGGTCGTGGCGTTGTTTTTCTTCAGATTTGATTTTCACATATTTGAAAATCTAACTGTTGGATCTTCACAAAATTTACATCATTAGAAAGATCTTTTCAAAACGAATCCAACGGTTCCAGTTTCGGGAAAATCCGAAGGTCGGATCTCCCGGTATAATCGTTTAAAGTTTCGATTTCAAAATACGAACTGCAGCGTCGTTATTCGATTAAATATTATTATATATATATATAATCGATTCTGGCGATGTTTTTCTTCAGATTTGAATTAAACATTCCAGACAATGCAACCGTTGGATTTTTACAAAGTTGGTGCCGTTGGAAAGATATTTCCAAAGCAAACCCAACGGTTGCGGTGTCGGGAAAATCCGATGGTCGGATCTCCCGCACTAATCGTTTGAAATCACGATTTCAAAATACGAACTGCAGCTTCCTTATTCGATATATTTCAATTCTATTTATATAAATATATCGATTCTTTGATTTCAAAACTATATTCTTTTCATACATTTGATAAAAATGATATTTTTATCCAACAAACATTCATTTCGACACTTCACTATTTTTAACAATTCATGTATATAGTAAAAATGTGATTTTTATTGTAAAACGAGTTATTTCAAAACCCGACTATTTTATATAGTTAATATAGGTGATAAAAATAGGATTTTTATTATAAAACAATTTCTTTCAAAACAAGATTATTTTATATAGTTCATATTGATGATAAAAATAGGATTTTTATTATAAAACAATTTCTTTCAAAATATGAATACCATTCAACACATGAATTTCAATTCAACGAATGAATTTCGATTCAACACATGAAGGTTTTCTATAGTTTATATATATAGATAAAAGGGTGATTTTTATATTTAAAACACGAATACCATTCAACATATGAATTTCTATTCAACGAATGAATTTCGATTCAACACATAAAGGTTTTCTATAGTTTATATATATAGATAAAAAGGTGATTTTTATATTTAAAACAATTTATTCAAAACACGAATACCATTCAACACATGAATTTCTATTCAACGAATGAATTTCGATTCAACACATGAAGGTTTTCTAAACAACGAATAAATATAGTTTCAACAAATGAAAATAATTCTAACACATGAATATTATTCAAAATTTCGGTAGCATAACGGCAGGGTAGTTAAAACCGGGACCGTCCCTAGTACGGCTCCTCGCTATACCTTAAAGCCTCGCAGCTTTTGACAATGGGGAATCATGCATCTAGTTCGCACGCAGGCGGCATGTATATTTTTTTCATTTCCACAAACTAATCCTATGTGGTTTCAACCAAATAATTCTCAACCACAAACGGGTATTTTTCAACCACAATCAATCAATTTCAACCACAAACAATTTCAATCAACCATTCGCTATCAATCAATTTTCACACCAATCACAACCAATAAATATCGTCCATGGTTTGTGGACGAGGGGCGTATATATATATAGCATTTCACTTCTATTTCAACACATATATAATTTTTACAACGCATATATAACTTATATATCGAACGTACAACTTATACAACGCTTATACAAGAGGTGCAAAACGCTTATATAACTCATACATCAACTATATAATTTATACATCGTCGTTTTCCATATCGTTTATAAATTAGAAATCTCACATTGGGTTCCAGTCCACCAAAAATAGCAGAAGGCTCAGAAAAATATGCGGTCTCTTCTAGAATGTAGAAGACGTCCACACAAGTCCGCTGTCTCTTGTTTCACTGAATTTCGTCAAGAAACGAAAAAGATATTATTTTTATAGTGAAATCAAAAACAGTAGCGCTTTAAACTGCTATTAAATAGTTAAATTAAAAATAGTCGTATACCTCAGCTCGATCTTCAAAACTAGGTTTGACAATAACTCGAAATCCGCAGCACTTGGACGAGATCGGTCGGCGCCACCCTCTAGGCCTTGGAACGGCGCTCAGATCGATGTAGGGGGTCAACTCGACGTCCTGAATCTCGGGCGGCGGCGCGATGAAGGTCGGACCTTTGAGGACCTCGTTCTCGAAGCTAGGGCGGCGATAGGTGATGCGGTTTGTCTTGATTTGAAGAGGGAGAGGAGGACTTCAAAAACCCTAACTGGAGCCTGGCCTGAAGATGATCGTGGCGGCGGTAAAAAGCTCGGGAAGTTGGGAGCACTTCCGTCGTTCGCTGCGGCTGTTACGGGGAGAGAGAATGAGTGGCTAGCCAATAGGATATTTTTATTTATTTATATATTTTTAAATTTACAAAATACCCCTTGTCACATACGAACTCCAATCCAAACCCAACGACTGTCGTCCCTAGCATTTTACCCCCTTTCCGAACACAATGGGATATGTTTCGAAGGCCCATTCGACTGTTTCAGTCAGTTTTCCTTCAAATTAAAATATAAAACATTCAATATTCGATTTGAACATACATTTCAATTTGCCAGGGCCACAAACTGATTCGAAAAATTCCAGAAAAATAAATCTAGCTATGTTTTAACGATACGGTCCCAACAAAACTAGTTTCGTCGAATTCTGAGACCGTTTGAAAAATGGCCCATTTCTGGTCGATCCAATTTAATAGAAATTGACCAAAATGCATTTTCCTTTGCCACGCTCACATACTAGCTTCACAAATTATGAAATTTGAAACCTAGCAATAACTCCACATCCCGGATCCAACAAAAGTGGTTTCGTCGAATTTCGAGGTCGTTTGCAAAATGGCCATTTTCACGGGCTATATAATTTCTATAGCAGCCTTTCTGAAAATTCATTTGGCCATAACTTTTGCTTCCTGCTATGAAACTTCGATTTTTCAGATTCGTTAGAAAGATATTCACTAACAGATTTAAATGTTTTTGGTTTCACTCAAATCCGTTTTGTTTTGCACCCGGTACAGTCAGTCAAAGTTTGAATTCAAATTTTGAAACTACCGCACCATTTCAGGCCTTGTTTATAATTAGAATTAATTATATTCCTTTTCAATTGTCGATTCAAACTCAGTTTTCATCTTTATTATTTAAAATATTTATTTTAAATATTTAAAATCCACTATTTTAACCAATTAAAAAAATTTAAATTGGTTCAGATTTTCCGGTTCGTTACACATACAAATGACCAAACTAAATATTTTCCTTTTTCATGGTTAGGAACACCTCTATAGGGATGCCTCGAGAACCCGACACAACTAATTGATTCTCTTCCAACACAAAACTAGCCCCCTCTGCACATGTCCCTATGGATATGCATCTTAGATGGTACCAAATATTATCATCCTCGATCGTAACTGACCTTGAAACCGAGGCATCGGAGTTTCCATACGCCACAATTAAAATATACCCGAGCTTCATACCATAGTACTTTTATCTAGAAGGAAATGATAATACCCTAATTATAGCAACCCACATAGCGTTGCTGCATCTATCATGTTTTGGTCTTTTCCGATGTGTGAGACTCAATAGAGGTAACAATTTACCTTTCACATTTCATCTTCGTTATCTTTGGTTATTCACATTGCCATATTCTAATGAATATTGTCCAACTTTGTCACAAAGTATACAACCCCTTAAGTTTATACATCTCAAGGAATAGTGTTAAGCTAAGAGAAGTTTCCTTCCCTGCCACCATGATGTACCATTGTTAAAGTTAAAGTACAAGGTCTAAAAATGCAATCATCATAAAATCATCCACACAAGTTCGTTTTGGGACCGAATGAAACCCAGGGCACTTTTCCTTGACCATTATTTGGCGAGAGTCCCTTGCAACCCAAAGATATCAAATACGTCAAGACCACTGCTACAAGTAATCCCATAATGGGTAATGAACCTGTGATGTTGACAAGTAGTCCTTTTGATGTGAATATCTTCGGTTTTCAATAATCATTGTCTTCATATATCTTCATTCACATAATTCATTACTTCACAATGTAAATTTGTTCGAATTTGTTTTTGGATACATATCAACCAAATCTGATCCCGGTTCCTTCAAATCCAATTATCGATTAAAACAAAAGAATATGGATATAATCAGGTTTTGAATAACCCTTCTTTTCGTAATTTAAAGAAATTTCTCTTTATATTTCTTGTAAATTTTAATATAATCCATATTAATAAATCTTCCAATTATGAAACTCGTGTAATGGATTCAATTCAATTGATCTCATTCATCTATAGCTTTCTTTTAAACAACATTTTCAAGAGATTATTCACTATCCAAAATCGTGAATAATGCAATCTTACCAATTCCTTACTTTGATTTATTTGAATATAAAGTATAATCCACTATCTAAAATTGTGAATGATATCCCTTCTTAAAATTTTAATCCTTAACTTATTTCATCAAATCGTTTTCTCATAAATTTTATAATCTTCAAAGGAACATTCACTGTCCAAAATCGTGAATGAAATCCGGTTTAAATTCTAATTTATTTAGGCTAATTCATTCTTTTGTATAATTGCAAAATTTCCTCTTTTTGACTTAGAGTAATTCTAAATAGATTTGTCTTTTCGCATTGGTTAATTTAAAACCAATTTCCTCTCTTATCCGATGAGCTGAATTCTTTAACTTCTTAACGGGTTAAAAGCAATGTTATTTAAGACATCGTTTACTACAAAGCCTAAAACAAACATTAGTTAATATTTTTGGGTACATAACAAAGACTATCTAATTTTACTCAATCTAAAATTTCGTATTCAACGAGTGCTATGGTTGAAATCGCGGTAAGATCACCTTTAAATTCCACGAATATGACAAGTTCCCTTTGCGAATTTTAACACCAAGTATAAGAAGATTGTCTTTGTGAAATCTGAATTAGTTTAATCTCAAATTATAAATCTTTTATACTTAACTTGTTCCTGATATTTCAAATTCATTTCTTTACTCGTTAATTATTCTAAGTTCAATTCTTATAATTTCTTGATCTAAATAAACCAAATTCACAATTCCCTCCTTTGGGACAGTTCAGATGGCCAGGGAGAGCAAGAAACTAATTTTCCAAACCCAAGCCTTGACCCTATCATTCTGTCACCCTAAGGTGGTCAAGTTATTTGATCGATTCTAAACCAATTATTCATTCTGTTTAATTTATAGAGTATCCAGGATTTCCCTTCGACCAGTTCCATTCCTCGGTCAATAAATTAACTCTCACAAATGGTACCCGATGTACTAGTCCTCTCCACATACTCAATTAATGATTTAACAAATCCAACTTTGAAATAAGTTAGAAGTCTTTTAAATCATATTCATAATACTTAGATTACTAGTTTAAAACATTCACAGTTGATTCGAGAAAGAAATGTTAAGTTTAAACTCTTATTTCAAAACTATAACATTTGTAGTGTTTCAAAAGTGTTGTTGAAAGTGCTAATACGACTTATCCAAATAAAACGTTTTTCAACAATCGAAAATTCATATTCTTTAATTCAAACCTCTTTTAAATCATTTTAAATGATTTTTCAAATTTATTCCATATTTTTCTACAGTTAAAAATGTCCATTTATCAAGATTTTGAACATTTGAAATGAACTTTTCAAATATATTATAGTTACTTATAATAAGTTTATAAATCACTTTAAACAAAGATTTTTATCTTTTCAAAAAGGCGGGTTAAACCAAATCTGAATATATATTCCATAATGTATCTTAGGTAATTATTCAAAATTGTATATGATTATGATAACATCAATATTCATAACTAATTATATAACATTCAACATACACTATAAGTGAACATATTACATCGGGTATAGTTTGCTTATTCAAGCAAACGGTCATTATACAAATTTAAACATGATCAATAACCATATCATACATATACTCATCCAAAAATATCATATAGTGATTTTCATCACTATTCATCCATTCACATAACTTGGCAATTATCGGTATATTAGCAAAGCTAATCATCCAATATTTCAAGCAACCATTCAAATAACATAATCAACCTTTTAAGTAATAAATCAACTTAATGACATATGAACATGAAATTAATTAGGGTGTCATTTTACTTAACATATCATATGTTCATATAACCAGATTTAACTAAAAATTGTGAGATGACTTTTCTTACCTTTGATTTCCACTCCTCCGTTCTTTAAGGTTGGAATGCACTACTATTTCAATACACCAAACTTTACCCAAAACAATCTTGCATTCCCCTGTAACTCACGGACCCTCCTTGGAACCACTTCTTCCTCTCACCTTCCTCCATCTCTTACTTGCTAATGATGTCTTAGGCCTAAATCCAATGTTTAAAAGAAAAGAAGAATAGATTAAAATATGAGGAAGTTAGAGAGAAATCAGTGCATTAGTGCTTAAGCACTTCCACAATTTTTAACCCTCATACTTCAATCAAGAAGAAGCCATCAAAATAGCTTAGAAGGAAGAAGAGGAAGAAGAAAAGAAATTTTTGTGTGAATGAAATGTGATAAGGTGGGGGCTATTTATATTGAAGTTTGTTATGCAAATTACCCTTTTAGCCTTAACAAAAATGACCAAAATACCCCTTTAAATCAACTTTTGTCTCCTTTTACTCTAAATATTGGATAATGTATCATGTATGACTATTGGAGGCAGCTAGAGTTTATGTATTAATAGTTATTAGATAGCAATGGAATGACAGAGTCGACAGTTTTTTTGTTGGTTAACATAACTAAGGTCAAACTAAAAATATTGATGTGACTGCTTTGTTCTCTTGACATCAGAATACTATGGATCTTCAATATGAAAGCCTTTCTTTAATTATTTCCAAATCATGGCATTGAGTGATTGTAGTTAGTCAAGTGGAAGTATTGAAAGTGAAACACTATTCAAGAGAGAATTCATCTTCTTAGTTGTATAGGTTTAGTTTCACAATCAACTTAATGCCAAAGTCTTAGACCAAAGCTTTTCGGTTAATAATAAATGTTATTATTGAATCAAGGACTTTGTGTTCGGAATTTAAAGTTGAATATATATTGTTGACATGCTTTTTAGTCAAAGTAGTCACACATGGAATTTCTGGTTAGCAACACACTCAAGCGTTGAGAACATCGTCAGAAGACAGGAAGCGATTTGGTTGAAGTTGCATCACAAACAAAGAATGGCTAGAAACTCCTAAAAGATGGCCTCTTTTGGGCCCGAAAACATCAATTACACAGCTTTGCTCGGTGACTCTTATAGACCTCTGAATTAGCTTCAAGTAGAGCTTTCGTTTGGCCAAAACGGACTTACGGTTTTGAAGTTATGCCCGTTTCCGTGAATGTATGCAGAACCGGAAACTTGGATATTGGGAATAGGTAAAATTCTGGATCGGGTCATGTTAACCGGTTCGGATCGGATGGCACATGATGGCTTCATACTGGAACACATGCATTTGAGGTTCGGCATGGGGTGAGAGGACCGATCCGACCCGCCTAGCTTCCACTTCATTGAGGAATATCAGCACTGGCTCGATTAGCACTACCAGTTCGGATTAGATGGAAAGGAGAAACCCGACCCGCTTCGCATCAGCTGCTCAAGAGAGCATAACGTCTTCGGATCGAAGGCTTCACCCCGGTTTGGATCGTAGAATCGATCTGATTCTCCTTTACCTGCTGCTATACAACTGTTTTGACCGCTTCTTAAGGAGTAACCGCTCCTATTAACATGGGTCAGACTCCACTTGGCTCTACAAGATCAAAGACCACTACTCCACTTACTTCCGAGATTGCCTCGGTGCTCTCCACGTGGCACACTCGATCCGAATCACCCATGAGCTTCTCTATGCCTATAAATACACCACTACATGGCCATTTAAAGGGACTTTTGGCACTTGTTCTTAACGACATCCACCTTTGCTGCAAGATAAGAACTTCGTGCTTCTCAAGCAAGATCAACATGTGGATTTCGTGTATAAATTCATTCTCCTTTCTCTACTTCTTCATAAAATACAAAGATGTTGTTTGTTAATGAGTCTTACGGATTGTAAGACAACATTGTACTTGTAATTTTCTTAGGACTTAAGAAACTATAAAGTGGATGTAGGCTTGGTTTGAGCCAAACCACTATAAAAACCTCGTGTGTCTCCGGTGATTTACTACTTTTTCTGCATTTATTCTTTGTGATTGGTGATTGTGAGGATTTCACACTGAATTTGGGTGTTAGTACCAAATTTCGGTCTAACATAGATAATACTGGAATTTGACCATTACCAAATTCCGTACGTTCAAAATGATACAGTTTTAGCAAAGAGAATTTGTGTAGGTAAGTATCACAGCCGAGTAACACTTACTAAAATAAAATTAGATACACTGAAACTGAGTAAACAATTAAGTTGTCCACAATGTTACACTATTGGCTAAGTGATGTATGAGTGTCAACATTCGAATAGTTCAATGTCAGTTGCTAATCGAATTTACACTGAAGAGTTACATAACTGAAGTGATGTGTTCTCTTTAGACTAAATGATTAATTAGTTTAAATTGTTATAAATTAATCAATATTTTCAAATATTAATTATAAATTTGGAATATGATTTGAGCAATGAAGGTTACAGCATATATTTATAAGTTTTATGAATACGTCGATCAATATAAGATATTGATAAGGAATCAAATTTAATTTAATTAAGTACTATTTATTTAGGCATAAAATTGGTTTAAAACCCATGAATAAGGTTGCAAATTTTGAACATAAACGATGAAATGAGAAGATAAAAATGAGCTAGGGGTATTTTAATTGAATGACTTGGATTTAGAGAGAAAGGGTGAGAGATATGATCCACCTTTCCTTCTATTCCTTCCATTATAAAAGGACTTGCCATTCAAATGCATTAAGATCTTTTCACTACCTCCTCTATCATTATTATGATCAAAATTTATCCTTTATAAATCTTAGAAAATACCAAGTCAAATCAATTCAAATTGATGGTTATTTGATAACAAAGAGTTTGTTGTTCAAGGACTAGCAATTTGATGAATTAAGGAAGTTTCCAAAATGTTAAGATCTGCTATTGATCGACGCTAGTCTATGAATTAGAAAAGCGCGACATTTAAATTAAATTCTGCAAGCATACAGGTGTGTAGCATACAGGTCGAACACAGGGAGGTGAATTAAATCAATTATTTATCTAATCTCTTGGGCGAGTTAGACAAAGCTTAGAGGTTGATTTTTTTCTCGCAAGGCAAAATAAAAACTGAAACTACGAATAAAAGATGCAATTAAATTCACTACAGATTCGAATCTAATCGGATCTGTAATAAATTCAATGATTAAAATAAAATAGAACACTGGAAATAAAATTGCAGAAAAGAAATCAACAACTGAAAATAAAAACTAGGATTACTGCTGAATCTAATCAGACGGTCAATCACTAGTAAGAAAAATAGAAGCAATAGCAAATTGTGTTCTAGCAAATCTAATTGACTAGACAACACAATTTTCCATGAAATAAAATACAAAAACTAAAGAAAAGAAAGCTTTATTAAAACTAAAAGAGAGTATAGAAGAAAAATGAATGATTTTTACAATGGTTACAACACATATTTATAGATGAGAAAGGGGAAAACCATAATTAGGTCTATGAATACATGGGCCTCCTCATTCATGAATATCTCTTGTCTTCCTTGACTCAGCTTGATTGGAGAAAAATCTGGCATATCATGGTAAATATTTTCCATATCTCTCAATTCTCTCATGTGGCTAATTGATTGGTGCATGTAATTGATTCTTCCAAACAAGGATGCTTATTAGAATCCCAAGGCACAAAGGATAAAATCTTCACAATGGATCTTTTCTTGGTAGCAATTCAATCAGAAATTCTTCTAATTGAAATTGAATGATTTGAATTTAATTCCATGATAAGAATATGGCTATTGCTGAAATGTTAATTGGTGCACATCATAAATACGTACACATGAATATGTGTATGTATATATATAACATAACACTAGTCCAAATATTTCTCAAAGCAAAGGGCCAGTGTGAACGCGCTCCGTTTCTTTGGCAAAAAGTGAGCTTGACGGGGTTCGAACTCGGGTCTCTCAGCAATAATTCCTATGCCTTTACCAGTGAGCTACTACTTCTTTTGCAATTGAAATGAATTTGATGTGAGGAAGTAGCTCTTTCTTGTAGTTGGCCTTTGATTTGAATTGAAGGAGGCAACGCTTGAAATCTGTAAAAACACATAAAAAATACCCAAAGTATCATTTATTTATTTACAAAAGATAAAGCATAAGAGTCATAAAATAAGCACTTTTCAATGTCAATCAGCTATTATAAGGTAGGCATGATGGCATCAATTGTAGGTAAATCTTTAACTTCATGTAAGATGTATGACTACTCATTGCTTATAAACATCCATATATATATATATATATATATATATATATATATATATTGTAACGTCCCGTATTTTTAACGGTCGAATAATTAATTTATTTAATTATTTAAATAGTGATATAGAGATTTAAATGGTTGTGTAATTAAATAATATTGAATATTTAATTAATATAAATAAAAGAATAATATATTTATTTCCGAAATAGTTGGAAATAGTAGAATTGACAATACTGTGTGAATTGGACAATTTAAAATATATAATTCAGTTTAGAATTTAATTATATTAACGAATTTATTTATAAATATCAATTGAACGTATAATTTATATTATAATCGAGCTCGAAATGGCGCGGCATTTCGTAATTTGGCAGTTCAAACTTTAAACGAATATACAGAATCCGTTTTAAGTCGGATTTCTATGAAACAAGAAACGTTTGGAGCTGGTGAAGTAGTTTACTAATGGAAGAGAAAAATCGAGATTTCGTCGTATAGATTGTGAGTTGCGTCAAAATCAAATTTTTGAATATTCGTTATAAAATCGTTATAAATCAAAATGATAATTTATTTATTTTAAATTATTTATTTGGAATTTAGATAGGATCTTTGAGACGTAGGTATAATTTAATTTTTAGAATTTTTCTGTAATTTTTATTTTTGAAAAATAATCACTTTTTTTGAAGTATTTTACACCCTAAACCGGTATTTTGGGGTTTCATAGAAGAAGCTAACGTGTCTATATTATTATATTTTTGGGACCGTGACGCCCAGCTCGACACAACGATATTTTTATTTCTGTGTTATACATTGCGCTATAATAATGACAATTACATTGCGTTATGAGCTACGCACATATTATATATCGCACATATTATATATCTCTAACGAGACTCTACATGTACAAGATAACGGCTTTCGACTGGTAAAATTATTTTCTTCAGTCTGCAACCTGGCGAGTAATAATTTGATGTTTAGCTATCAAATACCAATGGAATAAAAGACATATGTATTCATTTCCACATTAGATATTTATGTTACGTACTTACGTACTGGTTAAAGCATCTTAGTTAATAAATAAGGATCCACCATACTTCATTGTTGCACAAGAAACAATTGAATACTTAACAGGTAAGTAACATTGAAGCGATGGGCATCATGAAAAGAAATAGGTATCATGGACGTGTCTTTTCCGATACATTAATTCTCCCCACTTAGATTTTCTTCTATGCTAAGGCAACAATAGAGTGTTTTGTACTCTTAGCTTACCCATCAACTTTCATGTCTGGTACCCCAACACTATTAATTCCCAGACGACATTAACTTACACCTACACTAGCCTGTTGCTTCATCATGCAGAAATGTGATGTACTCGACTACTATACCATACTTAATGGTTAAGCATTTACACAATTTAAATACACGTTTTGCTCCTTTCTATTTCTTCTTTCAGAAATTAGGAATCGAAAACTTCCCACAGTTTTAAAATCCAAAAAAATATAAAATAAATAATGACACAAGGTCCAGGGTGCTTGCATTCGACCAAGAGCAGCACGATGGGTATTTTGCAGCTGAGTTTCAATGGGGGAAAGATGGTGAAGCAGACGTAAGGGGGATGACCGCTGAAACGGATAATGGCATAAGGAGGTTCTAGTTAACACGAATGACCAGGGCAATGCGAAATGGACGGGTGACGTTGGAATGGAGATGCATGGGTTTTATTTGCGGTGGTGGAGGAAATTGCAGTAGAGAGAAAGTGTTGTGTATTAACAGCACGATGGAAGTCTGGGAGTGGTTTGTGAGAGGGCAACCTGCAATGTAGAGGAAAGGAGCTCGCTGGAGGGGCTCAATGGTACTGAAATGAGGATGAAAATACAGGAATAGATGGCGGTTTAGTTTTACTGGAGTTGGCTTATTTCTTTAACGAGGAAGGACGGGGATTGGTAGAAAGGTGCTGTTGCGGACGTTAGTGCATGGAGGGGAGTTGTTTTCGTGATATAAAATATAGGAGGTGAACAATTGGTGGGGTTTAGTGAACATATGGTGGAAGAGGAAGGCCTTTAAGGAGTCTACAATGACCATTTATTGTGTTGCATGATCAAGTACTGGTGAAAAACATTTGAGGAGGGAGTGATTGAGGAAGGCAGCACAAGTTTAGGGCCTCGTTTTATACAAGATACCAGGTGTTCAGGATCGTGGGGTTCACGGTGTCAGCATGAGGCATGTTTCAGCAGGCAAGCTTGTGAGAGGAAGAGTGAATAGTATATTTGCATGAAGTTTTCCGTGAAACACTATGAAGAATGAGAGGGAGTAATATACAAGCACAGGTGGAAAATCAATACTGGAGCAGAACAAAATAAATGTGTGGAGGGGGAAGCTTTGGAAAAGGGGGACGTTGGCGGTTGTGGGAAGCAAGTAGTGAGTAGGTGAAAGAACGACGGTGATGTTGGAAGTTTTGAATGCGGGAATGGAGTTTTATATGTGGAGCAGGTCACGAGAAGCTTTATTGGAGAAGATGGGAACTGTAGTTGGCTGGTTTGAAAGGATATTGGGCCCGTTCTTTTATTGTGAGCCTAGTTTGTATAAAGAAGAAGAAAAAAAAGCTGAAGGGTATTTTTTTTTTGAAATGGATTCGTGGGAACGATGGAATAAGAATCCAAAGGAGCGGTCAGGTTAAACACAATTTGGGCTGAGAGATTTAAAAATGGGTGAGGCCCATAAAACTAATAATTTGAAGTTTATTTAATTTATCAATATATAAACTTTGTAATATATAACTTCATCGTACATGATCAGAATTCGACGAAGACAGTCACGTTAGAATCATGTCAGAGAATACTAAACGTATAGATCAAATCATGAGAGAATGAATTGTTATGGAACATCCCTAATGTTGTGTTGGCAAAGGAAAACGGTTTGCCTGCCAGGTGTCGCTGTGGAAGTCTCAGCCGCATACAAATTGCTTTGGAGCGATTCAGAGATCGTTGGAATTTATGGTGGAATTAAACGTCTGATCTGAATCAATGACCAAAAATCGTTAATCAACGATTAACGTCCAAAGTGAGTAAATCTCACTACTTCTCAACAGTTTATATTTTATAACATACTTTTAGAATTGATAAATGTTGGTTGATTGTTGTGTGTTGACTGTTTGAATTAACTGCTAATTAATTGGTTAAAAAATATAGATAACGATATATATATATATATATATATATATATATATATATATATATATATATATCGTTAATCAAATATTGATTCTGGTTACCAGAATATTTCATATTGAAATGAAATCGATGTTATTTATATTGTTTAACATCTGTGATGCAGGGAGATAGGTTGGAGGGATCCAACTGGATTCCTCAATATTATAATACTGTTTGTTTTCATATTTTGTGATATAATAATCTGTGATTGATTATGATGACACTGGTCATGTTATTTGGTATTTTAAATACCATATGAAATACTGGAATGTAAAAAGGATATTTTCAAAATGAATATTGAAATGAGATATTTATATATGAAATAAATAGGATATTATAAAAGGTAATATTGAAAAAACAAATATTGGAAAATATAATTAAGGAAATATTTGGGAAAGGAATAGAATTATAAAAAAGGATTTACATAGAATAAATAGAATTTTATAAAAAGGAATATAATTAAGGAATATTTATTTAGAAAATAAATAGAATTTTTATAAAAGGAAATATTGATAAAGTAAATAGAACTATAAAAGAGAAATATTTGGAAAATTAATAGAGTTTTATAAAAAGAGAATTTTACATTAGGTTTAGACCCATGCTTCGCACACTGGTGTAACATGATATTGATTTAAAGTAAATATTTACAAATAAAATATTATAAAGGAATTTGGGGTTTGAATTAGGAAGTTAAATGGAATTATTGAAATTAGAAACTGACTGGAAATTAGTTGAGTTGAATGGCTTTCTGGGTATCGATCTAATGTTGGTTTTGGCCTTCAGAGTTTATGATTGGGAAGTAGTTCTCTTACTAGTTTACAGTTAGAGACTGATAGAGGTGGGAAGATATTGATGCGTGAATCAGAAATAATTTTTTTTTTCCAAAGTTGATAACGTATATTTTCTAATTTTAGAAAATAAGGAATTTATGAATATATGGAAACGATCAATGGGAAATTGGGAAATGAAATGATGATTGATCGGTAAGGTTTCCATTTGGAAATATAACCGTTGTTTGTACATGTAACGACCCGGAATTTGGATCCAATTTAAAATTTTATTTTAAGGAATTTTTGTTAAAAAAATGCGTCAGAATTTAAAATTTTCATTATTAAACTATTAAAAAAAAGAAAAAAAAGTGTATATACAATAAAATTCCTTTTTATTTGTATATGTGAAACATAGAAATTGTGTCCATGATAAATTCTTAATGTGAATTTAAATTCTCAATGTAAGCATCTAATTTTGCCACAATAAATTCTTGGAGGGGTAATTTAATCCTTAAAACCCAGTGTAATATGGTAAAGACTATCATACTGATCCTAACATCATTTTTTTTATAAATAAACAAATTGATTGGAAATGATAATTAATTAAATCTTATATATAGTCACTTTGCCCTCTCCCTTTAATGTAGATTTTAAAAACATCTCCCTTTCTTAAATCCATTTAATCCATGATACTATAAAAATATCTGAAAATGGTAAGTTGCCTATATTGCACTATAAAATCAAAATTAATGGCGCTGAAATAGCATGAATTGACTTTTGTTAGAAACATCTTTCCAAGTAAAAATTATTGCACCTAAAAACAGAAAGAAATAATTATAAGATGAACTCATGTCAATTAGAATAATCTTTTTCTAGATTATCTATATGAAAGGAAAAGAAAAAAATATTAGCCATAAAACATTAATACTAATCAATCACTCCACTATTAAAAGTACATGTAGAGTTATGAGTTTGTCGCCATGTCAAAAGTTTTCCTAATATAACAAACTAATCACATATTATGCAACACCTTTTTCCATCCGTGCATGCTTTACTATTCTAAAAGAAGTATATTTTCTTCACTAACTTATTCATTATATTTAGACACATTCTTAATTCTCTATCGATCACACTTGGCAAAACATCCTTTTATACCAACGCTGCAAGAACTTGATATAATGTTACAAAGTCAAGCACACGTTGTAATTAGTATTTGGTATGCTTATATTAATTTATAAATGGAAATTATGTAATATAATATATTTATACGCTACTTTATTCCATTAGTCTTTCATTTTCAAGCACGTTTTTTTTAATTTATTAAACGCAATACATTCATTCCTTTGTTAACCGTTTAATGCATGCGGTCCATGTCCTAAATGAAGGCAAGCCACGGTTTATATTTTTCAATTTATGTGAAAACTTTTACCCTTTTAAATCTGGAAACACAGGTCACATATTTATTTATTTATATAAAAAGGTTAAATTAATTAAATGAATAATTAAAGACGCATGAAATGGTTCAAATTCATTTAGAAACAAAACTATGCCACTTATTTCTCCTTTCTTCTCTTTGTTATTTACGTTTGAAATTTGAATGAAAAATAATTAAATGGAATAAAACACAAAGGGTTAAAAAGAGAATTAATTAAATTTATAAATACCCTAAAATTAATCCATAACCCTAATTTCAGAAAAACAAACATAGCCGCCGCCCCTTCTCTTTTCAATGGCTGAAATGCTCTCTCATTCTTCCTCATTTTTCTTTCAATCTAGTCGATGGTTTCCAAAATTTCTAAAGGGAAAGGTGTAGAGCTAGGGGAGCTCGTCACAACCAACGGTTGAGATCAATTCTTATGCGCTAATTTATGGGAAATCGAGCTTCAAAGTGGCAGCATTCGCATCAATTTTTGTGGAGACGGGGAGCGATTGGGTTCACGGTGACATGCAATTCACGTAGAAGAGGAAGAAGAAGTTAGCGGCCTTGTTTTGTGCTAATCAATGTATTAAGGTTTAAATAAAAAATTAATTTAATTTAATTTAATTGTGTAAGGTTATAAAATGAATAACTTATTCATATATCCTCAGAACTGAGTGTCGTTCGAAACGTTAGAATCGTGGGATCCAACTCTACGACCCAGAACAGACCAGATCCGAAACTGAGACTGTTGGGAATCCAGAAAAATAGCAAGGTGAGATTTCTATTTTATGATTCAAATTAATTATTAACTGAAATGTGAAATTTATATTTATTTCATAAAGTTCACGTAATGTTGTATATATTTATTTGAAATGTTGGTTGTGTTGTGGTATGGCTTGAATTGAAATTTTGGTATGTTCGATTTTGGTTATAATAATGAAAATGAATTGTGTTTGTGGTGGAAATATATTTTAGTGTTATGAATAAATTTGTTTATGTTTTAAATAGTAAAACTTGTATACATTGGAAACCACATTTAAATGTAAAGTACGTTAATAAAATAGTTCATGTTAGAAAACTTGTTTTACATTAAAAATTATATTTTAACGTATTGAATATACATAAACATTTGTTCGTGTTTAGAAAATAAGTTTTACATTAAAATTATATTTTAATGTATTGAATGTACATAAATATTTGTTTGCATTTAGAAAACAAGTTTCACGTTAAATTATATTTTAATGTTAAGAATGTACATAAGAATTTGTTCATATTAGGAAAACACGTTTCACATTAAATTCACATTTTAATGTTATGAAGGTAAACAAATTTTGTCATAGGAAACATCATTACAAAAACTTTATTTTCAGTGTAATGAATAGATTTACAAAATTGTACATGTTATGAGATGAAACATGTTTTTACACTAAACTTTATTTTTAATAAGATGATCATTTCTAAATGAAAATGTGCACACATTAACTTTACATTTTTAATGTTAATAAGACATTAAAAAGAATCATTGTCATGTTAAATTATTTTCACATTGGAATTCATATTTCAACGTAAAAGGATCATTATAAAACATGTATTTTTATTGTCATTTGTTACCATAAAATGGACTAAAACAAAAAGAATGTCTTTTTATCATCACTTGTTTTACAATATAAAGAATGAAATAAAGAGACTAGGTTTCATTATGTCATTTAACAAAAAGGGTAGAATAATATAAATTCTCCATGTTTTAAACTTATAAAACATGTTTACATAAAAAAGTATATTTTAATGTAATGAATGGCGTAATATAAATTGTCCATGTTTTAAACTTATAAAACATGTTTACATTAAAAAGTATATTTTAATATAATGAATGGCGTAATATAAATTGTCCATGTTTTAAACTTATGAAACATGTTTACATTAAAACGTATATTTTAATATAATGAATGGTTTAACAAAATTTGTTCATGTTTTAAAATGTAAAATATGGTAACATTAAAAACTCTAGTTTAATGCAATATATGAAAAGAACTTTTTTTTTGTCATAAACGTTAGTATTAGAATAAAAGAACACTTTTGTCAAAATGCTTAGTTAGAATTAAAACATCGCTTTCGTTAAAAGTGTTTATCTAGAAATAAACTAGTCATTTGTTTAAGGTTAGAATTAACATGTCATTTAAATAAAAACATGTTATGTAAAAACATGTTTTCATTTAAAACTCATATTTTAAATGTCATGAACAGAATATAGAAAAAGTCATGTTTTAAATAAAAACATGTTTACATTTAAAATTTCACATTTTAAATGTAATGTTAGAGTACATAGAAAAGTCATATTTTTATTTTAAAATGTTGCATTTGATTAAAAATGCCTTTTAAGTTATAAAATGTTGTATTAATATGTCATTTTGTTAAGAATAGTTAATTAGAATAAAAATATCATTTATGTTAGCATTCAAAGAACGATATTTATGTTAGAATTAAAAGAACATTTATGTTAGAAATAAACATTTATGTTGGAATTCAAAAATATGCTACACTGCCATTAACAAGTTTCCTGACTTATTTATGTTGATTGGGACGATAATTTTTACACATCGCCCAAGTGCACGAATAATTTATTTAATTATTTGTTATATGTTATGTGTTGGTTGAAAACCCCACATGGGTCTTGGGATGATATTCACACATCTCCCTTGTGATTAGTTTTAAGCGTTATTTATTTGACGCTTATACAGTATTAATATTCACTTTGGATGTTTGGATGTTATTAATGATTTTTATCATTAGTGTAGAATACATTGCGGTGTTTGAAATCCATATAATTAGATTATATGGTAATTGTTGGGTCCCATTCCAAATTTGAATTAAAAGAATATTTTAATATAATATTCAGTTAAAAGAAATCAAATAATGGTTTTGATCTTTTAAAGTTCAAAGGATTTTATTATATGGGTTAAAAAGTCATAATGGAAAGGGTTGAGTTAAAAATACGAAATGGGTCATGACACGAGGCTAAGCACAACTTATGGGATAAGTCTGCCCGGAACCAACCGGCATATCCAGCATCCATAAGTCACAGGCTTAATGTGGGAGGTCTGGCCCAGTATAAAATACAAATGAATAAGAAATTGAATTGGCCCATTTAATCTGTTTTAAATAGAAACGCCGTTTTAAACCAAATGTGTTTACCGATTTAATGTATTCATTTTAAAATGAATATTAAAAAGAAGTGATTTGTAAACTTAATATTTTAGAAAGATTAATATTTTTAATATGATAAGAAAATAAAACATTCAAATTAGACTTTAAATTGAAATAAAGTTAAAACTGTTTTAAGGCGAATTTATAAATATTTTATAAAGTACGTTTTAAATAGAAATCGACGATATAATATATATTAAATATATATATATTTAATGGCCTGAATAGAACGCGCCGCGCAGAGACCGTTCGCGAATTTCGACCATTAACTTTAAATGGACGTAACGGGAGATCCGACCATTAGATTCTCCTAAAACCGAAACCGTTGGGTTAGTATCGAAAAGAGCTTTTCAATGAATATAAGAGTTTTAAAATCTAACGGTTGGATTTGGAATTATGTCCAAATCAAATTTAGAAAAGGTCGCTATGGATGCAGTTCGGTGGCCGTTTTTGGAAACCGACTGTACGAGAGAAAATAAAATTATTAAAAATATAGAAATATTATGAAAAATCATAATAAATGATTTAAAAGGAATTTAGATGAAAATTTTTAATAGTGAAGAGATAAAAATATATTTTATCGATATGAACTAGTTTAACTAGAACAAATCTTATAATTAAGATTTAATAAAGTTTTCCAATAAGTTAATACTTACTTGGAATTAAATAGAATAAATTGGATTTTTGGGTTGTCGTGAATGGTGTCTTAAATAACACTGTTCTTAACCCCAGTTGAGAAAAGAATAAATCTTTTAATTAAGATTTTTAGAGTTTCAATCATATTTGATAATTGGAATAAAATGAAATGTAAATTGGATTTATCGTGAACAGTGTTTTAAACGGCACTTGTTCTTTAACCCAGTTTGCAGTGAAATATAATTTGGGATTTATGAATCTTTTATTTAGATTTAAAATGGAATATTTTCCAAGAGTAAAGTTTTCCAATTTAATATATTAAATTGGGATTGAATGAAATTTGATTTAATAATATTCGAGATGAGCTTCTGTAAAAGAAGGTCGCTAATATATATGGAATTTAAAAGGCTTTGCCGTTATTCCATTTATATTAATAGCCCGATACAGAAATTCATATCGATTATACATTGGTCTGATTTCTATGAAAATCCCCTATTTAATGGGAGATGAATTTGAGTTTATCGTGAGCTATGTTTTAAATGACATTAGTTCTTTAACTCAGTTAAAGATAAGATTAATTTCTTAAATTTAAATAATCATTGAATAATGATTTTTGATGTTTAAAACCAAATTGGGGTTTTAATAAATCTTTAAAGAAAAGATTTAAGAATAATGTAAAGAATTTATCTTTGATAAGATAATGTGAATATTTTATTTAAAAGAATATTCTGAATTGGAATGAGGCGTTGGATGTGTTTTTAATAATACTTGATTTTAATTATAAAAATACGAGAGTTATTCAGAAAGACCGGGTTTAACCCATTTCGAATAATTACTACGACGATGAAGAGTCAAAGATGAAGACGGTGTTTGAAGACCAATGATCTTCACATCGAATGGATGTGTTGCTACAGAGACCCTTGATGGGAGTAGCTACCTTGAAGGGGCTTCAGTGGTGGCCGCCCGAACTATTGTTGATTGTTCGAATTTGGTTTTCGCTCAGACCCAGAGCATAAGCTAGTAAATGGATGCGTGTCTGACATTGGATTTTGTTCCATGTGAATTAAATCAATTTCTGTTAATGTATGTCTGTTTGGTGGTGGAGGATTTATTCTCTACTTAACACCCTGGTATATATTAATAGTGATTGATCGCATTGCGTGAATTGTTAATGTGGCACGCGAAGATGTAAATGATCAAGGCTTTTGTTGAAAAGTGGGGCCTTGTGGGATGATTAAAGCATAACCTATTACGTCATAGCTTTGTGTATATCGTGACTTCGCGAGCCTCACACCCCGGTATGAGTCAAAAACGGGATATGGACTGCAGGGAGTGCACACGTTTCTTTCTAGCTAGTGGTAGTGTCAGTTCTTTGACACGGCCTGGCATTTTACTTATGTGGATGATGGATTTTGAGGCGCCTCGGATTTTTATAGGCCGATAGTGGTCATATTATAGGTTCAAAGGAACCGGGAAGCGTGTATTCAGGCATAATTAATCCACTGCCCTTTGGTAGGGACCGACCCTGAAGATCCAAGGGTTCACTGCGGGGGATCCTGAGGCATTTGCTAGAGTGTCTTTAATCGGAGAGGAGCTTGCCCCTAGTCTCGACTCATGATGGAAATCCAATTTCCAATACAACCTTGCGGTTTTGATTGTAGAACTAGTATGGCGACATAGTAGGATGGGGTAATATGCCGTCTATGATTAATACATTATGATTGAAATTGTTTTTGAAATATATATACCCATAGATATACACACTAATATTAAATCCGTTTTATCGTATCAAGCATCTTTTAACCATTATAAGGTAAAACCCTATCCTCCGGTTTGCGTTGCATTGTGTGATGGGACTTGGGTCTTATAATGGTTTCATTTTTCTAAAAAGCATTGCGTTGTTTAACGATTTACTTTAATTTATGCACTGACAATCCAATGGAGTAAACACGTTCCGCGTTAGCGGCGTGGTCCTGTGATTAGCCTTATTATTAGATAAGTTTAGTTAAGATTTCTCATACCAGTCCCATGACTGACCTGTAGTTTGTTTCACTGGAAAACTCGGGTGCCCATATTTTCCACACGGGCAGTCGAGTAGCTTTTTGCAGATATATTTACAGGATCCTGGTTCACAGCTGAAGCGGTATTCGGAAAGCTCTGTATCCGTGTATTCCTTTCGGTTGTATATTTGTATTATTTTCCACTGCTATTTAAATGTAATTTAAAACCCTGATATTAATGTATTTCTTTGGTGTAACATATATTCATACTCTGTTATATTCTTGTACTCTGATGTAATTGTTGTAATCAGCAATAAAATGTTCTTCAGTTTGTGTTCTGATGTGTATTGTTCTCAAAGCAATCCAGGCTTTACTTTACTGGGAAGTTTGGGTCGTTTCAGTTGGTATTAGAGCTTTGGTTTACAGAGCTTGAGAACAAAACACATTAGAACCGAACGAAAGAATTCATTAGAGATTGGATTAGTAATATCCAATGAGAATAACTCGTTAGAGATAGGATCAGTAGTATCCTAGAACGAGTGTGAAGAGTATTATTTTCTTTAAAATAAAAAACAAATTTAGTTTTGAAATTTTATCTAAAAATACGTATTTGAGTATATTATATTTTAATGTGGACAATCGAGTATATAAAGATTTCGAATATACGAGTAATTAACGGATATTCGAAGTTTTAATATACTGGATAGAACTAGAATCACACTCTAGGCGCCCGAGGATAATTCTGGTGATGTCCGGACATCATCAGTATTTATGTTCGAGTCTCTAAAGTGGGATTCCTATATATTTCCATTGACTGGTATGAGAATCAACACTTAGTTAGGACACATTGCTGTGATTTGCACTAAGAATATGATTTTTGACTATATATAAAAGTTATGTATATTTGAAAGGTTAATCACCTAATGGATTGCTGGTTGTGATGTTTGATTATTAGTTTAACTAATAAAAGTATAGAAATGATAATTAATTTAACTAACAAAATTATTGAAACCAATAAATAAAAATTTAATTAAGTTAGTTAATTAAATAACTTTTAGCTTCGTTCCTTTTCGAGGACGAAAAGATTTTAAGTGGGGGCGATTGTAACGACCCGGAATTTGGAGCCAATTTAAAATTTTATTTTAAGGAAATTTTGTTAAAAAAAATGCGTCAGAATTTAAAATTTTCATTATTAAACTATTAAAAAAAAAGAAAAAAAAAGTGTATACAATAAAATTCCTTTTTATTTGTATATGTGAAACATAGAAATTGTGTCCATGATAAATTCTTAATGTGAATTTAAATTCTCAATGTAAGCATCTAATTTGGCCACAATAAATTCTTGGTGGGTAATTTAATCCTTAAAACCCAGTGTAATATGGTAAAGACTATCATACTGATCCTAACATCATTTTTTTTATAAATAAACAAATTGATTGGAAAGGATAATTAATTAAATCTTATATATAGTTACTTTGCTCTCTCCCTTTAATGTAGATTTTAAAAACATCTCCCTTTCTTAAATCCATTTAATCCATGATACTATAAAAATATCTGAAAATGGTAAGTTGCCTATGTTGCACTATAAAATCAAAATTAATGGCGCTGAAATAGCATGAATTGACTTTTGTTAGAAACATCTTTCCAAGTAAAAATTATTGCACCTAAAAACAGAAAGAAATAATTATAGGATGAACTCATGTCAATTAGAATAATCTTTTTCTAGATTATCTATATGAAAGGAAAAGAAAAAAATATTAGCCATAAAACATTAATACTAATCAATCACTCCACTATTAAAAGTACATGTAGAGCTATGAGTTTGTCGCCATGTCAAAAGTTTTCCTAATATAACAAACTAATCACATATTATGCAACACCTTTTTCCATCCGTGCCTGCTTTACTATTCTAAAAGAAGTATATTTTCTTCACTAACTTATTCATTATATTTAGACACATTCTTAATTCTCTATCGATCACACTTGGCAAAACATCCTTTTATACCAACGCTGCAAGAACTTGATATAATGCTACAAAGTCAAGCACACGTTGTAATTAGTATTTGGTATGCTTATATTAATTTATAAATGGAAATTATGTAATATAATATATTTATACGCTACTTTATTCCATTAGTCTTTCATTTTCAAGCACATTTTTTTAATTTATTAAACGCAATACATTCATTCCTTTGTTAACCATTTAATGCATGCGGTCCATGTCCTAAATGAAGGCAAGCCACGGTTTATATTTTTCAATTTATGTGAAAACTTTTACCCTTTTAAATCTGGAAACACACGTCACATATTTATTTATTTATATAAAAAGGTTAAGTTAATTAAATGAATAATTAAAGACGCATGAAATGGTTCAAATTCATTTAGAAACAAAACTATGCCACTTATTTCTCCTTTCTTCTCTTTGTTATTTACGTTTGAAATTTGAATGAAAAATAATTAAATAGAATAAAACATAAAGGGTTAAAAAGAGAATTAAATAAATTTATAAGTACCCTAAAATTAATCCATAACCCTAATTTCAGAAAAACAAACATAGCCGCCGCCCTTTCTCTTTTCAATGGCTGAAATGCTCTCTCATTCTTCCTCATTTTTCTTTCAATCTAATCGATGGTTTCCAAAATTTCTAAAGGGAAAGGTGTAGAGCTAGGGGAGCTCGTCACAACCAACGGTTGAGATCAATTCTTATGCGCTAATTTATGGGAAATCGAGCTTCAAAGTGGTAGCATTCGCATCAATTTTTGTGGAGACGGGGAGCAATTGGGTTCACGGTGACATGCAATTCACGTAGAAGAGGAAGAAGAAGTTAGCGGCCTTGTTTTGTGCTAATCAATGTATTAAGGTTTAAATAAAAAAATTAATTTAATTTAATTGTGTAAGGTTATAAAATGAATAACTTATTCATATATCCTCAGAACTGAGTGTCGTTCGAAACGTTAGAATCGTGGGATCCAACTCAACAACCCAGAACAGACCAGATCTGAAACTGAGACTGTTGGGAATCCAGAAAAATAGCAAGGTGAGATTTCTATTTTATGATTCAAATTAATTATTAACTGAAATGTGAAATTTATATTTATTTCATAAAGTTCACGTGATGTTGTATATCTTTATTTGAAATGTTGGTTGTGTTGTGGTGTGGCTTGAATTGAAATTTTGGTATGTTCGATTTTGGTTATAATAATGAAAATGAATTGTGATTGTGGTGGAAATATATTTTAGTGTTATGAATAAATTCGTTTATGTTTTAAATAGTAAAACATGAATACATTGGAAACCACATTTAAATGTGAAGTACGTTAATAAAATAGTTCGTGTTAGAAAACTTGTTTTACATTAAAAATTATATTTTAATGTATTGAATATACATAAACATTTGTTCGTGTTTAGAAAATAAGTTTTACATTAAAATTATATTTTAATGTATTGAATGTACATAAATATTTGTTCGCATTTAGAAAACAAGTTTCACGTTAAATTATATTTTAATGTTAAGAATGTACATAAGAATTTGTTCATATTAGGAAAACACGTTTCACATTAAATTCACATTTTAATGTTATGAAGGTAAACAAATTTTGTCATAGGAAACATCATTACAAAAACTTTATTTTCAGTGTAATGAATAGATTTACAAAATTGTACATGTTATGAGATGAAACATGTTTTTACACTAAACTTTATTTTTAATAAGATGATCATTTCTAAATGAAAATGTGCACACATTAACTTTACATTTTTAATGTTAATAAGACATTAAAAAGAATCATTGTCATGTTAAATTATTTTCACATTGGAATTCATATTTCAACGTAAAAGGATCATTATAAAACATGTATTTTTATTGTCATTTGTTACCATAAAATGGACTAAAACAAAAAGAATGTCTTTTTATCGTCACTTGTTTTACAATATAAAGAATGAAATAAAGAGACTAGGTTTCATTATGTCATTTAACAAAAAGGGTAGAATAATATAAATTCTCCATGTTTTAAACTTATAAAACATGTTTACATTAAAAAGTATATTTTAATGTAATGAATGGCGTAATATAAATTGTCCATGTTTTAAACTTATAAAACATGTTTACATTAAAAAGTATATTTTAATATAATGAATGGCGTAATATAAATTGTCCATGTTTTAAACTTATGAAACATGTTTACATTAAAACGTATATTTTAATATAATGAATGGTTTAACAAAATTTGTTCATGATTTAAAATGTAAAATATGGTAACATTAAAAACTCTAGTTTAATGCAATATATGAAAAGAACTTTTTTTTTTGTCATAAACGTTAGTATTAGAATAAAAGAACACTTTTGTCAAAATGCTTAGTTAGAATTAAAACATCGCTTTCGTTAAAAGTGTTTATCTAGAAATAAACTAGTCATTTGTTTAAGGTTAGAATTAACATGTCATTTAAATAAAAACATGTTATGTAAAAACATGTTTTCATTTAAAACTCATATTTTAAATGTCATGAACAGAATATAGAAAAAGTCATGTTTTAAATAAAAACATGTTTACATTTAAAATTTCACATTTTAACTGTAATGTTAGAGTACATAGAAAAGTCACATTTTTATTTTAAAATGTTGCATTTGATTAAAAATGCCTTTTAAGTTATAAAATGTTGTATTAATATGTCATTTTGTTAAGAATAGTTAATTAGAATAAAAATATCATTTATGTTAGCATTCAAAGAACGACATTTATGTTAGAATTAAAAGAACATTTATGTTAGAAATAAACATTTATGTTGGAATTCAAAAATATGCTACACTGCCATTAACAAGTTTCCTGACTTGTTTATGTTGATTGGGACGATAATTTTTACACATCGCCCAAGTGCACGAATAATTTATTTAATTATTTGTTATATGTTATGTGTTGGTTGAAAACCCCATATGGGTCTTGGGATGATATTCACACATCTCCCTTGTGATTAGTTTTAAGCGTTATTTATTTGACGCTTATACAGTATTAATATTCACTTTGGATGTTTGGATGTTATTAATGATTTTTATCATTAGTGTAGAACACATTGCGGTGTTTGAAATCCATATAATTAGATTATATGGTAATTGTTGGGTCCCATTCCAATTTTGAATTAAAAGAATATTTTAATATAATATTCAGTTAAAAGAAATCAAATAATGGTTTTGATCTTTTAAAGTTCAAAGGATTTTATTATATGGGTTAAAAAGTCACAATGGAAAGGGTTGAGTTAAAAATACGAAACAGGTCATGACACGAGGTTAAGCCCAACTTATGGGATAAGTCTGCCCGGAACCAACCGACATATCCAGCATCCATAAGTCACAGGCTTAATGTGGGAGGTCTGGCCCAGTATAAAATACAAATGAATAAGAAATTGAATTGGCCCATTTAATCTGTTTTAAATAGAAACGTTGTTTTAAACTAAACGTGTTTACCGATTTAATGTATACATTTTAAAATGAATATTAAAAATAAGTGATTTGTAAACTTAATATTTTAGAAAGATTAATATTTTTAATATGATAAGAAAATAAAACATTCAAATTAGACTTTAAATTGAAATAAAGTTAATACTGTTTTAAGGCGAATTTATAAATATTTTATAAAGTACGTTTTAAATAGAAATCAATGATATAATATATATTAAATATATATATATATATATATATATTTAATGGCCTGAATAGAACGCGCCGCGCAGCGACCGTTCGCGAATTTCGACCATTAACTTTAAATGGACGTAACGGGAGATCCGACCGTCAGATTCTCCTAAAACCGAAACCGTTGGGTTCGTATCGAAAAGAGATTTTTAATGAATATAAGAGTTTTAAAATCTAACGGTTGGATTTGGAATTATGTCCAAATCAAATTTAGAAAAGGTCGCTATGGATGCAGTTCGGTGGCCGTTATTGGAAACCGATTGTACGAGCGAAAATAAAATTATTAAAAATATAGAAATATTATGAAAAATCATAATAAATGATTTAAAAGGAATTTAGATGAAAATTTCCAATAGTGAAGAGATAAAAATATATTTTATCGATATGAACTAGTTATTAACTAGAACAAATCTTATAACTAAGATTTAATAAAGTTTTCCAATAAGTTAATACTTACTTGGAATTAAATAGAATAAATTGGATTTTTGGGTTTTCGTGAATGGTGTCTTAAATAACACTGTTCTTAAACCCAGTTGAGAAAAGAATAAATCTTTTAATTAAGATTTTTATAATTTCAATCATATTTGATAATTGGAATAAAATGAAATGTAAATTGGATTTATCGTGAACAGTGTTTTAAACGACACTTGTTCTTTAACCCAGTTTGCAGTGAAATATAATTTGGGATTTATGAATCTTTTATTTAGATTTAAAATGGAATATTTTCCAAGAGTAAAGTTTTCCAATTTAATATATTAAATTAGGATTGAATGGAATTTGATTTAATAATATTCGAGATGAGCTTCTGTAAAAGAAGGCTGTTAATATATATGGAATTTAATAGGCTTTGCCGTTATTCCATTTATATTAATAGCCCGATACAGAAATTCATATCAATTATACATTGGTCTGATTTCTATGAAAATCCCCTATTTAATGGGAGATAAATTTGAGTTTATCGAGAACTATGTTTTAAATGACATTATTTATTTAACCCAGTTAAAGATAAGATTAATTTCTTAAATTTAAATAATCATTGAATAATGATTTTTGATGTTTAAAACCAAATTGGGGTTTTAATAAATCTTTAAAGAAAAGATTTAAGAATAATGTAAAGAATTTATCTTTGATAAGATAATGTGAATATTTTATTTAAAAGAATATTCTGAATTGGAATGAGGTGTTGGATGTGTTTTTAATAATACTTGATTTTAATTATAAAAATACGAGATTATTCGGAAAGACCGGGTTTAACCCATTCCGAATAATTACTACGACGATGAAGAGTCAAAGATGAAGACGGTGTTTGAAGACCGACGATCTTCACATCGAATGGATGTGTTGCTACAGAGACCCTTGATGGGAGTAGCTACCTTGAAGAGGCTTCAGTGGTGGTCGTCCGGACAATTGTTGATTGTTCGAATTTGGTTTTTGCTCAGACCCAGAGCATAAGCTAGTAAATGGATGCGTGTCTGACATTGGATTTTGTTCCATGTGAATTAAATCAATTTCTGTTAATGTATGTATGTTTGGTGGTGGAGGATTTATTCTCTACTTAACACCCTGGTATATATTAATAGTGATTGATCGCATGGCGTGAATTGTCAATGTGGCACGCCAAGATGTAAATGATCAAGGCTTTTGTCGAAAAGCAAGGCCTTGTGGGTTGATCAAAGCATAGCCTATTACGGCATAGCTTTGTGTATATTGTGACTTTGCGAGCCTCACACCCCTGTATGAGTCAAAAACGGGATATGGACTGCAGGGAGTGCACACGTTTCTTTCTAGCTAGTGGTAGTGTCAGTGCTTTGACACGGCCTGGCATTTTACTTATGTGGATGATGGATTTTGAGGCACCTCGGATTTTTATAGGCCGATAGTGGTCATATTATAGGTTCAAAGGAACCGGGAAGCGTGTGTTCAGGCTGAATTAATCCACTACCCTTAGGTAGGGACCGACCCTGAAGATCCAAGGGTTCACTGCGGGGGATCCTGAGGCATTTGCTAGAGTGTCTCGAATCGGAGAGGAGCTTGCCCCTAGCCTCGACTCATGATGGAAATCCAATTTCCAATACGACCTTGCGGTTTTGATTGTAGAACTAGTATGGCGACATAGTAGGATGGGGTACTATGTCGTCTATGATTAATACATTATGATTGAAATTGTTTTTGAAATATATATACCCATAGATATACACACTAATATTAAATCCGTTTTATCGTATCAAGCATCTTTTAAACATTATAAGGTAAAACCCTATCCTCCGGTTTGCGTTGCATTGTGTGATGGGACTTGGGTCTTATAATGGTTTCATTTTTCTAAAAAACATTGCGTTGTTTAACGATTTACTTTAATTTATGCACTGGCAATCCAATGGAGTAAACTCGTTCCGCGTTAGCGGCGTGGTCCTGTGATTAGCCTTATTATTAGATAAGTTTAGTTAAGATTTTTCATACCAGTCCCATGACTGACCTGTAGTTTGTTTCACTGGCAAACTCGGGTGCCCATATTTTCCACACGGGCAGTCGAGTAGCTTTTTGCAGATATATTTACAGGATCCTGGTTCATAGCTGAAGCGGTATTCGGAAAGCTCTGTATCCGTGTATTCCTTTCGGTTGTATATTTGTATTATTTTCCGCTGCTATTTAAATGTAATTTAAAACCCTGATATTAATGTATTTCTTTTGTGTAACATATATTCATACTCTGTTATATTCTTGTACTCTGATGTAATTGTTGTAATCAGCAATAAAATGTTCTTCAGTTTGTGTTCTGATGTGTATTGTTCTCAAAGCAATCCAGGCTTTCCTTTACTGGGAAGTTTGGGTCGTTTCAGTACACATGTTTTCCTTTGATAGTTAAATCACCGACTATGACCATTTTCGTTGTCAATACGGAGAGACCGGGATTAGATATATTATCTAAAAACCACTCCGTATGGCATTAGCGTTGCGAATCAAATATGATAAAAATAATTGAAGACGGAGTTATGCAAGGGTTTTTCAGTAAATTCTAGGTAGAAATTGCCTAAGATGGATTTACAGAATAGTGCCTTTGGGTTGTCCAGTCCCAGGACAACTTGAATGGATGAATGTCTGACAGAGTATATCTGGTAGATCGCGTAAGTTGATCGTTTCAAACACATTATGTTGGTGGCGGAGGAATTCATTTCTCTTAGCTTATACCCGTGGTATTTTTAGGGAAATCAATTTGTGATTTGACGGGTATGACGATGTGGCATTCAAAGTAAATGAAGGAGTGATCTGTTAAAAGATACGTTATGACATCAAACCTCATCAACTGGGAAATGACAGAAATCGGGTAGGCAGCATGGCTAAGTGGGTCGCACCCAGTTAGGGTATATTATCACCATCTAGTGAATATTCATATTTGTTACTTCTTTCAATTCTATATCTCTTGGGAATGGTTATGTTGGTATACCAACCGTAAGGTGATAATATATTCGGAACATTCAAGCGAAATGAATGGCCGGTCATGTGTGGACGAGTTACAAGATGTTCTTGTTGAACTCCAGTGTATCGCTTCTAGAGTACACTAATCGTAAGGTGGTTCCATACCTTGTCAGAGTTGGAAATCCATTCCCCAATAAGAGCCGCGGTTTTTGTTTGTATATTATATATGTAGAGCGTGAGATGAAAGCATTCTACTAGATTGATATTACTTGTGTTAGACACTATTATAATATCAGAATAATATTGTTTTACAAATGTTTTGGGTTATCGTAAGGTAAAAACCGTATGTATTTATTTGCGGATCGGTCTTATGATTAACATTTCTTCTAAAAGGATTTTTAAAGTTAAACCGAAATGATTAGAGTTTACTCACACTAATCACATGACTGACCCAAAGTATATTTTGTTTTGTTTTCCCTAAACTCTTGGGGGCTCAACTTTGTACGGGCAGTTAAATAGTCGGGATTTTACAGATGTATTTGGAGAGCTTGGAGCAGGAGGCTTCAGGATTTTATAACAATTGTTTATTTCCGCTGTGTTGTAAGTGCTGTACTTTGATAATGATATGTATATTCAGGTATAGATTTATATTTCAAAGCTATATTATATAGTATATTTTATTCGTTCCGCTGTGAGATTCGTGTTACTCTGATTCTGTTGTATGCTATTCTTCTTCTTCTTCTTCTTCTTCTATTCTAATTTTCTATCTTATCTATTCTCACCCTCGAACTTCTTTCATTAACTATCCGGTATTTCCGATGCTTGAATAGTCGACATTGAGTTTATGTCGATAATCAAGGTCGCAAATCCCCCGGGTCGTTACAGTGGTATTAGAGCTGAAGGTTAAGTTATTACCTTGGCTCTGTGGCGTGACTCAGTAGAGATGAGGTTAGTAATATCCTAGATTGAGTTGAGTGTATATATAGGAGAGAACGTATTTGTAGATTTTATAAATATTGTTCTATATTGTGGTGATTTATTGGTTGAGTTGTTTATGAGTTCTTTCGATCAGTTTGATCCACTGTATAAGTAGGGGTTTCTAAACACTTGAATACGATGAACTAACACAGTATGTTTTGAAAAGAGGGTAAATAAAAATAATTTTACCCAAATTATATTTTGATATAAAGGATTTATATTGGAATTATTATGATATATTGAATATATTGGTTGTTATTATAATCGAGTAAAATTATAAAAAGTGAAATGGTAATGTAAATAACCAATCAAAATTCAGGTAAGTGTTACGAAATAAATTAAATCTGAATTTAAATTAGAATTGAAATTACAACTCTGGAAATTTGAAAAAGTGTTCGTAAATGGATTTGGATTAAATGTATGAGAATTTAAAATCCTGGGAGATTTTAATTTGTTTACAAAAAAAATTGTGAATGATATTTTGAAATAAATTCCAAAATCGAAGTGTTTAAATAATGATTTTTAAAGTGATACAGTATTGAACTCACTTTAGTCGTTGGAAATAACTCTGATGATGCTGGCCACATCATCAGTGCTCATTTTCAAGTTGTAGGTGATGGATTACTGCTAAAGATATTGTTTTGGAATTTGTTTTGAGGAAATCAGTTGTTTTGAATCCTGGAAAGGAAAAGTTGGTTTTTGATATGGTAAATTATTTAAAAACTCCCAGGAAAAAGGGTATTGAATTAAAATGGATTGATTGTTAAAATAAAAACCAAAATTGAATTAGGATATAAAGATAATTAATAAGAGAAATTAATTAGTTAATAAATTGTGTGGAGTGAAACTCAATTTGGTTAAGTATATTGGACTGGTTAATAAGAGTTGAAATTGGTAATGGAATCTGAGTTTGAAATATAATTCGACTTAGGTATAAGTGAATGATTGGGTTGGAGGATAAAAACTGATTTGGAGTTTGATTGGGATGACATTGGTATATGCTGAATTTATAGCAGATGGAAAGGATATGATGATATGCCAGACAAAAAGGTGAAAGTTTATTTTTATATGAGCATGGTGATTTTATGAGCCGACTGGCAAGCCGCTTGGTTGTTTGATTTTCTTTTGGATTGGAGAAGGCCCAAAGAGGCGAGTTGTAGTTGTACCAATTAAGCCGTACAAAGGAGATGCTAGCGAATTTTTTCGAAAATTTAATGTGTTAGAAAATTTTCAAAATTTTTGAAAATTTTCGTTAATGGAAATGAATTAGTATTTTAATCAAAATAAATTGGTTCAGTTGAAACTAAAGTTGAGAAGTAGTCAAATAATTTTTAACCCAGTTAATAGGGTTTGTTTTCTACCTTGGCAATTTCGCAGACGAAATTATTTTAAGGGAGGAAGAATGTAATATCCCATATTTTTAACGGTCGAATAATTAATTTATTTAATTATTTAAATAGTGATAAAAGATTTAAATGGTTGTTTAATTAAATAATATTGAATATTTAATTAATATTAATAAAAGAATAATATATTTATTTCTGAAATAGTCGGAAAAAGTAGAATTGACAATATTGTGTGAATTGGACAATTTAAAATATATAATTCAGTTTAAAATTTAATTATATTAACGAATTTATTTATAAATGTCAATTGAACATATAATTTATATTATAATTATAATCGAGCTCGAAATGGCGTGGTAGTTCGTAATTTGGTAGTTCAAACTTTAAACGAATATACAGAATCCGTTTTAAGCTGGATTTCTGTGAAACAAGAAACGTTCGGAGCTGGTGAAGTAGATTTTTCTAATGGAAGAGAAAAATAGAGATTTCATTGTGTAGATTGTGAGTTGTGTCTAGATCAAATTTTTGAATAGTAGTTATAAATCGTTATAAACCATAACGATAATTTATTTATTTTAAATTATTTATTTCGAATTTAGATAGGATCTTTGAGACATAGGTATAGTTTAATTTTTAGAATTTTTCTGTAATTTTTATTTTTGGAAAATAAGCACTTTTTATTTTGAAGTATTTTACACCATAAATCAGTATTTTGGGGTTCCACAGAAGAAGCTAACATGTCTATATTATTATATTTTTGGGATCGTGACGCCCAGCTCGACACAACGATATTTTTATTTCTCTGTTATACATTGCGCTATAATATTGACAATTACATGCGTTATGTGCTACGCACATATTATATATCGCATATATTATATATCTTTAACGAGAGTCTGCATGTACAAGATAAGGGCTTTCGACTGGTCAAATTATGTCCTTCAGTCTGCAACCTGCCGAGTGATAATTTGATGTTTAGTTATCAAATACCAATGGAATAAAAGACATATGTATTCATTTCCACATTAGATATTTATGTAATGTACTTACGTACTGATTAAGGCATCTTAGTTAATAAATAAGGATCCACCATACTTCATTATTGCACAAGAAACAATTGAATACTTAATAGGTAAGCAACATTGAAGCGATGGGCACATGAAAAGAAATAGGTAGCATGGACGTGTCTTTTCCAATACATTAATTCTCCCCACTCAGATTTTCTTCTATGCTAGGGCAACAATAGAGTGTTTTGTACTCTTAGCTTACCTATCACCTTTCATGTCTGGTACTCCAAAACTATTAATTCCTAGCCGACATTAATTTACACCTACACTAGCATGTTGCTTCATCATGCAGAAATGTGATGTACTCGACTACTGTACCATACTTAATGATTAAGCATTTACACAATTTAAATACACGTTTTTCTCCTTTCTAATTCTTCTTTCAGAAAGTAGGAATCGAAAACTTCCCACAGTTTTAAAATCCAAAAAGAATATAAAATAAATAATGACGCAAGGTCCATGTTGCCTGCGTTCGACCAAGAGCAGTGCGATGGGTATTTTGCAGCTGAGTTTCAACGGGGGAAAGATGGTGAAGCAGACGCAAGGAGGGATGACCGATGAAACGGATAATGGCATGAGGAGGTTCTAGTTAACATGAATGACCAGGGCACTGCGAAGTGGACAGGTGACGTTGGAATGGGGATGCATGGGTTTTGTTTGCGGTGATGGAGGAAATTGCAGTAGAGGGAAAGTGTTGTGTATTAACAGCACGACAGAGGTCTAGGAGTGGTTTGCGAGAGGGCAAGCTGTAACGTAGAGGAAAAGAGCTCGCAAGAGGGTTTCAATGGTACTGAAATGATGTTGAAAATACAGGAATAGATGGCGGTTTAGTTTTACTAGAGTTGGCTTATTTCTTTAACGAGGAAGGACGAGGAATGCTAGAAAGGTGTTGTTGCAGACGTTGGTGCATGGAAGGGAGTTGTTTTCGTGATATAAAACAGAGGAGGTGAACAATTGGTGGAGTTTAGTGAACATATGGTGGAAGAGGAAGGCCTTCAAGGAATCGGCATTGACCATTTATTGTGTTGCATGATCAAGTACTGGTGAAATACGTTTGAGGAGGGAGTGATTGAGGAAGGCAGCACAAGTTTAGGGCCTCGTTTTATACAAGATACCAAACTGGTGTTCAGGATCGTGGGGTTCACTGTGTCAGCATCAGGCATGTTTTAGCAGACAAGCTTGTGAGAGGAGGAGTGAATAGTATATTTGCATGAAGGTTTCCGTGAAACACTATGAAGAACGAGAGGGAGTAATATACAAGCACAGGTGGAAAATCAATACTGGAGCAGAACAAAATAAATGAGTGGAGGGGGAAGCTTTGGAAAAGGGGGACGTCGGTGGTTGTGGGAAGTAGGTTGTAACGATACGGATTTTACCCGACCTGATCGATCGCTAGATCGACCAAGAGCGTTCAAATTCCGCATACGTTAACTTTGGGAATACAACACATTAGAATAGATAATAGCAGACTTTTATAAACATTACAATAATGTTACATCAGAGTACAGAATATCAGAGTACATTGGATAAATAATACAGCGGAAGATTAAATTACAACAAAACTAATACAATGCAGCGGAATAATTAAATTAACACAGCGGAAGACTACCAATTATCTGGACACAATTTTAAGCTTCAATCCAGAATCCTACTCAATATATCTATAAAATAAGCTACTCGACCTCCCATGTGGAAAAGAGGGCACACGGGTTTGCAAAGTGAAACAAACTACGTGTCAGTCATGGAACTGGTATGAGAAATCTTAACTTAACTGATAATAAGACTAATCACAGGACCACGCCGCTAACGCAGAACAGGTTTATTCCATTTGATTGTCAATGCATAATTTAAAGTAAATCGTTAAACAACGCAATGCTTTTTAGAAAAAAGAAACCATTATAAGACTCAGGTCCCATCACACAATGCAACGCAAGCCGGAGGATAGAGTTTTACCTTATAATGGTCAAAAATGCTTGATACGATAAAATCGGATTTGATATTAATATTAGTGTATATATGTTTTGAAAACATTTCAGTCATAATGTATTAATCATAGACGGCATAGCTACCAAATACTATGTCGCCATACTAGTTTTACAATCAAAACCGCATGGGGTCGTATTGAAAATTGGGTTTCCATCAAGAGTCAAGGCTAGGAACGATGTCCTTACCAATTCGAGACACTCTAGCAATGTCTCAGGGTTCCCCGCAGTGAACCCTTTGATCCTGCAGGGCCGGTCCACAAATAACGCTAGTGGATTAGTCATGCCTGAACACACGTTCCCCGATCCTATTAGACCTATAAATTGGCCATTGGCGACCAATAAAAAAAATCCGAGGCGCCTCATTCCATCAACCACATAAGTAAAAATGTCGGGCCTTGTAAAAACCTAAACACCACCTCTAGCTAGAAAGAAACGTGTGCACTCCCTACGTTCCCTTGTCTCGTTTTTGACTCTATCGGGGTGTGAGGCTCGCGAGGGAACATAATACACAAAGTTATGCCTAAATAGGCTATGCTTTGATCATCATCCACAAGGCCCTGTTTTTCAACAAAAGCCTCGATCAATTGCATCTTAGCATGTCACATTGACAGTTCACACCATGCGATCGATAACTACCAATATATAACCTTCGAGCTCGTGCGTCTCAAAGAAGGGTGTTAAGCAAGAGAATAAATTCTCCGCCACCACAGATATATATTAATAGAAATCAATTTAATTACACAACATGAAATTCAATGTTGGACGCATATTCATTTACAAGTCCGTTCTGGGTCTGAACGAAACTGGAGTCACCTTATTCCTCGTCCCGTAAGTCCAATACGGAAGTGAGGTGCTCGCGTATCCGGACAATTAACAAGTACGTCTGGACAACTAACACTTTAACCCTTTACTTGAAGCGACCCAGTGCCAGGCATCAGTAGCCGTCCATTCGATGTGAAGATCGTCAATCTTCAATCACCGTCTTCAATATCTTCGACTTTTTATCATCGTAGTAATTATTCAGAATGGGTTAAACCCGCTCTTTCCGAATAACTCGCGTATTTTTATAATTGAAAATCAAGTGCTTTAAAGACACATTCAACGCCTCTTTCCAATTCAGAATATTCTTTTAATATAATATTCATATTCTTAGGGAAAGGTTCCCATTAATTTTATCAAAGATAAATCCTTTTAAATATAATCTTTAATCTTCTTTTAAAGATTCGTTAAAACTCCAATTCGGTTTTAATATCAAAAATCATAACTTTATGATTATTCAATTTTTGAGAAATTAATCTTATCTATAAGTGGGTTAAAAAACCAACGTCATTTAAAAACATCGTTCACGATAAACCCAAAATCATATATCAATTTATTTCAATACTAAATATAATTTGAAACTCTAATAATCTTAGTTAAAAGATTTATTCTTTCATACTGGGTTTAAAACAGTGTTATTTAAGACACCATCCACGACAACCCAAAATCCAATTCTTTTATTAAATTTCAACGAAATATTAATTAATAAGAAGGCACCACTAAATCTTAATTTAAAAGATTTATTCTAGTCAATAGCTAGTTTATTTTGATAAAAATATTTTTTTTAATCTTTTGTGTTAATCCAAAACGGACATAGAAATCATCAATTTATTCTTCATTGAATAATATTTTACAATATTCGTTATTTAAAAATATTCTTTATATAAAAAGGTTCCTTATGTAAAATAATCTTTATATTACAATATCCTTTAAAAGTATTCTTTATTTAAAAGAAATTCTTTGTTTAAAATTTTCTTTATATAAAAGATATTCTGAATTGGAAAGCGACTCAATCATTTACCATATAACTTCGGTTATATGGATTTCATACATCGTATGTAAGTGACAACAAATGATAAATAATCATCAAACCATCCATTCAACATCCAGAGTGAAGTTCACAACTGTGTAAGCATTAAAATGAAATAATAACGCTCATCGCTGTCTGTCAATCTATCGATTGACATACGA
This sequence comes from Allium sativum, assembly GCA_030737875.1. Taxonomy (NCBI): domain Eukaryota; kingdom Viridiplantae; phylum Streptophyta; class Magnoliopsida; order Asparagales; family Amaryllidaceae; genus Allium; species Allium sativum. Next base: position 709,825,933 of record CM060910.1, read on the forward strand.
ATAAATATTAGGACTAGTGTATATCAATTATCATCCCAATACCCGTGTGGGGTTTTCAACCAACAACAGTCCATATAAATAAATAATTGGTTAATGAATTCAACCCATTTCCAATTCTGCTAACATATTGATGATAATGAGCACAACATGTTAATTTATTCCTAATGCTGAATAAAATTGTATTTGACTCGTATAATTTCCTATATATTTCTAATGTCTAATAAAATGTAATTTATTTATACGACATTATTGCTGATGACAAATGAAAAGATAATTTTACATTTTCTTTATTTGTATGCAAATTTCTATTTTTAATTTTAACAAATAAAAGAGATAATTTTATTTGTTTATATTTCCAATGTATAATCTAACACATAAAAATGCTTTATTTTAAATTGCATACAAACTTTAATGTATACATTAACACATTAAAATGTCATTTTTACATACATATCAATTCTAAGGTGTATTATGACAATACAAATGATGTTTTATTTAACATACAAATGCTGATGTATGTTTCTGCAAATAAAGATGATTCTTATGTTTGCATGTAGATTCTATTATATGTTATGCAAATAAAATTGATTCTTATATTTGCATATAAATTATATTTCAACAAAATGTATATAAGAAATGATACATCCATTTTGTTGACAATCCTCTTTTATCAAAGTGAATATTTTGTTGTAACACAACTCTATTTAATAAAAATGTTATTTGTGTTTTACTCTTTTATTTAACAAAAATGTGGTTTTTTTGTTTTATTTCAAATCTAATTAAAAAAATGTACTTTTTGTTTTCCACAATCATATTTAACAAAATGTAATTTCTGTTTCAACTATTGTATTTTTGACAAAAATAAATATTTTGATTCAACTAAGCTATTTGGCTAAGAATGTTCATTTTGACCAAAAAGGTGTATTTTGCTTCAACTAACCTATCTTGACAAAAGTATATATTTTGACAAAAGTATATGGTTTGCTTTAACTAATCTATTTTGACAAAAATGAATATTTTGAAAAAACGTATATTTTGATTTAACTAATCTTTTCCAACAAAACATTAAAGATAATGACTTTGTTTTGTTGACAAATTTATTTCAACAAAACAATAAGGATGATAACTTTGTTTATCGACAACTCTAATTCAACAAAACAAATGAAAGTGACATATTTTTTTTGTCAAATCTAATGCAACAAAAATGATAATGTTTGTTTTAACCATTATAGTTGGACAAAAGTGACCAATTTGTTTTAACTATGATAATTTGACAAAAGCGACAAATTGGATTTTTACTTTGAAATTCTGACAAAAGTGACAATTTGGTTTCTGCTTTTGTAACTTGATAAAAGTGTATATTTTGTTTCAACTAATGTAAATTTACAAGATGATTATTTTAATTTAACTGCACTATATTGACAAAAATGAAGATTTTTGTTTAACTACACCATATTGTCAAAATGAATATTTTTTTGGTTTTAACTATTCTATAATGACAAAAATGAGTATTTTGTTTAACTATTCTATGTTGACAAAAATGAGTATTTTTGTTTAATCCCTTTTAATGAACAAAGGTGGTGCCTGGCGCAATAGTAAGGTTACCCGGCTGGTAATCTGGAGCGCGCAGGTTCGAGTCCCGGCCTCTTCACTTATGTGAGAGAAAGGTTGTGCGCACTAATTGATCACCCCCAGAGCCCGGAATGTCGTGAGAATAGTACTAGGTGGGATACTACCTGGGAAGTCCTCTCGCTTGAGTACGGGAGTCTTTGGCACTGGGTATCCACCACCCTTTTAATGAACAAAAATGTATTCATTCTTTCTAATGAACAAAAATGCATTAAAATTGTATTATTTCAATGTTCACTCTTTTTATTGAAACCAAATGGCAATAAAACATGATTTTTAATTTTACTCTTTTATTACAATAACCATGTCTAACAAAATCTATATTTTCATTTCAATAATCATGTTTTAACAAAAATGATTATTTTTATTTTAACTAACATGTTTAACAAAAATGACTATTTTTGTTTTATATATAAAATGACAACAAAAATGACACTTTAAAATCCATTCTTTTCACTACAACTTAAACGACAATAAAAATGTTGCTTTTGTATCAATTATTTTTACTGTAACTAACTTGATAATAAAAATGTTATTTTTAAATATATTCTTTTTATTGTAAATAAATGACAATGAAAAACTAATCCTTTATTTCAATACTTTTTATTGACAACAAATGAAAATAAAAATCTCATCTTTTATTTCAATTCTTTTTATTGTAAACAATATCACATAAAAATGTAATCTTTAAATTCTATTCTTTTTTTATGACAATAAAACATATTTTTAATTTTACTCTTTTTGTTGAACAAAATGACAACATAAATGAAATCTTTTATAATAGTCTTTTTATACTAATCTTTTATTTCTAATCTTTTTATTCTAATATTATTTTTGGCACAAATGTTAAGTTTGTTTCAATAACATGTTTTGATACAAATGATAATTTTTATTTCAATTTACATGTTTTGACAAAAAGGTTATTTTTATTATGTCATTCTTTTTATCAAATCAAACAGGGACACCTTTTATTTTTATATATATAATATAAAATGATGGTTTTTATTTTATACATAGACTCGACACACATGAATATAGTATATTTCATATATACAATAATAGCATGGGTTTTTTTAATGTATACACAAAATTCTGACAATCATGAATACACAATTCAATGTAGTGGTGCATCGCAATCACAGAACAAAGCAACATTGCAATAATTATATATACAACATGAACATGAAATAAATATAAATTTCACATTTGAAATAAATAATTAATTTAAATTTTAAAATAGATATCTCACATCAATTTTTCTGAATTTCCAAAGTACTCCGTTTCAGATCTAGTCAGCTTCATGTTGTAGATCTGAACAATACGAGTCCAATACTTTCGGTTTCATTCGATTCTGATTCAGTTTGCAAAAGTTATAGCCTTTATAACTTTTATTACATATTTAATAAAATTAATTAATTATTTATTTACTAATCACCCATATTAATCTCCTTTTACCCGTCGCTCCATCCTCTTCTTCTTCCATCGTTTACAGTAGAAACTGAACCAAAACTTCCATCCTCCTCTCTCCTTGCGCGCTCCTCCACGGTGCCCCATCACCAGATCAAAAGCTACCTCTCCGAAGCCCTCGATTCCCTCCACCTGCGCCATGAATAGCCCCCAAATCGCACCCCCTGTCCTTCGTAAATCGTGCCTAAACGCGCCGCCTTCACCACCAAATTCCGGCCAAAATACAAACCAAGAATCGATCTTAACCGTACGTACTGAAAGCCCTCAGAACGCTCTTTGATTTTTGTAAAAGAAGTATAATCTAATTTGATTTATATTGGGAGAATTTGGGGATTGATTTTCGGATGATTTCAGCCTTTGAAAGGCTTATGGAGGCTATGAACAAAGGGTTAGAGTTAGGGTGTTTTTAATCCTATTATTTATAATATTTAATTGTTAAATTTGCAAATAAACCCGTAATCTCTCAACAGCTCCGATTTTAGCCCAACGAAGGATGTACCTAGGAAAATACCCCCGTTTCGGATCCAATGGACTAGGTCCCATCAGCCCTTTTGATCGTCATAACCCACTTTTCTTTAATTTAAAATATAAATCATTTATTTATTTTGATCGTACATTTAAATTTACCGCGGCCACATACAGACTCTAAAAGTTTCAAAAAAGTTATTTCTAGTTATGTTTTGACAATATGGTTCTAAAAAGACTAATTTCACCGAATTCCGAACCGTTTAAAAAATGGCCATTTTTTGGTCGATCAAAATTGACTATAATTGACAAAACACGTTTTCTTTTGCCACGCTCACATATTAATTCAAAAAATTATGAAAATTGAAACCTAGCAATAATTTGACATTCCGGTTCCAACAAAAGTGGTTTCGTCGAAAATGGAGGTCGTTTGAAAAATGGCTATTTTTAATATTAAAAAATATATATAAATTCTACAACGACTATTTTGAATTTTAAACTGGGAATAACTTTTGATTCCTGCTATGAAATTTCAAATTTTCAGATTCATTGGAAAGATATTTTTAAATAGATTCTAATATTTTTGGTTTCACTAAAATTCGATTTATTTTGCATCCTGTACAGTCAGTCAAAGTTCAAATTCAAATTTTCAAACTACCGCGCTATTTCTAACTCCTGCTATAATTAAAATATAATTTTTCATGTTATTATTTAAAAAAAAATCATTTTAACTATTAAATTTCCATTAAAATTTCTAAAATAAAAATTTTAAATTGGTTCAGAATTTGCGGGTTGTTACAATCTCCCCCACTTAAAATCTTTTCGTCCTCGAAAGGGAACAAAGCTAAAAGTCGTTAAATTAACCAAATTGATTTTTTTGTCCTTTTATTGATTTCAATAACTTTTTATTCGTTGATTAACTTTTCAAATATATATAACTTTTACATATTCAAAAATCATATTTTCTAATATTGGATTATATATATAATCACAAATACGTGAATTATAAATTTGTCACTCTGAACTCATTATAGGGCATTACTAACCCCATCTCTAATGAGTTTTCTCATCCTAGGATACTGCTGATCCTATCTCTAATGGGTATTCTTTATTTATATTACTAATTCAATCTCTGATGAGTCTTTTTTTCTGTTCTAACGAGTTGTACCCCAAAGATTTGAGCTAACCAGAGCTCTAATACCTACTTTAATAATAAGGATTTTGCCCGACCTGATCGATCGCTAGATCGACCAAGACCGTTCAAATTCCGCATACGTTAACTTTGGGAATACAATACATTAGAACAGATAACGGCAGACTTTTATAAACATTATAATAATGTTACATCAGAGTACAGAATAGCAGAGTACATTGGATAAATAATACAGCGGAATAATTAAATTAACACAGCGGAAGACTACCAGTGCTCTAGACACAACTTTAAGCTTCGATCCAGAATCCTACTCAATATATCTGCAAAATAAGCTACTCGACTGCCCATGTGGAAAAGAGGGCACCTGAGTTTGCAAAGTGAAACAAACTACGGGTCAGTCATGGGACCGGTATGAGAAATAATTACTTTACTTAACCGGTGATAAGGCTAATCACAGGACCATGCCGCTAACGCGGAACGGGTTTACTCTATTTGGTTGCTGGTGCATAATTTAAAGTAAATCGTTAAACAACACAGTGCTTTTTAGAAAAATGAAACCATTATAAGACTCAGGTCCCATCACACAATGCAACGCAAGACGGAGGATAGAGTTTTACCTTATAATGGTCAAAAATGCTTGATACGATTAAAAATGGATTTGATATTATTATTAGTATATATGTTTTAAAAACATTTCAGTCATAATGTATTAATCATAGACGGCATAGCTACCATATACTATGTTGCCATACTAGTTTTACAATCAAAACCGCATGGGGTCGTATTGGAAATTGGGTTTCCATCAAGAGTCAAGGCTAGGAACGATCTCCTTACCGATTCAAGACACTCTAGCAATGCCTCAGGATTCCTCGTAGTGAACCCTTGGATCCTGCAGGGCCAGTCCACAAATAATGCTAGTGGATTAGTTATGCCTGAACACACGCTCCCCCATCCTATTGGACCTATAAAGTGGCCATTGGCGACCAATAAAAAAAATCCGAGATGCCTCATTCCATTAACCACATAAGTAAAAATGTCGAGCCTTGTAAAAACCCAAACACCACTTCTAGGTAGAAAGAAACGTGTGCACTCCCTACGTTCCCTTGTCCCGTTTTTTACTCTACCGAGGTGTGAGGCTTGCGAGGTAACATAATACACAAAGCTATGCCTAAATAGGCTATGCTTTGATCATCATCCACAGGGCTCTGCTTTTCAAAAAAAGCCTCGATCAATTGCATCTTGGCGTGTCACATTGACAGTTCACGCCATACGATCGATAACTACCAATATATAACCTTCGAGCTTGTGCGTCTCAAAGAAGGGTGTTAAGAAAGAGAATAAATTCTCCACCACCACAGATATATATTAATAGAAATCAATTTAATTACACAGCATGAAATTCAATGTCGGACACACATCCATTTACAAGTCCATTCTGGGTGTGAACGAAACCGGAGTCACCTTATTCCTCGTCCCATAAGTCCAATACGGAAGTGAGGTGCTCACGTATCCGGACAATCAACAAGTACGTCCGGACAACTACCATTTTAACACTTTACTGGGAGCGACCCAGTGCCAGGCCTCAGTAGTCGTCCATTCGATGTGAAGATCGACGGTCTTCAATCACCGTCTTCAATATCTTCAACTTTTAATCGTCGTAGTAATTATTCAGAATGGGTTAAACTCGGTCTTTCCGAATAACTCACGTATTTTTATAATTGAAATCAAGTGCTATAAAGACGCATCCAACGCCTCTTTCCAATTCAGAATATTCTTTTAATAAAATATTCATATTCTTAGGGAAAGGTTCCTATTAATTTTATCAAAGATAAATTCTTTTAAATATAATCTTTAATCTTCTTTTAAAGATTCATTAAAACTCCAATTCGGTTTTAATATCAAAAATCATAACTTTATGCAATTTTTAAGAAATTAATCTTATCTATAAGGGGGTTAAAGAACGAAGGGTCATTTAAAAACATCGTTCACAATAAACCCAAAATCATATATCAATTTATTTCAATACTAAATATAATTTGAAACTCTAATAATCTTAGTTAAAAGATTTATTCTTTCATACAGGGTTTAAGAATAGTGTTATTTAAGACACCTTCCACGACAACCAAAAATCCAATTCTTTTATTAAATTTCAACGAAATATTAATTAATTAGAAGACACCATTAAATCTTAATTTAAAAGATTTATTCTAGTCAATAACTAGTTCATTTTGATAAAAATATTTTTTTTATCTTTTATGTTCACCCAAAACGGACATAGAAATCATCAATTTATTCTTCGTTAAAGAATATTTTACAATATTTGTTATTTAAAAATATTCTTTATATAAAAAGGTTCCTTATGTAAAATATTCTTTATATTACAATATCCTTTAAAAGTATTCTTTATTTAAAAGAAATTCTTTGTTTAAAATATTCTTTATATAAAAGATATTCTGAATCGGAAAGCGAATCGATCATTTACCATATAACTTCGGTTATATGCATTTCATACATCGTATGTAAGAGACAACAAATGATAAATAATCATCAAACCGTCCATTCAACATCCGCAGTGAAGTTCACAACTGTGTGAGCATTAAAATGAAATAATAACGCTCATCGCAGCCTGTCAATCTATCGATTGACATACGAATAAATATTGGGACTAGTGTACATCAATTATCATCCCAATACCCGTGTGGGGTTTTTAGCCAACAGTTCATATAAATAAATAATTGGTTAATGAATTTAACCCATTTCCAATTCTGCTAACATATTGATGATAATGAGCACAACATGTTATTTTATTCCTAATGTCGAATAAAATTGTATTTATTTCCTATACATTTCTAATGTCTAATAAAATGTAATTTATTTATATGACATTATTGCTGATGACAAATGAAAAGATAAATTTTCATTTTCTTTATTTGTATGCAAATTTCTGTTTTTAATTTTAACAAATAAAAGAGGTAATTTTATTTGTTTATATTTTCAATGTATAATCTAACACATAAAAATGTTTTATTTTAAATTGCATACAAACTTTAATGTATACATTAACACATTAAAATGTCACTTTTACTTACATACCAATTCTAAGGTGTATTATGACAATACAAATGATGCTTTATTTAACTACAAATGTTGATGTATGTTTTTGCAAATAAAGATGATTCTTATGTTTGCATATAGATTCAATTATATGTTATGCAAATAAAAATGATTCTTATATTTGCATATAAATTATATTTCAAAAAAATGTATATAAGAAATGATACATCCATTTTGTTGACAATCCTCTTTTATCAAAGTGAATATTTTGTTGTAACACAACTCTAGTTAATAAAGATGCTATTTGTGTTTAACTCTTTTATTTAACAGAAATGTGATTTTTTTGTTTTATTTCAAATCTAATTAACAAAAATGTACTTTTTGTTTTCCACAATCATATTTAACAAAATGTAATTATTGTTTTAAATATTGTATTTTTGACAAAAATAAATATTTTGATTCAACTAAGCTATTTGGCCAAGAATGTTCGTTTTGACCAAAAAAGTGTATTTTGCTTCAACTAACCTATCTTGACAAAAGTATATATTTTGACAAAAATATATGGTTTGCTTTAACTAATCTATTTTGACAAAAATGAATATTTTAATAAAATGTATATTTTGATTTAACTAATCTTTTTCAACAAAACATTAAAGATAATGACTTTGTTTTGTTGACAAATTTATTTCAACAAAAAAATAAGGATGATAACTTTGTTTGTCGACAATTCTAATTCAATAAAACAAAAGAAAGTGACATATTTGTTTTGTCAAATCTAATGCGACAAAAATGATAATGTTTGTTTTAACCATTATAGTTGGACAAAAGCGACCAATTTGTTTTAACTATGATAATTTGACAAAAGCGATAAATTGGATTTTAACTTTGAAATTTTGACAAAAGTGACAATTTGGTTTCCACTTTTGTAATTTGATAAAAGTGTATATTTTGTTTCAACTAATGTAAATTTACAAGATGAATGTTTCAATTTAACTGCACTATATTGACAAAAATGAGGATTTTTGTTTTAACTACACCATATTGTCAATATGAATATTTTTTTTGGTTTTTAACTATTCTATAGTGACAAAAATGAGTATTTTGTTTAACTATTCTATGTTGACAAGAATGAGTATTTTTGTTTAATCCCTTTTAATGAACAAAAATGTATTCATTCTTTCTAATGAACAAAAATGCATTGAAAATGTATTATTTCAATGTTCACTCTTTTTATTGAAACCAAATGACAATAAAACATGTTTTTTAATTCTACTCTTTTATTACAATAATCATGTCTAACAAAATCTATATTTTCATTTCAATAATCATGTTTGACAAAATCTATATTTTCGTTTCAATAATCATGTTTTAACAAAAATGACTATTTTAATTTAACTAACATGTTTGATAAAAATGACTATTTTTTTATATATAAAATGACAACAAAAATGATACTCTAAAATCCATTCTTTTCACTACAACTAAAATGACAATAAAAATGTTTCTTTTTTATCAATTCTTTTTACTGTAACTAACTTGACAATAAAAATGTTATTTTTAAATCTATTCTTTTTATTGCAAACAAATGACAATGAAAATCTAATCCTTTATTTCAATACTTTTTATTGACAACAAATGACAATAAAAATCTCATCTTTTATTTCAATTCCTCTTATTGTAAACAATATTACATAAAAATGTAATCTTTAAATTCTATTCTTTTTTATGACAATAAAACATATTTTTAATTTTACTCTTTTTGTTGAATAAAATGACAACATAAATGAAATCTTTTATAATAGTCTTTTTATTCTAATCTTTTATTTCTAATCTTTTTATTTTAATTTTTTTGGCACAAATGTTAAATTTGTTTCACTAACATGTTTTGATGCAAATGATAATTTTTATTTCAATTTACATGTTTTGACAAAAAGGTTATTTTTATTATGTCATTCTTTTTATCAAATCAAACAGGGACACCTTTTATTTTTATATATATAATATAAAATTATGGTTTTTATTTTATACATAGACTCGGCACACATGAATATAGTATATTTCATATATACGATAAAAACATGGGTTTTTTTATTGTATACACAAAATTCTGACAATCATGAGTACACAATTCAATTTAGTGGTGCATCGCAATCACAGAACAAAGCAACATTGCAATAATTATATATACAACATGAACATGAAATAAATATAAATTTCACATTTGCAATAAATAATTAATTTAATTTTAAAATAGATATCTCACATCGATTTGTCTGAATTTCCAAAGTACTCCATTTCAGATCTAGTCAGTTTCATGTTGTAGATCTGATCAATACGAGTCCAATGCTTTCAGTTTCGTTCGATTCTGATTCAGTTTGCAAAAGTTATAGACTTTAGAACTTTGATTACATAATAAAATAAATTAATTAATTATTTACTAATCACCCATCTTAATCTCTTTCTACCCGCCGCTCCATCCTCTTCTTTTTCCATCGTTTACAATAGAAACCGAACCCAAACTTCCATCCTCCTTGCGCGCTCCTCCATGGTGCACCGTCACCAGATCAGAAGCTACCTCTCCGAAGCCCTCGATGTCCTCCATCTGCTCCGTGAATAGCCCCCAACTCGCACCCTCTATCCTTCGTAAATCGTGCCTAAACGCGCCACCTTCACCACCAAATTCCGACCAAAATACAAAGCAAGAATCGATCTTAACCGTACGGATTGAAAGCCCTCAGAACGCTCTTTGATTTTTGTAAAAGAAGTATAATCTAATTTGATTTGTATTGGGAGAATTTGGGGATTGATTTTCGGATGATTTTAGCCTTTGAAAGGCTTATGGCGGCTATGAACAAAGCGTTAGGGTGTTTTTAATCCTATTATTTATAATATTTAATTGTTAAACTTGCAAATAAACCCATAATTTCTCAACAGCTCCGATTTCAGCCCAATGAAGGATGTTCCCAAGCAAATACCCCCGTTCCGGATCCAATGGACTAGGTCCCGTCAGCCCGTTTGATCGTCTTGACCCAATTTTCTTTAATTTAAAATATAAATCATTTATTTATTTAATTTGATCGTATATTTAAATTTACCACGGCCACATACGGACTCTAAAAATTTCAGAAAAATTATTTCTAGTTATGTTTTGATGATACGGTTCTAATATGACTAGTTTCGTCGATTTCGAGATCGTCTGAAAAATGGCCATTTTCTGGTTGATCGAAATTGACTATAATTGACAAAACACGTTTTCTTTTGCCACACTCACGTATTAATTCTAAAAATTATGAAAATTGAAACCTAGAAATAATTTTACATTCCGGTTCCAACAAAAGTGGTTTCGTCGAAAAGGGAGGTCATTTGAAAAATGGCTATTTTTAATATTAAAATATATATATATAAATTCTACAGCGACGATTCTGAATTTTAAACGTGGCATAACTTTTGATTCTCGTTATGAAATTTCAATTTCTCGGATTCGTTGGAAAGATATTTTTAAATAGATTTTAATATTTTTGGTTTCACTAAAATCTGATTTATTTTGCATCTTGTACAGTCAGTCAAAGTTCAAATTCAAATTTTCAAACTACCACGCTATTTCTATCTCCGACTATAATTAAAATAGAATTTTTCGTTGTTATTATTTAAAATAAATCATTTTAACTATTAAATTTCCATTAAAATTTCTAAAATAAATTTTTTTAATTAGTTCAGAATTTGCGGGTTGTTACACAGGTAGTGAGTGGGTGAAAGAATGGCAGTGATGTTGGAAGTTTTGAATGCGGGAATGGAGTTTTATATGCGGAGCAGGTCACGAAAAGCTTTATTGGAGAAGATGGGAACTGTAGTTGGCTGGGTTGAAAGGATATTGGGCCCGTTCTTTTATTGTGGTCCCAGTTTGTATAAAGAAGAAGGGAAAAAAAGCGGAAGGGTGTTTTTTTCTGAAATGGATTCGTCGGAACGATGGCGTAAGAATCCAAGGGAGCGGTCAGGTTAAACACAATTTGGGCTGAGAGATTTAAAAATAGGTGATGCCCATAAAACTAATAATTTAAAGTTTATTTAATTTATCAATATATATAAACTTTGTAATATATATAACTTCATCGTACATGATTAGCATTCGACGAAGACAATCACGTTAGAATCGTGTCAGAGAATACTACGCATACAAATTGCTTTGGAGCGATTCAGAGATCATTGGAATTTATGGTGGAATTAAACGTCTGATCCGAATCTATGACCGAAAATCATTAATCAAAGATTAACGTCCAAAGTGAGTAAATCTCACTAATTCTCAACAATTTATATTTCTATAACATATTTTTAGAACTGGTAAATGTTGGTTGATTGCTGTGTGTTGACTATTTGAATTAACTGCTTTATAATTGGTTAAAAATATAGGTAACGATATGTATACTATATATATATATCGTTAATCAAATATTGATTCTGTTTATCAGAATATTTCATATTGAGATGGAATCGATGTTATTTATATTGTTTAACATCTGTGATGCAGGGAGACAGGTTGTAGGGATCCAACTGGATTCCTCAATATTATAATACTTTTTGTTTTCATGTATTGTGATATATGATGTGATATATAATTTGTGATTGATTATGATGACACTGGTCATGCTATTTGGTATTTTAAATACCATATGAAATACTGGAATGTAAAAAGGAAATTTTCAAAGTGAATATTTAAAATGAAATATTTATATATGAAATAAATAGGATATTATAAAAGGTAATATTTGGAAAACAAATATTAGAAAATATAATTAAGGAAATATTTGGGAAATGAATAGAATTATATAAAAGGATTTGTATAGAATAAATAGAATTTTATAAAAGGAATATAATTAAGGAATATTTATTTAGAAAATAAATAGAATTTTTATAAAAGGAATTATTTATAAAATAAACAGAATTATAAAAGGAATATTGATTTAGAAAGTAATTAGAACTATAAAAGGGAAATATTTGGAAAATGAACAGAGTTTTATAAAAAGAGAATTTTACATTAGGAAGGTTTAGATCCGTGCTTCGCACACGGGTATAACATGATATTGATTTAAAGTAAATATTATGCAAATAAAATATTATAAAGGAGTTTGGGGTTTGAATTAGGAATTTAAATGGAAATACTGAAATTAGAAACTGATTAGAACTAGTTGAGTTGAATGTCTTTCTGGGTATCGATCTGATGTTGGTTCGGCCTTCTGGGTTTATGCTTGGGAAGTTGTTCTCTTACTAGTTTACAGTTAGAGACTAATAGTGGTGGGAAGATATTGATGCGTGAATCAGAAATGAAAACTTTTTCCAAAGTTAATAACATATATTTTCTAATTTTAGAAAATAAGGAATTTATGAATATATGGAAACGATAAATGGGAAATGAAATGATGATTGATCGGTAAGGTTTCCATTTGGAAATATGACCGTTGTTTGTACACATGTTTTCCTTTGATAGTTAAATCACCAACCATCAAAGATTTTGACCATTTCCGTTGTCAATACGGAGAGACCGGGATCAGATATATTATCTGAAAACCACTCTGTATGGCATCAGCGTTGTGAATCAAATATGATGAAAATAATTGAAGACGGAGTTATCAAGGGTTGTTCAGTAAATCCTAGGTAGAATTTGCCTAAGATGGATTTATAGAATTGCACCTTCGGGTTGTCCAGTCCCAGGACAACTTGAATGGATGAATTTCTGACAGAGTATATCTGGTAGGTCGCGTAAATTGATCATTTCAAACGTATTTACGTTGGTGGTGGAGGAATTCGTTTCTCTTAGCTTATACCCGTGGTATTTTTGGGGAAATCAATTTGTGATTTTATGGGTATGACGATGTGACATTCAAAGTAAATGAAGGAGTGATCTGTTAAAAGATATGTTATGACCTCAAACCTCATCAACTGGGAAATGACAGAAATCGGGCAAGCAGCATAGCTAAGTGGGTCACACCCAAGTAGGGTATATTGTCACCATCTAGAGAATATTCATATTTGTTACTTCTTTCAATTCTGTATCTCCCGGGAACTCTTATGTTGGTATACCGACCGTAAGGTGATAATATATTCGGAACATTCAAGCGAAATGAATGGTCGGTCATGTGTGACCGAGTTACAAGATGTTCTTGTTGAACTCCATTGTATTGCTTCTAGAGTACACTGATCGAAAGGTGGTTGCATACCTTGTCAGAGTTGGAAATCCATTCCCCAATATGAGCCGCGGTTTTTGTTTGTATATTATATATTTAGAGCGTGAGATGAAAGCGTTTTACTAGATTGATATTACTTGTGTTAGACACTATTATAATATCAGAATAATATTGTTTTACAAATGTTTTAGGTTATCATAAGGTAAAAACCATCTGTATTTATTTTCGGATCGGTCTTATGATTAACATTTCTTTTAAAAGGATTTTTAAAGTTAAACCGAAATGATTAGAGTTTACTCACACCAGTCACATGACTGACCCAGAGTTTATTTTGTTTTGTTTTCCCTAAACTCTTGGGTGCCCAATTTTGTATGGGCAGTCAAGTAGTCGGGATTTTACAGATGTATTTGGAGAGCTTGGAGCAGGAGGCTTCAGGATTTTATAGCAATTGTTTATTTCCGCTGTGTTGTAAGTGCTTTACTTTGAAAATGATATGTATATTCAAGTACAAATTTATATTTCATAGCTATGTTATATAGTATATTTTATTCGTTCCGCTGTGAGATTCGTGTTACTCTAATTCTGTTGTATGTTCTTCTTCTTCTATTCAAATTTTCTATCTTATCTATTCTCACCCTCTAACTTATTTCATTAACTATCAGGTATTTCCGATGCTTGAATAGTCGACATTGAGTTTATGTCAATAACCAAGGTCGCAAATCCCCCGGGTCGTTACATAATGTGTGTGTGTGTGTGTGCGTGCGTGTGTGTATGTATGTGTGTGTATGTGTATATGTCATTATTACTTTGTTAGTTAGGTGAGATTTATGTTAATAATAATGTTGTCAAAGAAATGATCATTATGTGCATAAATTTAATGTGTACATCCATATATTTTATAAATAATCTGATATTCTATAACATATTACTATATTTTTATTATTACTCCAAATAATATATTTTACATAGAATATTAGTTTATATATATAATTAATTAATACAATTTATATTTTAATATATTTACATCTATATTATATGAAATTTGATCTAATAATTTTTAATGTATATCTATATGAAATATGAATTTTAGTCAAATAAATTTTCTAAATTACTGTATATTTTTTTATTTAACCCTTATAAGATATAATAAATTGATACAAAATAAATATCGTTTGGAAGATTAAATTTTACTTTAAAATTATTTTTTCATAGAAGAAAAGATTGACCAAAAATTAGATTTTTAAATATGTTTTTATCTTCCTATGTAAAAATCAACCATGTATCATTTAATTAATTAAAATGCTATTTTAACTCGGAAAAATCTTGAAAACTTATTATACCATTAAAATATTATTCCTTATTTTTTTTAAATTTAATATTTCTAATGATATTATTATTTTATGTTAGTTTTTTGGCATGGCTATTTATTTATGATAGTTTAACTAGTTAGTTCATAATAAATATATATTAATATGATATAATTACATTTAATTTGGATCTGCACTAGTTTAGGAACTTAAATATTCATAAAATAAATAAATTGTGTATATAATTAATTATAATATGGATTTACATTTAATTATTATATATGCTCATATATATGTACATCATAATATTCCAATTTAATTCGTATACATGTATATATATTAATAAATAAAATAGTTCATTTCCTTAAATTTATAATTTTTTTGGCAAGGCCTTAAATTTATAAGTTTATATGTATATTTACATCTTTTATTATTTTTAATATAGTACGTACATGAATATATATATACATACATGTACATCATATATAATTATATGTACATCATATATATGTACATCATATATTTACATCTTTTATAGTTTTTGTTATACATATATAATTATATGGATATTTATAACTATAAGTATATATGCATATATTTGGATAACATACAATACATATATATGATAAGCTCATGCATCTATTGTGATTTAAACCCTAATATCTATATGCAAACATGTTACAATTTTACATTGAATAACATATTACACATGCATAATTATATACATACATATACGATACATATATATTAAGTGAAGATAAAAAAAATTATTTCAAATAATCATTTACAAATCTAAATAAAATAATTGATTTTATTGAATTGAATTTAGAATTCTTTTAGAAAAATTAAAGTTCGTACGCCCAATAAAATTTAATTTGGATTTTTTTTAAATTCACTCATAATTTATGATGCAGCTGGTCTTGTACCAACACTGCCACCTCCTCTGAAGCTTCTAACACTCTCGTACGTTAGATGTATATCATTAGATGAACAGTTAAATTCATCATTTCATCATACTACTTCAACATAGGTAACTTAAAATCAAATAGGTTACTAGCATATCGAGTGTCCAAGATGAAATGGTTTCCATTCACATCCTCCAAACGTTGATCCATAGCTTTAGTTCGAAGTACATGTCCATTCATCTTAACTAAGCAATCATTTGGATTTAGCTAAAAATTTGCATTCATTTAACTCAAATCACCTTCACGCCCCCATTTCTATGTGGAGCTTCTGAATCTATCCATGCGTGCTGCAAGTTTGCATTTCATTCCTGAATTACGTAATGGCCCGGATTTTCAGCCGTTGAATTCTGAATATTTAAATTTGTTTTAAATATTTTATTTGAATTATATATAGGAATTTATAAGGAATTTATTTAATAAAACGATATTTAAACGTATAATTTATAATATAATTTAAAACGAGTTCAAAATGGCATGGTAGTTTGAATATTCGATTTCAAATTTCAAATGAATGTACAGGATTCAAAATAAATCAGATTTTAGCGAAACAAGAAATATTTGAATTTGTTTGACAATATCTTTTCAATGAATGTGAAAAATCCAGATTTCATAGCAGGAATAAAATGTTATGTCCAAATCAAATTTTCAGAAAGTCGCTATGGAATCGCATATAGACCATAACGGTTTATTTAATATATTTAGATATTGGTTACGAATTTGAACAAGGTTCTTTTGAGGCGTAGTTATAATTTAATTTTTAGAATTTTACTGTAATTTTTAATTAATTAAATACACAACTTTTTATTTGGAGTATTTTGCACCCTATATCAATATTTTGGGGTTTCATCATATAAGTTAACCTACCGATATTATTATATTTTTGAGATCGTAGTACATTTCTGGATATAACGATAATTTTATTTTTGTCCATACCAGCTCATATATGGACAGAATCTGACATAGCGGATGCGCCAATATTCTTAAAAACATAATTCCATTCTTATCCTCTAGCATAGGTGCTAGCAAATAGAAATAAATACGATAGTCCTTCAAAATCTTACGTTGCGTTCAAATCTTTGCGAAATCTTTTCTCTTAAATTTTTATAGCTTGTTATAAAGCCTGTCACTCTAGTTGTCTCACGCATGCCTAACATATAGGCTAAAGGAAAATGCTTAAAGGGCTTATCAAAGTCAATAAAGGACATTCATATATATGTATAGTTTGCGCACATTAAATCAAGCTTTACCCGATATTTCATTTCGTATTAAATCCTCCACATGGAAAGCTGAAGAAAATGAGACGTCACCGTGTTTTGGTTCAGAAGAACACATGGCTAAATCCTTTTTCAAAATCTGAGCTGTATAAATCTTGGTTAAAATCTCACACATACCGTACAAAATTTATGCATATCTATACTAAAATCCTAGCGTATCTTGGATTCAAATACAATATCGTTCGGGGTTTTCAAAGTTTTTAGCCAAAGAAAATCTGACAGATCCATTTCGATTCAACATATGACTATCCTATTTTAACATATGAAAAGTAAATCTTTATTTCCAGCGTAGCATATCAATTGGACAATGCGTCCTGTATATTACTTTAACCTAACACGTGATATGACTGTACACAGTAATTAAATTATTAGGGTCAATGTGTGCAGCTTCACTTGGAAAAGGAACCATGTTTGCGTTCACATTATCACTACTGCTGCGCATTTCCCCTATAAAACCCACCACTCATCTCGGTTTCCTGGATCACAAACAAGAATGAATGACCAGAACTCATTTAAACTCTTCCTTAAGAATTGAATCGGCCATTTCAAAAAAAAAATCAAAATACTCAATGCAAAGAAATTCGATCCCAAATTTGTTGAGATCCTAAAGGCGATAGCATCAATTCGATACTAACGGTTTAAAACTCGGTTAAATCCCTTCCTGGGACACGCTGGTGGCACCAATGCCCTGGATCTCGTTTGGGAAGGCTACAGGAAGAATTGAGGAATGGTCAGTGAAGAAGAAAGAGAGATGGGTTTGGTAAAGTTGGGATCTATTGTTGTGAAAGGGGGGCAGTGGGAACTTTAGTTAGCGTGAACAATGATCTGTACATCATGGAAGTGCTAGTTCTATTTGTTGTGCGTATACAAGAGAAGACTTTGGCGAATGGGTGGGTTTCTTCTCTGGAAGCTTGTTGCACGTGTATGAGGAAAGAAGAGGCGCGGTGGGTTGCTGTCATGCATGCCGTGGATTTGTCATGGGAGTCATTTGTATGGAGTTTGTACAAGGATTGGGTAGCAGTTGAAGCGGGTGCATGGTGATTGAAAACAAAAGGCAAGTGACGAGAAGAGGGAATCTGTGGGTTTGTGAAGTCATGGGAATATACAAGGAAGAAACCGTAAATAGTATGGTCTAGTTGGATTGTTGTTGAGTTAGTGAAGCACAGTAATGATAAGGGTGGCGTTTCAGTTCGAACGAGATACAAAGAAGAAGTGAAAGTGTATTGTGTGGTGTTAGCTATTGGTCGTTGTTTGTAGACAAACACTGAAATACGGGAGAGATCGGAGTTTACAAATGGCAGCAGCGGGTTCTAGTTTTGTTCAAGGAAGGAGAAATAATTAAGAAGCTGGTTTATTTAATAACAGTAGAATTGGACGAAACTGATCACACTGAAATGGTAGCAACGAGATCTTTATTGTGGCACTAACGTGGCGAAGAAGAGAGTTTCTGGAATTTCGTAGAAAAATCAAGCGTTGTTTGATTTTAAACGAAACAAAGTTAGATCGTCGCCAAAACAAAGTGAGTAAACTCTCTCCTTCTCGTTTGTATTTTTATATAAACGAGCTTTAAATTTATTTACAGTACTTTTATACTGTGTGATGGTTGCTTGGTTGAATAGTCGATAAAATTGGTTGATATGATTACGTCGTTGATCGATTATTAGTTCTGATATTTCATATTGATGTGAAATAATATTATTGATGTTGATTAACATCTTTAGATGCAGGGAAACAGGTTGGAGGGACCCAACTGGGTTCCTCAACATTTATATTACTGTTTGTTATTTATTGTGATGTATACTATGATTGATTGTGCTATGTTAAATTACCTTGACCCTAGAAATTTGGTATTTTAGATACCGTAATGTATTTTCAAATATAGGAAAAGAAATTTGAGATTCCAAAAAGGGAATTTATTTCCAAAATATTAATTAAATTTTTGAATGGACTTGGTAATGGAAACTTGTTTAAATGAAATAAACAAGAAATTGATTTTAAATGATGTTTATAAATTTAATAGAATATTTAACGTTGGACAATTCAAGTTGAATTATATAGAAAAGCGGGAATCGGGTTTGAAACCAATATTGGGAAATGGCTTTGAACTTAGCAAATTTCAAAGTAAATCATAAACAGGATTTTAAATTATTGGAATAAAAGTATATTGTTAAAAATTCTGAATAGAAGTTTTAAATAGAAATTTGAGTTTAAAAGAATATTTATAAGAACAAAACCAAATGATGGGATATAAAGGAAATATATTCAAAATTAATGTAAACAATGGTTTAAAGTAAATATTGGCAAATAAAATATCTATAGAGGAAATTTGGATTTGAAATATGAATCCAAATTGGAACGTAAATGAGGAAGGGAAATGGATCATCGTTTTAAAATAAAACGATGAGTTTTATTCCAACATTTGGAATATAAAATAAAGGGTAATAACGTTTCGGTAAACCAAAACGGTTATAAAGGAATTGGGCAAGGATTTGAAAAGGATAGATTCAAAAGTGAATTTTGAATAAGAATCAACCTGAAACGGTAGATAAATCCCGAAGTCCGGAATATAAATCGAATATAGATTATTCGAATGTGAGTTGTTTATTGTAATTCAATTATATCGAATTTAGGGAAGTAGTTATTTTACTTTCCGTTTGAAACAAATTTAATTATATATTTATTTACTTAAATAAATAAATACATGTTGCATTTTGATAAACCAAATATTTTTAATAGCGATTTTAAACGCTGCCGTTATAATAAATGTTTTTGGTTAATCTAAATAGAAATTTTAACGTTGTCATTATAATAACTGTTTTAATAGCGATTGTAATGCTATTGTTATAATAAGTGTTCTATAATTCTAAACATCGATTGTAACGCTGTTGTTAAAAGAAATGTTTTACAAATCAAATATTTGGAAACAGCGATTATAACGCTACCGTTATAATTAATATTTTTTTGTAAAAGAAGTGTGTTCTTAGATTGAATCCAAAAGTCGCGTAAGCGATGAAGCAGTGAGTTTTGACTATTTCGAAGTTAAGAAGGTTGTTCAATTAAGGTCTGAGAGGTAATTATACCCCTACTTGATTGACTTCATGATTGATGGAGAAATGGTTAAGGTTCGATAGTGAAGATTTGTTAACATTCTGGTTAATTAATAGTTGGTTAATGTTTTTTCCCAACAAAATGAGAGATATTTCCTACGTATAAAAAATGAAATGAATTGGTCAATGAGGAATTAAGAAAGAGAATTTGGTAATATTTTCCAATATTCATGCGGCATATTTTCTGAATATATAAAATAAAGATTCACTAATATATATACATAGAAATGTTTTTTAAATGGGGAAAAGAGATATTTTCTCGAATAAAGAAATTACTTATTGGAAATGTTTTTCAAAGAATCGAGAGGGAAATCGAGCTTCAAAAGGATACGAAAGATATGGAAACAGGAATTTGAAATAATAGAATCAGGAATTGATTTAAAGGGGCCAAGTGTTGTTTGATGCTTGATCAGTAGAATTTCCAATTGGAAATAGGATCGTTGATTGTATGGATGTTTATTTGATAGTTAAATCACCGACTATCAAAGTTTGGATTTATTTTATACCTCCGTTCTCAATATGGAGAGACTGGGATCAGATTTAATATCTGAAAGCCACTCCGTATTGGCATAAGCGTTACAAATCAACTTATGTTAAAGAGATTATGAAGATGGAGAAAATGCAAGGGCTGTTCTGTTAATTCAAACCTCAAGCCTCACAACTGGGGATGGACAAAAATCGGGCAGGCGGCATGGCTATGTGGGTCGCTCCCATTAGGATGTATAATCACCTATCTAGAGAAATTCCGTTTGCTTCATTAATCTATCGATGTTGTCCCTTTCGGGAAACGGTTACTGATCCCAACCGTTGGTGATATACATTCAATACACTCAAGCGAAATGAGAGGTCGGTCATGTGTGGGTCGGGTTGCAAGACGTTCTTGTTGAACCCAGTGTATTGGTCTCTAGGATACACTATCGGCAGGTGGCCCCATACCTTGTCATGTTGGAAATCCAATCTCCAATAAGCGCCCTGCAGTTTTTGATTTAATATTATATTTGGAGCGTGAGATGCAAGTGTTCCACTAGCTTCTATTTATTTGATTTAGACACTATTATAATATCACCAGATTTTGATGTCAAAATATTTTGGGTTATCGTAAGATAAAAACTATCCGTGTTTATGTGTGGATCGGTCTTACGATTATCATTTCTTTTGAAAGGATTTTGAAAGTTAAACAAATGGTTGGAGTTAAACAAATAGTCGGGATTTTTCAGATTCACTTGGAGGTGTTCAAAGCAGGAGGCTTCACCAGTTGTCTATAGACTATCATATTTTCCGCTGTGTACTATGTAGTATCTGGAAACAGGTGTTTATAACTGTTCCAGGGATAACTGTTGTGCTCTGATGATGGTATGTATATACAGCTACTGATTTATATTTCAAAAGTTATGTTATATAATATATTTTATTCGTTCCGCTGTGAGTTTGTAACCTTCGTTTTTTCTTCCATTCTGATATTTCTTTCTTTCTATTTCTCATCCTCTAACTTCTTTCTAAAAATGATTCGTATTTCTGTGCAATTTGGGTTGGATGTGTGGTGTTATTAGTCGACTCAAAGGGTACGGATTTGCGGGCCACTACAATTGGTATCAGAGCTATTGGTTGAGTGATAACCTTGGCTCTGTGGCGTGACTCAATAGAGGTGGGGTTAGTAACACCCTAGATTGAGTTTGAGTGTATTTGTATGAGCGTGTATTTGTAGATTTGATATAAAATTATTTTATATTGTATTGGCTGGTTTGTTGAGTGATTTATGAATTCTAGTTGATACAGGATGTACAAGTGTATCGATAGGTGTTTCTTAACTCTCGAACAAAACAATTCGACATAGTATTGTTTTAAAGATGAGTAAATGATATAATTTTGCCCAAAGGATATTATTGATATAAAAGTGATAATTTTCTGAAATTATGGAATGTGTTGATTGTTATTACAATCAAACGGAATTATAAAATATTGAAATAATTATATATAACCAAATATAACTTGTATATGGAAAATATACATAAATAAGATGAACTGGAATTGAATTCAAACCAAAATTTGGAATTCTAAATCCCAGTTGTTTAGAAATATTTTCTGAAGTATTTTTAAAGTAATCTAACAATACTTTGAAGAGTTTTTGAATAAGAATGATTTAAATGGATTTTAAAAGTGATTAAGCATTGAAATCACTTCGGTGGCAAGAAAATAATTCAGATGATGGGTCGCGACATCATCAGTATTCATTTTCTAGTTTCTGAATGACGGATTGCTACCATAATAGTTCGTTAATGGAAATTGTTTGGAAAAGACAAGTTATTGTTAGAATTCAAAGGTTTTGGATTTGTAAATGGTTATGGATATATGTATCTATATTATTTTAAGCGAGTTTGAAAACCCGGGAATTTGAATTCTGAAATAAAGTTTTAACTTGTATAAGTTAAATAGATTGAAATGGCAAAAATGTATCAAATGAATTGAAATTAACTTAAGTTAAAATTAGATTAAATTAGAAATAATTATGAAAGAAATTAAATAAAGAGAAATGTTGATATTCGAATTATTTCGACCTATGTAAAAGCAAGATGAATATATATATTGGATATTGTTATTTAGAATTAAATTGTGAATGGAAATTGAAACTCAAACTGAATAAGTGGTTTGATTCTTGAAGTAAAGATCAGATTTGAATTGATAGAAGGAAAGTGAGCTAATCATAAGTTGGTTAAAGAGTTAAAAACTGGAAGTTGAATTGATTTGGAACCAATTGGAAATATATACATATGTTGAGCGGATATTGAAGGGAAGCAAATGCAAGAAATAGAATTATGCCCGACAAAAAGGTACATGGTTACAATATTATTTGGGTATGATGATTTTATGAGCCTATGGGGAAAGCCGCTTGGCTTTTTGATTTTCTTTTGGACTGGAAAAGGCCTAGAAAGGCGAGTTGTGGTTGTACCAATTGAGCCGTGCAGAGGAGATGCTGCCGTAATTTCCCAAGATTTGAAGTGTTAGAAAATTTTCAGAATTTTCGAAAATTTTCGTTAGTAAGAATAAATAAATATTTTAATTGAAATAAATTGATTCAGTCAAACTGAAGTTAAGAATTGAACAAAAAGGAATTTTGGACCTAGTCAATAGGGTATGTAGCATCTTTTCCTACCTTAGCAATTTCGAGGACTAAATTATTTTAAGGGGGAAGGAATGTAACAACCCGGATTTTCAGCCGTTGAATTCTGAATATTTAAATTTGTTTTAAATATTTTATTTGAATTATACATAGGAATTTATAAGGAATTTATTTAATAAAACGATATTTAAACATATAATTTATAATATAATTTAAAATGAGTTTAAAATGGCATGGTAGTTTGAATATTCGATTTCAAATTTCAAATGAATGTACAGGATTCAAAATAAATCGGATTTTAGCGAAACAAGAAATATTTGAATTTGTTTGACAATATCTTTCCAACGAATGTGAAAAATCCAGATTTCATAGCAGGAATAAAAAGTTATGTCCAAATCAAATTTTCAGAAAGTCGCTATGGAATCGCATATAGACCATAACGGTTTATTTAATATATTTAGATATTGGTTACAAATTTGAACAAGGTTCTTTTGAGGCGTAGTTATAATTTAATTTTTAGAATGTTACTGTAATTTTTAATTAATTAAATACGTAACTTTTTATTTGGAGTATTTTGCACCCTATATCGATATTTTGGGGTTTCATAATATAAGTTAAACTACCGATATTATTATATTTTTGAGATCGTAGTACATTTCTGGATATAACGGTAATTTTATTTTTGTCAATAGCAGCTCATAAATGGACAGAATCTGACATAGCGAATGCGCCAATATTCTTAAAAACATAATTCCATTCTTATCCTCTAGCCTAGGTGCTAGCAAATAGAAATAAATACGATGGTCCTTCAAAATCTTACGTTGCGTTCAAATCTCTGCTAAATCTTTTATCTCAAATCTTTATAGCTCGTTATAAAGCCTGTCACTCTAGTTGTCTCGCGCATGCCTAACATATAGGCTAAAGGAAAACGCTGAAAGGGCTTATCAAAGTCAATAAAGGACATGCATATATGTGTATAGTCTGCGCACATTAATTCAAGCTTTACCCGATATTTCATTTCGTATTAAATCCTCCGCATGGAAAGCTGAAGAAAATGAGACGTCACCGTGTTTTGGTTCAGAAGAACACATGGCCAAATCCTTTTTCAAAATCTGAGCTGTATAAATCTTGGTTAAAATCTCACACAAACCGTACAAAATTTATGCATATCTATACTAAAATCCTAGCGTATCTTGGATTCAAATACAATATCATTCGGGGTTTTCAAAGTTTTTAGCCAAAGAAAATCTGGCAGATCCATTTCGATTCAACATATGACTGTCCTATTTTAACATATGAAAAGTAAATCTTTGTTCACAGCGTAGCATATCAATTGGACAATGCGTCCTGTATATTACTTTAACCTAACACGTGATATGACTGTACACAGTAATTAAATTATTAGGGTCAATATGTGCGGCTTCACTTGGAAAAGGAACCATGTTTGCGTTCACATTATCACTACTGCTGCGCATTTCCCCTATAAAACCCACCACTCATTTCGGTTTACTGGATCACAAACAAGAATGAATGACTAGAACTCATTTAAACTCTTCCTTAAGAATTGAATCGGCCATTTCAAAAAAAATACTCAATGCAAAGAAATTCGATCCCAAATTTGTTGAGATCCTAAAGGCGATAGCATCAGTTCGATACTAACGGTTTAAAACTCGGTTAAATCCCTTCCTGGGACACGCTGGTGGCACCAATGCCCTGGATCTCGTTTGGGAAGGCTACAGGAAGAATTGAGGAATGGTCTGTGAAGAAGAAAGAGAGATGGGTTTGGTAAAGTTGGGATCTATTGTTGTGAAGGGGGGGCAGTGGGAACTTTAGTTAGCGTGAACAATGATCTGTACATCATGGAAGTGCTAGTTCTATTTGTTGTGCGTATATAAGGGAAGACTTAGGAGAATGGGTGGGTTTCTTCTCTGGAAGCTTGCTGCACGTGTATGAGGTAAGAAGAGGCACGGTGCGTTGCTATCATGCATGTCGTGGATTTGTCATGGGAGTCATTTGTATGGAGTTTGTACAAGGATTGGGTAGCAGTTGAAGCGGGTGTGTGGTTATTGAAAACAAAAAGCAAGTGACGAGAAGAGGGAATCTGTGGGTTTGTGAAGTCATGGGAATATATAAGGAAGAAACCGTAAATAGTATGGTCTAGTTGGATTGTTGTTGAGTTAGCGAAGCACAATAATGATAAGGGTGGCATTTCAGTTCGAGCGAGATACGAAGAAGAAGAGAAAGTATATTGTGTGGTGTTAGCGGTTGGTCGTTGTTTGTAGAAAAACACTGAAATACGGGAGAGATCGGAGTTTACAAATGGCAGCAGCGGGTTCTAGTTTTGTTCAAGGAAGGAGAAATGATTAAGAAGCCGATTTATTTAATAACAGTAGAATTGGATGAAACTGATCACACTGAAATGGTAGCAACGAGATCTTTATTGTGGCACTAACGTGGCGAAGAAGAGAGTTTCTGGAATTTCGTAGAAAAATCAAGCGTTGTTTGATTTTAAACGAAACAAAGTTAGATCGTCGCCAAAACAATGTGAGTAAGCTCTCTCCTTCTCGTTTATATTTTTATATAAACGAGCTTTAAATTTATTTACAATAGTTTTATATTATGTGATGGTTGCTTGGTTGAATAGTCGATAAAATTGGTTGATATGATTACATCATTGATCGATTATTAGTTCTGATATTTCATATTGATGTGAAATAATATTATTGATGTTGATTAACATCTGTGGATACAGGGAAACAGTATGATTGATTGTGCTATGTTAAATTACTTTGACCCCAGAAATTTGGTATTTTAGATACCGTAATGTATTTTCATATATAGGAAAAGAAATTTGAGATTCCAAAAAGAAAATTTATTTCCAAAATACTAATTAAATTTTTGAATGGACTTGGTAATGGAAACTTGTTTAAATGAAATAAACAAGAAATTGATTTTAAACGATGTTTATAAATTTAATAGAATGTTTAACGTTGGACAATTCAAGTTGAATTATATAGAAAAGCGGGAATCAGGTTCGAAACCAATATTGGGAAATGGCTTTGAACTTAGAAAATTTCAAAGTAAATCATAAACAAGATTTTAAATTATTGGAATAAAAGTATATTGTTAAAAATTCTGAGTAGAAGTTTTAAATAGAAATTTGAGTTTAAAAGAATATTTATAAGAACAAAACCAAATGATGGGATATAAAGGAAATATATTCAAAATTAATGTAAACAATGGTTTAAAGTAAATATTGGCAAATAAAATATCTATAGAGGAAATTTGGATTTGAAATATGAATCCAAATTGGAACGTAAATGAGGAAGGGAAATGGATCATCGTTTTAAAATAAAACGATGAGTTTTATTCCAACATTTGGAATATAAAATAAAGGGTAATAACGTTTTGGTAAACCAAAATGGTTATAAAGGAATTGGGCAAGGATTTGAAAAGGATAGATTCAAAAGTGAATTTAGAATATGAATCAGACTAAAATGGTAGATAAATCCCGAAGTCCGGAATATAAATCGAATATAGATTATTCGAATGTGAGTTGTTTATTGGAATTCGATTATATCGAATTTAGGGAAGTAGTTATTTTACTTTCCGTTTGAAACAAATTTAATTATATATTTATTTACTTAAATAAATAAATACATGTTGCATTTTAATAAACCAAATATTTTTAATAGCGATTTTAAACGTTGTGGTTGTAATAAATGTTTTTGGTAAATCTAAATAGAAATTTTAATGCTGTTGTTATAATAACTATTTTAATAGCAATTGTAACGCTATTGTTATAATAAGTGTTCTATAATTCTAAACAGCGATTGTAGTGCTGTTAAAAGAAATGTTTTATAAATCAAATATTTGGAAACAGCGATTATAACGCTACCGTTATAATCAATATTTTTTTGTAAAAGAAGTGTGTTCTTAGATTGAATCCAAAAGTCGCGTAAGCGATGAAGCTGTGAGTTTTGACTATTTCGAAGTTAAGAAGGTTATTCAATTAAGGTCTGAGAGGTAATTATACCCCAACTTGATTGACTTCATGATTGATGGAGAAATGGTTAAGGTTCGATAGTGAAGATTGGTTAACATTCTGGTTAGTTAATAATTGGTTAATGTTTTAAGTTATAATAATGATGTTTATAACATCGCGTTAATTTAAAAGAATTTGAAATGTTTTTTCCTAATAAAATGGGAGATATTTTCTACGTATAAAAAATGAAATGAATTGGTCAATGAGGAATTAAGAAAGAGAATTTGGAAATATTTTCCAATATTAGTGCGGCATATTTTCTGAATATAGAAAATAAGGATTCGCTAATATATATAGAAATGTTTTCTAAATGGGGAAAAGAGATATTTTCTCGAATAAAGAAATTACTTATTGGAAATGTTTTTCAAAGAATCGAGAGGGAAATCGAGCTTCAAAAGGATACGAAAGATAGGGAAATAGGAATTTGAAATAATAATATAATCAGGAATTGATTTAAAGGGGCCCAGTGTTGTTTGATGCTTGATCGGTAGAATTTCCAATTGGAAATAGGATCGTTGATTGCATGGATGTTTCTTTGATAGTTAAATCACCGACTATCAAAGTTTTGATATATTTTATACCTCCGTTGTCAATATGGAGAGACCGGGATTAGATTTAATATCTGAAAGCCACTCCGTATTGGTATAAGCGTTACAAATCAACTTATGTTAAAGAGATTATGAAGACGGAGAAAATGCAAAGGTTGTTCTGTTAATTCAAACCTCAAGCCTTACAACCGGGGATTGAAAAAAATCGGGCAGGCAGCATGGCTATGTGGGTCGCTCCCATTAGGATGTATAATCACTTATCTAGAGAAACTCCATTTGCTTCATTAATCTATCGATGTTGTCCCTTTCGGTAAATGGTTACTGATCCCAACCGTTGGTGATATACATTCGATACACTTAAGCGAAATGAGTGGTCGGTCATGTGTGGGCTGGGTTGCAAGATGTTCTTGTTGAACCCAGTGTATTCGTCTCTAGAGATACACTATCGGCAGGTGGTCCAATACCTTGTCATGTTGGAAATCCAATCTCCAATAAGCGCCCTACGGTTTTTGATTTAATATTATATCTGTAGCGTGAGATGCAAGCATTCCACTAGCTTCTATTTATTTGATTTAGACACTATTATAATATCACCAGATTTTGATGTCAAAATATTTTGGGTTATCGTAAGATAAAAACCATCCGTGTTTATGTGTGGATCAGTCTTACGATTATCATTTTTTTCGAAAGGATTTTGAAAGTTAAAGTAATGGTTGGAGTTTACCCACACCAGTCCCATGACTAACCCGGAGTTTATTTTGTTTGTTTTCCCTAAACTTTTGGGTGCCCAAATTTGTACGGGCATTCAAGTAGTTGGGATTTTTCAGATTCACTTGGGGGTGTTCAAAGCAGGAGGCTTCACCAGTTGGCTATAGACTATCATATTTTCCGCTGTGTACTATGTTGTATCTGGAAACAGGTGTTTATAACTGTTCCAGGGATAACTGTTGTGCTCTGATGATGGTATGTATATACAGCTACTGATTTATATTTCAAAAGTTATGTTATATAATATATTTTATTCGTTCCGCTGTGAGCTTGTGACCTTTGTTTTTTCTTCTATTCTGATATTTCTTTCTTTCTATTTCTCATCCTCTAACTTCTTTCTAAAAATGATTCGTATTTCTGTGCAATTTGGGTTGGATGTGTGGTGTTATTAGTCGACTCAAATGGTACGGATTTGCGGGCCACTACAATTTATAAGCTCAACGTCATCTATCGGACACACTATCCATGTTCAACATTTAAATCACCGATGCTCCCCTCTCTAAAAGTGTCAGTACTGACCGCTCGAGAACCTCTCGATATCGATTTATTAGCATGCCGATGGATGGTTACGACTTGTTCCACTTTATTTTCTTGTCCGTCTGCTCTGCCTTCCAGTATAGAGCTCTAATTTTTAACAACTCCAACTATAGTTTATTATCCCATCTTTTGGAAGAATAAATTCATCAACTTTTCTTATCGATATACTAATTATCGTTGCAAATTTGTCACCATCCTTCCATCTCCTCTATAGTCAGATGAGTAAAATGTGAATATGAACTAACAAACACCTCCTACCTGACTCATGCTCTAGTTGACTTAGTCCAATAATGACTCCTACATTATGCCTCTTATCCTCTCTAATGTTGAACCTAAATTCATTTTGGTGAGAACAAAATTTGTCCAGAAAACTGGTACAAGACCCTAATATCACTAAAATATTGAATTAAACAAATATAAAAATGAAGAAATCAAAACTCAAAAGAGAACAAAGAAATGACTTAAGATTATTATAGTGATCTAACAATATTTCGTACGCACGTCCACCAAATTGTTTTTATTTTTGAATTCTCTGAGGAATTCATATTTTATCATCAAACCTGAGTTACAATCTAATATATACTTGTTTTTTTCAAAATCTCATAGATGATGAAGATCGACCATCATTCTAGTTGAAGATAGACTGCTATTTGTAGACGAGATTCAACACAATCTTCATTACTTCCAGTTTTGCTAAGTCGTTTCTTCCAAATCTAAACTTCCTACATGAAGAATAAGTCACCACCAAAGTTTTTCAAGGCAGCCAAACATGTCATCACCGACATGTATTTTTATTTTTTTATTCATAGTTTGAGTTTCAAGCCTCTAAAGCAACCAAATAATGATTCAAAATCAAGTCGTTACAGACCAAATCATGTTGGCACCGATATATTTTTCATTTTTCAAAATTTATCAAATTTTGTGCACTATTTCATTTTATTATTCTTGATGCTTTGAAATTAGGTTGATACCAAAACATGTCGATACTAATTATGTTGGTAACAAATATATTGGTGTCAACCTATTCTGCACTTTTTAAATTGGACAACTTTTAATGTTGATGTATTGCGGCCTTTTGGATATTTTCCTTCATCATTTTGTTGCTTAGTTTCTCTGATTTAATATGATTCCAAGAATTTAGTGAATTTACCGGAAATAGCTATTGACTAAAAATGTAGTAGTCGATGAACCAAATTGGATAAAGAAAACAATATGGCTTGGGAATTTGTTGCGTTCAAAATCAATAACAAATTCCTCTAATACATTGCTTGTTAATTGGTACATTTCTTGCAAATCTCCATCTCAAGATGGTCTTGGTATCCCCAACCTTGGGCCTTTTAAGTTTGTTCTCTTATCTAAATGGATTTAGCATTTTATCGCTCAAGACTCCCCCCATCTAGATTCGCTAGAATCTCTTGCTATATCGCTCC
Source organism: Allium sativum (assembly GCA_030737875.1). Lineage (NCBI taxonomy): Eukaryota > Viridiplantae > Streptophyta > Magnoliopsida > Asparagales > Amaryllidaceae > Allium > Allium sativum. Next base: position 709,856,979 of record CM060910.1, read on the forward strand.
AATCTTCCCAATTCTATTCTTCATTTCATACCTCCCAACATACCTACCTTTTGGACTGAAGTTTTCCCTTAAATTAATCCTCTAATTTCCCCATTTTATGACAACGGTGAAAAATGTTTTCATTGGTTTGATCCTTGGCACGATGTTCCACCTTTACCCTGTGACTTTGTCGACCTCTTCACAATCATCAAAAACATCCAAATTTTATTCGTCGATGCTCAAAGTATTAGCTATAATTGTATTCATTATGTTTATGCCATCAACGGTAAAGTCCATTCCAAACTCACACACTTATTAGATACATTTGTTGGATTAAAATCCTATTATGGGCGCATATGTTTAACGGTATGATGTTATTATAATTAATATATAGTACTAGTATCATGGAATGAATGTGTGAAAACAATAATTGTTATTTATAATTTGATAAGGGGCCAAATTTTAAATATTTAATTACTGATTGTTGTCAGTTAATAAAAATGGTTGTGATCCTTGAGAAATCGTACATTCTTTTATTTTCTCTTCTTCTCCGTAAAAGAGAAAAACAATGATAGAAGGAATACTGTTTTCTTGAAAGATCATAATCTTTGTACAATTTATTCATTCAATGGATTTCGGTACTCTTCTGTTCATTTATTTATTTGTTCTCTAGTTTGCTCTCAACTAAATAAATAAAGATTTCAAATTTAGATATAGGGTTTCATGACTGATTATTGATAGAAACATATTAAAATCTTTACAAGTGATATCGAAGAAAACCATACTTGATTTATTTGATAAATTGTTTTAATTACGTGGGTATTAGGTTAATTATTTGGATCCATGTTTAGCAAAATTATCTTTTGATGCATCTGTTACTTCTACCATTCTAGTATTCAGCAGAAACTATATTAGAAATCGTTAAATTAGATCATATCAGATCTGAAAATGCTTATATATTCCTGCTTTGGTTGACCATTCAGAAATATGTTTCTTTCAGTACTGGTAAACATTGTGAATAATGTTGATTGACAATCTATGGTACCATACATCATTTATAATTGTTTTATTGTTTGGATAAATTAGGAAACAATGAAACAAACATTAAAAGGGTTGATGTAAGCAGTACATGGAGATAACAATAGTCCTCTATGGGTGCGTTCTTGGCGAACGGAAACGGGATATCTGAGCGGGGTACTGTAGCGAACGAGGAATGTGTTTTTTGCTACGAACGGGGTAAATGAGCGGGGTATTTGAGCGTGATATTTTTTAAATGAGATATAAATAGATAGGAATTGGCATGCTTAAACCTTCTTACGGATACAAATATAGCTACAAATACAAATACAGTTACAACTGCAGATACAAATACAAGTACAGTTACGAATACAAATAAAATTAGTGTATCCCAGCAGCAACCAACTCATCTCTAATGGTATCTCAAAGTAATGACATTTCCTGGTACCCATTTCAATATACGCTTTCTGTGCCTCTATTCACCGTATTTATCATAGCGTAATATTCCTCCAAGTACTGATCGGGGATTTTTTGGATCATCATCAAAAGCCATAAAATCTGGGTCACCACTATTATATTTGCGTATGAAGTTGTGTAAGGCCATTGTAGATATGACAACTTTGACTTGAGTTTTAAATTGATGCATAGGCATGCATACGGTTCAGAAGGGTAAAAAAAAATCCAGATGCCAAAAGTTCTTTCTACGGTCATCCGTAAACTCGAATGGTATAAATTAAACACTTCATTGGCTAATTTTGGTTGATCCATGGTTTCACAGAAATGCGGAATATGATACCTCATATTCCGATACGGTGGTAAGTACCCAGTATGTACTTGGATAACCGGAGTCAACCAAATAATACTGTCCAGCTGGAGGTTTAGGGAAGCTAAAGCTTCTATCATTTGTAACATCTTTAAAAATTCTATTATCGTGTGCAGTCCCTTCCCAACCAGCCACAACATACGTAAACTATAAATCAAAATCACAAACCGCTAATATATTTTGAGTTGCAAACCCCTTTCTTTCGATATAAGGGATAATCTGATCAGCGGGTAAATGTGCAGATACATGTGTACCATCTATAGCACCAATATAGTTTTTGAAATAAGGAAAATATCGGTTTGTTCTAATGTGTTGTGGAACGATATGAAATTGTTGATCCCCTGGCTTTATTATGTCAACAGCTAGTAATTGAAAAGCGTTAAGAACTCCATGAAAACAAACGGAAATTGTGCTACCTGACCGTTGAAACCTTTCGCTAAGTTGTCTATTTTGAAAGCCCAGTAACCATTGTGTAAATGAAAATTCCAACCATTTCGAGGACACAAATATCTCGCGTGGAACAGAGACCATGATGCTCCAATTTTTCACATAATGAGTAAAAACAAAGTCTTTTCATTCAAAAATTAACTTGACAATGTTGTTGGTCACCATTTAGAATATCGTTAATCCAAGCTAACCCAGTAAACTCCGAAGTATTAATTTGAGTCATATGATTTCTGCTGGCATTCAGACACAATGATATCCCGTAGAGATCAATAATATCATTGTAATCGGAGGATGAGTCGTAAGAAGATATTATTTATGTTGAAGAAGAAGAAGAAGCAGGTGAAGAAGGTAAGGAGGTGAAGTAGGTAAGGTTTTGGAGTTTTTTTATAGGCAAAGAAGGGGGACGGTGGAATTCAAGCCGTTGGCGTCCGACACAATCCGTTGGTGTCCGAGTGTTGGACGCCAACGGCTTGAATTCCAACGTCTCCCCAGTGCTCTTCTCGAGTGGGGAGAATTGTGCTGGCGTACGATGTGTCGGATGCGAAAACCATCCCAAGCATGGCACATATTGGCTACGAACGGACCCTACAGCTCAACATTTAATCATTGTTGTTGTATACTGTTGACCATGGCATGTGATGGGAAACGTTATTATTTTAATAATCTATGGTTATAATGGATATCAAATTTTCAGGATTTTGATCATTTCAATGGATTCCGTATGCATTCTGGAACCATAATCATTAGCCTGTTATGACCATAATCCATGTCCATGAAATTATTGAAGTTTCATAATATGAGATGTGTACATCAATTCTTTACTGCACCAAAGAACATTAACTACAAAATTCCTTTATTATTTTGGGTTGCCTATGTGCATAGACTAGCCTCAAATGAAATGATATATTGATGTTTAAACAAGTTCCGATGACACTGCTGTTAAAGGCTTTAAGGACAAATCAAGTTCCAATATTAATAGAACTCAATGTTCTTTTTCTTTTGCTAATACGTTCATATTAAAATTTTGATATTTTAAATAGATTAATTAAAACAAAATATCATCAAAGTGATCACTTTTGTCTAGATTAGTTTGTTAAAATATCAAAATAATTATATGTATGTGATTCATCCATTTATTAACGAACCCAAAGGTGAATTGGTATTTGACCGAATTTCATACATACTTATGGTGATAAATGTGTGGTAATTATAAGGCATTTTATGTGAGCAATATGATAGTCCAAAGAATGCACATTGTTTGACATAGTTTTTTGTCAATGTTTGGTTACAACAACAAGTGCACCGCTTATAGTTAATATTAATATCCAGAGACTTGATGTTAATGATATGTTGGTAACATGAAATGGAATTAACCATTATTCGTATTTCTTGTTTTATTAAATTCTTACATGAGCATGTTAATTGTATAATTATGTTGTTGTTTTTTCAGTTGATGCTATTGTATCTGCTAATCTTAATTCAGGACCAGACCTCAATGATAATAACTTTAAGGATTGGAAAGAGAACATGTTAATTATTCTTAGCTGCATGGATCTTGACCTTGGATTAAGGATGGATCGGCTTGCTTCTCTTATGGATGCAAGCTCCTTCGCAAAGGACGATTTTTGAGAAGTAGGATCGTTCAAATCACACGAGTCTTATAATTATCAAACGCACCATACCTGAGGCTTGAAGGGTTGCGATATCCGAAGAGATCTCCGATACTACAAATTTCCTTGCTAAAATTGAGAGATGCTTTGCAAAAAGTGATAAGGCGGAAACAATTAGTCTTTTAAAGAAACTTGCTTCCATGAGGTTCAAGGGTAAGGAGAACATAAGGGAGTACATTATGGAAATGTCTCATTTTGCTTCAAAGTTGAAGGCACTAAAGGTTGAGCTTTTGGATGACTTGCTTGTGCATTAGTCTTTTAAAGAAACTTACTTCCATGAGGTTCAAGGGTAAGGAGAACATAAGGGAGTACATTATGGAAATGTCTCACTTTGCTTTAAAGTTGAAAGCACTAAAGGTTGAGCTTTTGGATGACTTGCTAGTGCATTTAGTGTGTATCTCTCTTCCTCCACAATTCAGTTAATTCAAGGCCAGTTACAACTATTAAAAGGAGAAGTGAACTCTTAATGAGCTCATTTTATATTGTGTTCAACAGGAAGAAAGACTGAAGCAAGATCAGACTGAAGTACTCATTTGGCAAGCACTTCTAAAGTTAAGGGAAAGAAAAGGATATTAAAAAATGAAGCTGTTAAGGATCCAATTCAAAAGAAACAACAAAAGGAAAACATTGGTTGTTTCGTTTGTCATAAACCTGGACATGTGAAGAAGTAATGTACCAAATATCATGCATGGAGTACAAAGAAAGGTAAGTTGCTTACTTTGGTTTGCTTTGAGGTTAATTTATCTTCAGTACCTGGAAACACTTGGTGGATAGATTCTGGTGCTACTACACATATAACTGTTTATATGCATGATTTCCTGAGCTACCAAAAGCCAAGTGACGGTGAAAGACACATCTATGTGGATGATGGATAATCGGTGGAGGTGGAAGCGATTGGACATTTTAGATTGTTATTAGGAACTGGTTTTTATTTGGATTTAAAATTACTTTTCTTGTATCGTCATTTATACGTATTTTGGTTTCTATTTATGTGTTAGACAAATTTGGATATGTTGTTCATTTGGAAACAATCAGTTTACTTTTCCTTTGAATTCAAATATTGTTGGAACTTGTTATTTAAATGCGTATGACAATCTTTATTTGTTGGAAATAGTTGCATCCTATAATGAAACCTTGCATGTAGAATCTTGTGGTACTAAACGTAAATTAAATAAGGAAAATTTAACATCCTTATAGCATAAGAGCTTAGGTAAAATATCAAAAGACAGAGTTGAGTGCTTCTTGATGGAATTTTAGAATCTCTTGACTTCACGAAATTTGATGTTTGTGTAGATTGCATCAAGGGAAAGTATACCAAAACTAAAAGATTTGATGCTAATAGATATTTGGACGTCTTAGGATTAATTCATACAAATATCCTATGGTAACGGAATGGTCAACAATATTTCATAACATTCTTAGACGACTACTTACATTATGGGTACCTATATCTCATTCATGAAAACTCACGATCATTGAATGTGTTCAAAGCTCATAAAGTCAAAATTGAAAATCAAATCAACAAAAGGATTTAAAGTGTTAGATCTGATCTTGGTGGTGAGTACTATGGTGAATATGATGGTTCAGGTGAACAACGTCCAAGTTTCGCTAAATTCCTAAAAGAATGCGGTATTATCCCACGGTACACATGCCACGATCACCTAGCATGAATGGTGTTGTTGAAAGACAAAATTAGACTCTTAAGGATATGGTAAGGAATATGATTTCTCATTCTTCCTTACCCGAGTTTCTCTGGGGAGCAACATTAAGGACATCAGCTTATATGCTCAATAGAGTACCAACTAAAGCAGCTGCAAAAATACCTTATGAGCTTTGGATAAGTCGAAAGCCCAGCCTAAAGCACTTTCACATCTGGAGATGTCCAGTCAAGGCAAGGCCTTATTGGCTACATGAAACGAAGCTAGATTCCAAAATAATAAGTAACCATTTTTTGGTTATTTTGAGCGTTCAAGGACCATAAATTCTGTGATTCAATAGCTAGGAATATTTTTAAGATGGAAACTACAATATTTTTTTAGGATATTGAGTTTGGAGGGAGAAATAAAGTTAAATAAATTGCTTTTGAGAAGGAATTGGGTTCGAACAAAGTTCCTACTATCACTTTTGACAATGTACAATTGCATACACTTATCATTTATCAGGAAGTGAATCTGGAACCTCAACAAGACAATGTCATACAACCCCTTATTCAAAATGAAACAACTGTTCTAGAAGAATAAACTCAACAACCTTAAGAACTAGTGCCATTAAGGAGGTCCATGACAGAAAGGAGAAGTGCTATTTCAGATGATTATACTGTATTTCTTCAAGAACATGAGGATGATAATTGAATGAAGGAAGATGACCCAATCAGTTTTTTATCATGCCATGAAAAATTTTAACTCTCAAAAGTAGATAAATGCCATGAATGAGGAGTATAAGTCAATGCAAGACAATAAAGTTTGGGATCTTGTCCCATTATGTGACACCCCACGTCCATTAATGTCACTCTTTAACAGAATGCATTAAGTTTCGTGAAGCGTTATTGGTAAACAGGAACAGAAACATCACAAGACAGATATAAAATAACAACGGAAGTTAAAACTTTATTCTTCAATAGAAAATATCGTGGTCCAAAATCCAGTTACATCATAAGTCTAAAACACAGAAAACTCATTACATCAAATTAAAATATCTGCCTTGTACTAAAATTATCATTGTACAGTAATATAAAATCATAGTCCCTAAAAATTGCCATAGCAAGGTAGACAGGAAATCAAAGAAGTACATCTAAGCAGTTCCAAGCGAAAACAGAAGAGAGAATCCTAGTCAAGCCTGAGTATTCCCACCTTGAGAACCTGGGGGTAAGGAAGAGAGAGAAAAGGAAACAAAATGGGTCAGACATAAAGTCTGGCGAGTCCAGTTACTTTTATTATATAAATAAGTAAAAGCGTCATGGCAGACATATAAATTGGATGAGAGAGATAATAGTATCACAAGACAGGTATAACAGAATGAGAAGGATCAACATAATAGATTACGCTTCCCAAATACTTTCTGCTGCACCAATGCTAGTGTAATAGAAACTGAATTGTAACAGCCCGCATTTTACGTATCGAAAGATCATAAAATGTTTTTACTTTATTCCCTGGGGGTGGGAACATTGTCATATTTTAATATATTGTTTATGGGGATGTGAGACATGTCCATAATTTTTACCGATTTTGCTTGTGACCATTTTGCCCCTATCAGTCTTGTACAGGGAATAACTTTTGACTAAGGTTGAATCAGGTGGTGAGACCTGTGCCATTGGAAAGGAAATGATGATTGCATTTCCGTAGAGTGGTTACATTAAAGATTTGGCTCAGCGGTTTGGGAGGAATCACTGTTTTAAGGTTTAACGGTTGGCTGTCCAAATTTATAAAGCCATAATGGGCTGATTTAGAGAGGCCCATTAGTGGGCTGATGGAAGGCTATAAATAGGGGGTGGGAGGTATGGGAAATAGTTTACTTTCCCCATTCTCTCATTTGGAAAAGCCAAGGGATCCTCCATTCCTCAATTTATCCATCTTTCCCAAGCTTAGGAAATCGAAGATTTACACCATTGGAGGCTAGATCTACATCGTTTCAAGGATGAATTCATCAAATCAAGCGGGTTGAAGCAAGATCTCCGCTGTCCGGATTCATATTTCACCGTTTTTTCTTTGTTTTGGAGGATTGGTGAGTGATTTGCATCTCTCACATGGATTCAATGAAGTATATGAATTTTTGATCATGTTTTTATCAAATTCAAGTCGTTTTCCTTAGATTTACATCATGGTAAGTCTGTTTTCATATGGATTGCCATAGCATCTGACTTAGCAAGTTAAAACTAGTAATTTTTATGTTGTTTACATATGTTTATGCAAGTTAGATCTATAATTTAGTTCATATGTTCATTTGTTATGACTTTGGAGTAATTTGCATAATTTTGGTGAAAATAGTCATATTCATGTTGTTGGTGGTTTCATAACATGCTCGTGGTTTTGTTGAATGAATTAGACGAGTATATTTTATCTATTGTGTCAATTGGAAAAGTTTTGGTCGAAATTGGGCTTGCTTTGGGGTGGTGCAGGTTTTGAGTCGAGCGTGCACTGGTACAGTGACTATGGGTCGAGCGTGCACTGCTACAGTGGTTGTGGGTCGAGCGTGCACTTCTACAGTGACTGTGGGCTGAGTGTGCACTACTATAGTGATTTTGGGTCGAGCATGTACTCGTACAGTGATTGTGGGTCGAGCGTGCACTGCTATAGTGATTGTCGGTCGAGCTGCACTGTTACAGTGATTGTGGGTTGAGCGTGTACTGCTATAGTGATTTTGGGTTGAGCGTGCACTGCTACAGTGATTGTGGGTCGAGCTTGCACTACTACAATGATTGTGGGTCGAGCGTGCACTGCTACAGTGATTGTGGGTCAAGCGTGCACCACTACAGTTGATTTTGGGTCAAGCGTGCACCGCTACAGTGATTGTGGGCCGAGCGTGCATTGCTACAGTGATTGCGGGTTGAGCATGCACTGCTACAGTGATTTTGGGTCAACTGTACACTGCTACAGTTATTTTGGGTCGAGAGTGCTCTGCTATAGTGATTTTGGTCTTGCATTGCTACAATTCTAGTCATGCATTGCTCAAGGATGTACCGAGTTCGTGTGAAGTAATTGCTCTAAAGTGTTCTCAGCTTATGAATAGTTGTAATTGATAACGACTAGAGATGAGAAGGCCGAGGAATTATAATTGTCGTACGTTCTAGCGGGATCAAAGCAGGGGTACCATTGAAAGACCGGTTGTAGGTCAAGTACCCTAGGCATCGTGTATGGCCTAAACACAAGTTGTGTATAGCGTGTGGGGTTTTTTCTAGAACTGAAACGTCGAGTATGGTCCTTGACAATTGATGGCAAATTGTTTAGCCTGTCATACGATTAACGATGGTTTCAAAGCAAGGTTGGCGGTGATAGCCAGAGACAGTCATGGACGCTTGAATGCTTAGTTTCTTTGGTTGAACCATCTTACGGAGATTATTTAACTTAGAGTGAGGTGTCATTTGGTTGCTTGTCAGATATTGGTTTCGGCCTCTGGGGCTTGTGCTTAAGGGATGCCAAGTTTGATTAGGGTGGTTTTTTTGAGATATAACTAGATGTTGTATTTGTTGCTTTTGCTATGTATGAATGGATGTTCTAATTGCCATGGATGAATTGTTGTCCCTTTGTATTTATGGATTGTAAAGGCTATCACTGTCAGGTGTGGGGAAGGCAGGTGTGGGTTCTTCTCTGGAGCTGAGTAGATTAGTTCGTTTATTTACCCATTCTCATATACTTTATTGATGATGTTTGTTAGTTGTTTTATCGCTCACTAAGACTGTTGTCTGACTCAAGGTTTTATGTTTCTCTCTTATTACCTTGGGATGTTCATCCGATTGTTTGGATGGACAACATAAGTGACAGGTGATAGCTTAGTGAGGACGGTGTTGCTGTTCAGAGGCGAGCATGAGGCTGGCGTACTATCTTTACTGCTATCTAGTATTTGTTTCCGCTGTTTTTTATCTTTCTCTGAGTGTTGTAGTGAGGCAAAATTGTGCAAACACTATTATTGAATCCTAGTGTACGGATATAACTTTCTAGTCGTTATGAAAGTTTAGTGTTTTCTGCTTCACTATTACTACCTGTTATATATGTTCTATTATATTTTATCCTTGCGCTGTGAGTTTATGATAGGTTCCGAGTGTGTTATCATACCATGATGATCGTCCATAGCTGCCTAGTACGTCTTTCAGCGCATTATTCCTCTTGTTTATTGCAGGGGTTATGGGCGGTCGTCACATTTGGTATCAGAGCTTTGGTTAACGGTTTTAGACAAAGTTCAAAGACGTAATTACGTATGAGAGACATACTTGTAGATTTCAGTTGGATGCTTACTGTATATATTAGCATATATAGTAGTAGTGGTTGTATTCTTTAGCAGTTTTTCTTGGGAGTGGCTAATTATTCTAAATTGTAGATTTAGAATGAGTAGACGACCATCAAGACACGCTGCTAGGGGAGCTAATACTAGAGGGGGAAATGGAGGTGAACCATACTACCCTACCATGTTTAAAGCCAAGATAGAGGCATTCATGTGAAGGTTCCCCGCTCCAGTGGCATCTACGGTAGACGTAGGAATTCAGTTGCCTAGGGCTGTGGATTTTGCAAAGCTTTGCAAGGATTATACATCTCTAGGAGGAAAACCATCAAAGGAACTGAGCCAGCTGAAGAGGTTCAGAGGTGGACGGATTCTTGTGTCCGTATTTTTGGAGATTTGGGCTTAGATGCAACCAAGAGGGAGCTTGCATCAAGGCAACTGCGAGGCAGGGTCATGGAATGGTGGAATTCAGTTAAACTTGAAACTCCAGAGGAAGAGATTCCATGGGAACAATTCCAGGCTAAGTTTGAAGCAAAGTTTATCTCCACAGCTCAGAATCTGCTCTATTCAAGAAATTTGTGGAATTGAAGCAGAATGGTCGTCCTGTGCTTGACTACATTTCTGACTTTGAAGCCTTGTCCAGATATGCTCGTTCATACATTGATACACCATAACAAAAGGACGAGAAGTTTGTGATGGGTCTAGATACCTATATAGGAAGACCATTGGTGGAACATCTTGAAGGTTCATTTGAGAAGATTGTGGAAAAAGTTGTGGGACACGAGAGCTTGTTTCTGAAAGAGGAAGTTTTTGTTGTTGCATCCAAGGAAGCTCAGAAACCATAGCAGGGTGGTAATAATAATGAAAAGAGGAAGCAGATGCAACTAAAGGAAAATGATGTCCATAAGAAGCAGAAGGGAGATGTGACTTGCTTTAACTGCTGGTAGAAGGGCCATTTCTCCAGTGGGTGCAAGAATCCCAAAGCTGAGAAGAAGTGCTTCAAGTGTGGAAAGCATGGGCATGAGAAGAAGGATTGTCCAGAATTAGCTAGGGACAAGCAGGTTGTGAAGGCTTATGCCTTGGAAGCTATACCATCTTCTTCAAGAGCTCCTATTGCAGAGGAGAAAGGAAAGGACGTCATTGTGTAAGGTACTTTTTCAGTTAATGGCGTTTCAGTTCGAGTTTTGTTTGATACTGGAGCATCGTATTCATTCATTTGCAATGAACTTATGTGTTGTTTGGGTTTGGAACCCGAGATTTGTGATAGACCATTGATCATGACTAATCCAGTAGGGGTTCATCTAGTTCGTGCATGTTGTGTCGTGGTCTAGTGTTGTTGAGTCATGGTTGCTCATTTGTGCATGATTGCTTTGTTCTTAACTTCACTGGGTTTGGGATCATCTTAGGCATGGATTGACCCAAGAGCTATGCGGTAGGAGTGAATTGCGAAAAGTTAGAGGTGAGAGTCGGGGATGTGGAAGGGCGAAAGGTGTTGATACGGTGTAAGAGCGATGATGGTGTCTTTGTTAGCTATCTATATTCGCTTGTGATTCCACAAGAAGACTTGTCATCTGTGCTAATCGCAAATGGGTATGAGGATGTCTTTGACGAAGTGAAAGGGTTGTCGCCGCATCGTGGGATCGAGTTTAGGATTGATTTGGTTGAGGGTGTTAGACCAATCGTTATGCCTCTTAGGCGGATGGCGCTTAAGGAACACCGAGAGTTGGAGGTGCAAGTTCATGACCTTCTAGGAAAGGGATTCGTTCGGTGAAGTGTTTCCAAATGGGGTGCACAGGTCGTGTTTGCAACCAAGGCAATTGGCTCGTGTGGACTATCATGTGCTGAACAAAGTGACCAAGAAGAACAAGTATCTGTTGCCGAGAATAAATGACTTGTTCGATCATCTTCACGAAGTGAAAGTGTTTTCTCAGATGGATTTGGCAATGGGATTTCACCAGTTGAAGGTGACGAAGGATAGTACGTCGAAGACACACAAGTTTGGGAGCAATATTTTCGGAATGGGAGAGCCTTGAGCATTTGGCAAGGTTTGATTTCAGACCAAAGTGAATTGGAAAGATCGCATATAGATTAGGGTTACTCGAGAAGATGTTGTGTGTGCATTACACTTTTCATGAATTGTCTCTACGAAATACGCACATGATCCGGATGTGGTAGTGTTTCCGAAACAATACGAAAACCTAGAAGTCTAGGCCGCGATTACGAGGCCTTGTAAGCCACTTCGTGTTGTGGGAAATGACACGAAACGGCTTAGGAGGAAGACGGTTAAGCTAGTCAAGGTACAATGGAGTGAAGAAGGCGACGATTGTACGTAGGAGACGGGAGAGAGAATGAGGGTGACTCATCAAGAAATCTTCGTCGGTAGGACCCTTTGATATCGTATCATCGTTATATCATTGTATCTTGTTGTTGTTTGATAGAATTATGCATGCTAGGATAAGGCTATGGATGCATGGCTTGATGGTTGCTAGTTTGGATGATAGAATTGGCTTCTCATGGATGATAGGTATGCGGAATTGTTGTATTGTTGTGGTTCCTTGTGTTTGCTTGGGATTTCAGGAGCGAAATTCAAAGGGGAGGGGGGAATGTAACAGCCCACATTTTACGTATCGAAGGATCTTAAAATATTTTTATTTTATTCTTTGAGGGTTGGAACATTCTCATATTTTAATATGTTGTTTATGGGGATGTGAGACATCTCCATAATTTTTATCGATTTTTTTATGGCCATTTTGCCCCTATCAGTCTGGTACAGGGCATAACTTTTGACTCGGGTCGAATCAGGTGGTGAGACTTATGACATTGGAAAGAAAATGATGATTGCCTTTCCGTAGAGTGGTTACATTAAAGATTTGGCTTAGCGATTTGGGAGGAATCACTGTTTTAAGGTTTAACAGTTGGTTGTCCATATTTATAAAGCCATAATGAGCTGATTTGGAGAGGCCCATTAGTGGGTTGGTGGAAGGCTATAAATAGGGGGTGGGAGGTATGGGAAATAGTTTACTTTCCCCATTCTCTCATTTGGAAGAGCCAAGGGATCCTCCATTTCTCCATCTTTCCACCATTAAAGCTTAGGAAACTGAAGATCTACACCATTGGAGGCTAGATCTACATCGTTTCAAGGGGGAATTCATCAAATCAAGCGGGTTGAAGCAAGATCTCCGCTGTCTGGATTCGTATTTCACCGTTTTTGCTTTGTTTTGGAGAACTGGTGAGTGATTTGCATCTCTCACATGGATTCAATGAAGTATATGAATGTTTGATCATATTTTTCATCAAATTCAAGTCGTTTTCCTTAGATCTACATGATGGTAAGTCTATTTTCATATGAATCGCCATAGGATCTAATTTATCAAGTTAAAACCGGTAATTTCTATGTTGTTTAGTCTTAAAAAACCTCTTGTGGGAAGGCTAGCTAGAGATTTCTTGTAAAAATACCAGCTCATGTCAGTTCAGTTCATAATGAGAATATGAAATTTAGATTCCATGACTTATTCCCCTTATTACTATGCACAGAAGGAAGGAGTCGGATGAGATGAAAATCACACGTACAGTACAAATTTTACCTTTAGATAAGGATCCAATAAGAAGAATAACTGGGATTATGGTATCAAATTTCTTAGTAATATGTTTATGCAAGTTAGATCCATAATTCAGTTCATACGTTCGTTTGTTATGAATTTGGAGTGATTTGCATAATTTTGGTGAAAATAGTCATATTCATGTTGTTGGTGGTTTCATAACATGCTTGTGATTCGGTTGAATGAATTAAACGAGTATATTTCGTCAATTGTGTTGATTGGAGAAGTTTTGGTCGAAATTGGGCTTGCATTGGGGAGGTGCAGGTTTTGGGTCGTGTAACACCCCGTATTTTCTGTGAACGTTAAAGTAACAAATTAAACTATACTTAATTTTTAAGAGAAGAATTAAGAGAAACGGGTTATGCCATTGCGTTCGTCTCGGAAATCTGCTTGAGATAGAGTCCGAGTTTGCGTAAATCGGACTCCGTATGAAGAAGTTATGCACTTTGAAGTTTCGGGAATTTAAAATAAAAACCATCCCGAATTCAAATTTAAAGTTTCGAAATTCAAATCACACACCCGGGCTGGGCGGGAATTTCCCGCCTAGGACCCAGGTCGACCAGGGGGTCAACCTGGGTAGAACAGGTCGACCAGGGGGTCGACCTCCCCACTTTTTCCAGATCCGTGGACAGATCCCTTTTTTTGCATTTAAACGCCCGTTCTGACCAAATTCGTTGCTCCTATGCTATTTAAACACCCCCCAAACCTCACTTTCTCTCCACACAACTTCATTTTGCCTATACTCTACCCTAATTCATATTAAAATAAATCTAAGACAAGGTTATGCTGCTCAAGTTCTTCGTAGAAATCAAGTTTAGAATTCTAGTAGAGATTCAAAGGCTAATTCAACGACTTCAACAACTATTTCTAAGAATCAAATCTAAATTAGAAGAACAAATAGTCTACTTCAAGGGAGATCTATTCAGTTTCAGAATACAGATCCCAGAATTCAAGACCCTTCTGTAATTTTTATGTTCACGTTACTTTCAGAAATAAAAGTTAATTGTGATTCTGACATTGTAATAAATCTGGATCTGAGATTTATGCCTGTCTTTCTATATCTTTTGGATCTATCTCATTGATAATATCATGTCCGTTCTTTGTCTCTTCTTTCCTTCTTCCCTTTTTTTATAGCCAGGCTACTGCGAGCCTGAGCCAGATCTCGTAAGAGATGAACGTACGTTGGAAATAAAATTGAGCAAAATTGAGTTGTAACTGATTTGAGAACATAACACATGTTGTATTCAAAGCATGAAGTATTGAACATATGACTTGAGATCTGAGGCATAAAGTATTGGACATATGACTTGACATTTAAGGCATAAAATATATTGGACATATAACTTGGGATTTGGGCCGTAAATTGAACTGTAAACATGTAAGTTCAAATTATTATCAGATTTAAACACCTAATAGTGATTTTGGCATATAATGAAATGGATCTAAGTCCATGTTTGATGACAAGACAATTTTTTTAGATTAACTCCTATTTTTCTATTGAATCAATGATTTACATGCCTAGGAAGTTATTATTCAATCAGGCCTATCTTTGTTGGACATCTGATATATATAATCCTTTTAGGTTCATGATGTTATTTATATCAGATCTATCTTTGTTATACCCCAACTATAACAGATCTATAATCCTCTTAGGTCCAAAATATTATATTTGACAGGTCTACCATTTTAATGCCTTTTTTATGCCTATGTTCCTCTTTCGTCCCCGTTATTTTATGAATCTAGATTAATCTTGAATCTAGACTGAAACTTATTATACGTGCGATTAGAATGCGGGGGTATTGGGGAATAGTTTATTTGGTAATGATGGAACATAATTTTGTAACTTATGATTTGGGGCATAATTGTCTTTGTTGCGAACTTGGGGTAAATTGAAATATTAAATCTAGATTTGGCGCAAACTGTAAATTGGAATATTAATCAAGATTGGGCATAACCATTGGTTGATACGCCAAAGAATAATGTGTATTGGGGTATTAGGGTGTGACTATTATTACAAACTTGGGAAGATTAGATGTAGCCAAATTTGAGTAATAACTCGAAACTTGAATTTAGGGGCCATAACTTGCAATTAGCTTGTTGGGCATAACTTGAGAATTGGAACATGACTAGTTTTGGTGAATTTGTTAATTAGCATGAAAAATCTAGAATTGGGTATATATGGTAATTGTGAATACTTTGCATATAAACTGTAAATATGTGAACTAGTGAAAGATGAATATGCCTAACCAGAGGTTAGATTGAGTTGTGGTGTAAAACTTCCCGGAACCGCCCGACACATCCAGTAACCACAACAACACCAATCTAATGTGAGAGGTTAGTGCATCACGCCTAAGAAAAACCCGAGGTTAGATTGAGTTGTGGTGTAAAACTGCCCGGAACCGCCCGGCACATCTAGCAACTGCAACAACACATATCTAATGTGAGAGATTGGTGCACTAATAAATCACTTAATGCTAATGAATAAGACATGCTAAGAAATGACTAGGGTTAAGTAATAAGAACACTTAACCAATATATCATGAATGACTAGGGTTAAGTAATAAGAACATTTAACCAATATAGCACGCATGACTAGGGTTAAGAAATGAGAACACTTAACCAATATAACAAGATGAATGACTAGGGTTAAGTAATGAGAACACTTAACTAATATGACAAGATGGATGACTAGGGTTAAGTTAATAGGAAACACTTAACCGGTATAACATGATAAATGGAAAGGGTTAAGTTAACACTTAACCAATATAACTTGATTTGTGGTAGGGTTAAGTTAACACAAGAAGGCCACACTTAACCAAAGTAACATGACAGGATGAGTAGGTGGGTTAAGTTAACTTGATTGATTGATGACACTTAACTAATACAGCAAGACGAACACATGGGGTTAAGTAACAAGGGAACACTTAACCAATATAACTTGATAAACGAACGGGGTTAAGTAAATAAGGAACACTTAACCAACATGACATGATGAATGGGTGGGTTAAGTTAACATGAATGAACAACACTTAACCAATATGACATAATGTGCGAGAGGGTTAAGTACATATCGAGTTGGTGGGTAATATTAGTAAATATAGGTCCATAAAACTTAACCGTTAAATAAACATGCTTGAATCAGTGAGAGGGTTAAGTACGTATCGGGTTGGTGGGTAATAGTAGAAAATATAGACCCACAAACTTAACCAATAGGAAACCCTAGTAACGAGGACTCATTTCAGCAGTAACCCGCATAGATGTATCACGGTACCCGGAACTAGGCAGGGTGGGGCACGATTACTGGGCTGATTGTAAGCGGTCAAAACAGCGGCAGGGGGTACGTCAGTGTAGGTTCCGACGGTTTACGGGCGTGCACGTACTCCGGAGTGGGAAAAAGCAGGCACTGGGTGCCAGTAGTTATACACTGTGCATCTTGAATTGTGTCGGGTCGCTATCATAAGGATTGATACACCTTATGGTGGGACCAGCACAGGGAATCTACACGCAAGAGAGGGTCGATTGACATAGACACATGGAACACGAAGACAAGTAAGGGAGCCGATCGATAGGGTAGTAAGGGTGCATTTAACATATTCATGGCAATTAGGCAGATTGAGGTAGAATCCTCATGATAGATGTACACCTGAAGGCTACCACAATTATGGGGATTGAGATCACATTATCATTTTATACAGATTATTAGTTGGGACACTAGTTAGGTGGTGCAGAGATAGATATAGAAATCAGAATAACAAAGTAGTAGCGAAGCAGAGAAAGAGTAGAAACGCATTCAGTTTATCTTGCCTTATCATACCTTATACTTATCCTAATCATGTTATCCTTGTTTCTCACGGTATTGTCTTATATCCAGTTTATTCATGTCATGATGCCTTTACCTGTTTATATGCTGAAAGTCACTGGACTTACCAGACTTATGTCTGACCTAGTTTTTTTTGCCTCTTTTCTTCCGTTCCCCCCGGGTTCACAGGGAGGAAATGTTATCACTTAGCTCAGCTTTCTTCCAAGCTCGAAGATAGTCGATGCATCGTTTTGGACTCTCTCTCTTCCACTGCTATGGCTGGTTCACGCTTTATTTAGGGAATATCATTGATATTTTTATGCTTCTTGTATACTTGGAAGTTTTTGAATCAAGACAGAAGTTCTATGTATTACTTTTAAGTATGATTGAGATAACTATTGTAAAAGCTTGACTGAATTAAGTTGTTAATAAAATAACTTTATTTTTCGCTGCTTTATTTGTCTGTCTTGTAATTTATCCGCATCTTTTACCTAAAATGCTCCACCAAAGTTAAGGCATTCCCTTTGTGAGTGACCTTAACAGAGGTGGGGTGTTTCATTTGGTATCAGAGCTGAAGGTTACCGGATCGGATAAAAGATTTGAAAAACTATTTTCAAAACGATTTTAAAAGAAGCATTTTCAAAAGAAAAGTCTTGTTTTTAAGGCATATTCCCCAAAGCCATATGCACCATCTTTTGATCCTCTATTTAAATCCTTGTTTCCTTCTTTCCTGAGTCTCCGGAGCTCCTGGCTTTCTGGGAGGTAACCTCATCGCGGCATGGTTCCGTAGGCTCGACGAGACTACGACAATTGTCAAAGGGCGAAGAAGTTCCCAACCTCCATCCATAGTCGTAGTAGTTTCACCTACGGCTAATTCTCTTTCGAGCCTTGTAGGATTTTCCGTGCGATGGAGGCAGCTTTTAAGAGACCTGTCAACAAGTTACATGTGACAGCCCGCCATGCACCAGCCGGCATTTCCTCCGTAAGTGCGCTGTACACATGCCCGACTAGCACGAAACGGTCGCCAAAGAAAGGGAAGAAGAGAATGAACTAATCAAGAACCCGTAGATAGTCTCACAGCGCAAGGAATAAAATATAATAACAACATACTTGACATAAAACATGTGAGACAATACATAAGCTAAAACTAAACATCACAGCAGCGGAAAATCCAAATACAGCTTATGTTCCACATCATCATTATTACAACTTTAAAACTATCTCTAAAGCAAAAGAAAGGAAGGGTGCAGTACTAATGCCCAAAGTAGTGGCCAGCAGCGACACAGGGAGAATATCTATTTATATCATACGTGGAAGCCTCTTGCTCGTCTCCGATACAGCTACCCGTGCTTCACCAACCAACCTATCTCTAGTCTGCTCATGAGAGCACCCAGAGTAATAAGAAGAGACATAAAACTCTGGGTCAGACAAAAGTCTGGTATGAGCGATAAGCAGCAAAACAGAACAATAACAGGTATACTAAACCATATCTGAACCTGGACCTACAACCAAAGAGTTAGCACAACATACTGTACAATACTCTAAGGTGCCACTAACACATGGTGTAAAGAATACGGGGTGGGGGTGTGCATGTCATAGTGATGGCAAACAAATCAAGCATAGCAACCATCCTCACATCTCACTCGGTGCGTAAAGCATCGATATCCACCACTTTGATCACTAGACCCATCGAGGTAATGACGGAGTTCGACTTGTACAACTACTGCTACCACCAAGCTTATCCCATGGGATCATGACCAAACCTTTTCAAATGACACCACTTCATTGTTCTACAGCCCACTAGTCGTACCTAGGCCACTGTGGCCCTGAATCCGTTCACGTGCCTCCCATACATAGTGATCCAAAGTCATAGACATCGACAACCCCTTAGCACACGTCCCGTAGCAAAGCCCAACTCATGAAGTTAACTCGTTGGTTCCCAACTGGATCCTGAGTACAAACTTCCCACTTGGACTACCTTTGCATCTCGGGTTTTGGTCTTCATCTCCGGATCGGTTCGGTTCTTCACTTTACCTTGCCTCAGATCGTGCTATTGGTTCGGTTTGTGGTCCACACCCCAAGTCCAAGCTCTTCGGTTCGGCTCGTGGCCTTCGTCACTGTAACGACCCGCCCTATACTAGCCGACATTTCCTCCGAAAGTGCGCTGTACACATGTCTAACTAGCACGGAACGGTCGTCGGAAGGAAAGAAAGAAGGTGAAGAACTAACACAGAACCTGTAGAATGTCTCACAGCGCATGGAATAAAATATAATAATCACATAACTTTGACATAAAACAGGCGAGACAGTGCATAAGCTGAAAAACTAAATCATGTCTAACATGGCAGCGGAAATCCAAAATACAGCTTATGATCCAACATCCTTATTACAACTTCAAAAATACTGTCTCTAAACAAAAGAAAGGAAAAGGTACACCACTAATGCCCAAGCAGTGACCATCGATAACATAGGGAGATAATACATAAATATCATACGTGGAAGCCTCCTGCTCGTCTCCAGTACAGCTACCCATGCATCCACCTAACCTGTCTCTAGTCTGCTCGTGTGAGCACCCAGAGTAATAAGAAGAGACATAAAACTCTGGGTCAGACATAAAGTCTGGTATGAGCGATAAGCATCTAAACAGAATAATAACAGGTATAATCCAATCATACCTGAACCTGGACCTGCAACCAAAGAGTTAGCACTACATACTGTACAACACTCTAAGGTGCCCTTTCAAATGGTGTAAAGATAACGGGGGTGGGGGTGTGCATGTCATAGTGATGTCAAACAATCAAGCATAGCAATCATCCTCACATCCCTCACTCAGTGCGTAAAGCATACGATATCCACTACTTTGGTCACCTAATACTTTGGGCCATGGCGGAATCCAATCCCGTGTAACTATCACTACAAGCCCACTATCCATCTCTCAGTGGTGAACCAAAGTTATGAATACCGACAACTCCTTAGCACACGTCCCGCAGCAAAGCCCAACTATGAAGTGAACTCATTGGTTCCCAACTGAATCCTAAGCTCTAACTTCCCATATTGGACTACCTTTGCATCTCGGGTTATTGGTCAATACTGGGTCGGGTCGGGTTCCTTCTCAAGCCATCGGTTCGGGTCGGGTGTCCTTCATCTGTTCGGGTCGGGTCTTCTCCTGGTGCGGTTCGGGTCGGGTCTTCTCCTAGTGCGGTTCGGGTCGGTTGTCCTCCATCGGTTCGGTTCGGGTGCTTTACCTCGGGTCGGGTCGGGTGTCATCTTTCCTCCAGCTCGTGCCTCCGTTCCGATCCGTGCCCTCGTCCTTCACATGCTCCTATCTGATCCATCCTCATGCCTTCACTCCGATCCGTCCTCCTCGATCCGATTCGTCCTCCTCGATCCGATCTGTCCTCCTCGATCCGATCCGATCCCAGTTCAGCTAGCGTGGCCTTCCTTTTTTCCATTTTCCCCCAAGTGTTGGGTTCCGATCCGATCGGATTCTTTGCTCAGTTCAACATATCCGATCCGAGCCCTATGTCCGATCCGATCCGAACCCTGCACTGTTTTCTGAGACTGTTCCAGCAAGTGTTTACGCCATTCGACGACGTTTTCGACCATTCTAACTATTGAAATCAATCACAAAGCATTTCATACAGTCATAGCAACATGCATAATCAACCACAAACACCAAAACAACAATATGATAGGTTAAAACGGATCAAACATACCCAAAAATCCATATTTTCCCCTTAAGCATGTTTAAGAACAACTAATGATAGGATTAGTAAAACTTAACCAAATTAGCCAAATTTTCTAACAGAGGTCCAAAACAATATTTATGAATATTTTTCCAGAATTTTATCACGCTTAATTTCGCTAATTAACACTAATCACCCCTTAATCCCCTAAATTCCGGGATTAACAAAATTAGTCCAAATTAACCCAAATTCATATCAGAGGCATAAAATGATGTTTTAGAATTTTGTGAATTTTTCTAGATTTTTCTGAGCCATAATTTCGCTAATCTTCGCTAATTACCCTAATTAGCCGTAATTAGTGAAAAAACTAAGCAAATCACTCACCTTTGGCACAATTAAACTTTCAGAACTGAAACTTCTCTGATATAGATCCAATCTCTATGTGCTCCAGCAACTCTCTCTCTGATTTGGTGCTAATCCCCTTTGGTTTGATGTAGTTTTACTTAATCTTTGATTAGAAAGTGATTAGAGGTGATTTGGAGTGAAATTAGAAGGTGGAGGCCATGGCTATACTTGAAGGAATGTCTTAGGCGGCTGGAAAATGAAGTAAAAACCGAAATCATAACCCTAGCAACCCCTAAGTACCACTAATCCCGAAATCCCCCTTTGGGCCTAGTTGCTAATTACCCGGTTAAGCCCAATTAGCTGAAAATAACCCTTTAAACCTTAATTTAGTCATATCTCCCAAACGGTAAGTCCGTTTGGCTATTATGACCACTCTACGGAAAGAGAAACCATCATCCGGAGCTAATGGAAGTGGTTTCAGGTCAAAATTCCTTTCCAGTCAAAAGTTATGGACGAAACAAGATCAATTAGGGGCAAAACGGTCATTTAAAAATTGGCAAAAATCATGAACATGGGAAATGACCCCACTAGTCGTTTCCCAAAAGTACACGACCATACGACTTACCTAGAAAAAGAAATAAATATTCTACGATCCTAGATGCGTAGAATGTGGGTTGTTACATTCTCCCCCCCTTAAGAAATTTCGCCCCCGAAATTCCTTAACTAAGAAACAACAATGGGTCCCGCATGCCTATCAACCAATTTCAAGCAATCAAACATTCATGATAGTACAACAAGCATATCCTAGCATGCGGTTTTCTAACAAAGGAAGAATCATCGCCGCTAAGATCTTACCAGACAAAGAGCTTCAAATACGACCTTCTTATGTCATCCTCTACTTCCCAAGTACAGTCGTACTCTCGCCATCGATTCCCATCTTTATCCTAGAGGCGATTTCCAATAGGTTAGGATCGTTCCTCTGACTGGAACTGTTCCACTCAATCCAAATCGATCTAATCGTCAAGCTTACTAGCGTTTCTGAATCCAATTCACACTTAGGTCTGAAGTCATGCCCCATGATATACTCTAGTAGCTTCCATTCTAGAAACATAGCCTCTAAACTGGCATGTCTCCTACCCAATGCATCAGCTACCGCACCTAGTCCGGTACTACGGCATCCGTCCGTACTGTCATCTTCTTAGGTAATCCAACCACATACGTCAAATTACCAACTACATTCCAAATGTCCTTTCAAGTCTAACCCGAATCTTGCCTACATCCATACTGCACGTCCAACGTATATTCACCTCTTAGAGGCAAACTAGATCCATCCAATGACCCTAGGCACTACATCTATATCCGTACTGTACGTCTAACGTACATTCACCTTCTAAAGGTGAACTAGACTCATCTAATGAATCTAGGTACCTCACCCATATCTGTACTGCACGTCCAACGTACATTCACCTTCTAAAGGTGAACTAGACTCATCCAATGAATCTAGGTACCCTACCTATGAGTCCAAGTCCAACTTGAATCTCCTATATCCGCGGAATCTCCAAGATCAACGGACGCTCCACAATGCCCAAACATACTTCAAGTCTAACGTAAAGTATCATACACCCATCATCTCGCTATGATCAACAAACCTATCCTATTTCCATTTAACAGGATCCTTACAGGTGATAGTTTAATCAAGAGAAGAAAGGTAGGAACAAACATAGCAACCATAGCATCCATCAAACAAATCCTATCTATCACCTGCTAAATCCTTGAATACATCAACACCTATATGTCTGGTCCAACCAACATCAATAACTAATGGAAGCCCCGCCTCCAAACGGACAACCGTACGTCCAACGCACGTTTATCCTCCAAGGATAACTAGATCACGTCCAACGGATCCAAGGTAACGGGCGTCCCCAGATACCCTTGCTTTTAGTCCGCCTGAAACACTCGAGTCCCACCCAAGCCTATCCATTATCCTGCTGCCCTCTCGAGTCTAACTCGAGCCAATCCAATTCCTTGCAGCCTCCTCGAGTCCAACTCGAGTCAATCTATTACCCATAACTCAGACCCAGTCTTGAGTATCCATTACCTACAAACTCTAGTCCATCGTGAGTCGTCTCCCTATTCGTTGCATCTCTAAGATCAATCGAACATCTATTTTATTTTACGAGTTCAAGTCCAACTTGAATCGTCCTAACCTTCGTTGCACCTTCCTGGACCAACGAACACATCCTATTCTTTCAAAAAGAACATTAACATATAGTCCTAAACGATTCATTACTTTGCATCTTTCTTGAGTCCCACTCGAGTCATCTCATAACCCTATCGAGTCTAACTCGGGGCAGTCCATACCATCGAATAGTCTTATCCTGTCACAACTGCCCATCACTCTTCGAGTAAACCAAGATATCATCCAATGAAAATCGCAACAACTACCTATCTCTCATGCAGACCATCCTAGTCGACCTCGACATTCCCCGAGCACAAGTCCCAAAGGCCTAAACCAATATCAGACAAGCACCCAAGGAAAATCTCCTCCGAGTTCAGACAATCTACGTGAGACGACATGAGCAAAACATCTAAACACTCAAGCATCCATAACTGACTTTGGCTATCCTTGCCAATCTTACTTGAAATTATCATCGACCGCATGACCAAGTCCTGACCAACTACTGTACATCCAATGTACATTTGCTTCTCTAACTCCCGTTATCATTTTCATCATAAGGTAGGCGATCCAATACCACCCTTCATCTATCATCCACTCTAACGGTCATCAAAGGCTCTTCACAATCTACTCTCACTCTATACTTTTGGAGTTAATCAGCTCCCAAAATCAAGCCAAACCTAGTAAAGCTCAAAATAAAGCAATCACAACAAACATACATCCATGACTCGATAAGACCAAATTACGAAAAATCCTACAAAGGCTAGTCAAACCACCTATCGGGTTTGTCACTACTAAAGGTCTATCGACTATCTCGGGTTCCAATTCCAACCTATCTACCAGGTCACTAGGTACGAAGGAATGGGAAACCTTGTTATTAAAAAAAACTCGAACAGAAACATCTTAAATAGAAAGCATACCTCGAATAACGACACCTTTTTCCTTCTGCGCCGCAGTTGGGGCATTCGACGAAGAAGGAATAGCGTTGATAGCATATGCTTTCACGATCTGCTTCTCCCTAGGAGATTGTGGACATTCATTCTTGTGATGTCCCGCTTGGCCGCAATTAAAGCACTTCCTTTCCCCAAGCTTTTCTCGACAATCTCTGGCATAGTGGCCCTTCTTGCCACAGCTAAAGCACTCGCCATCTTTCTTATTCTTCTTACTCTGGCCATCCATGGTTTGGTCTTGTTTCCTCTTAGTCTGGGAATTATTCTTGCCTCCGCCGCCTGCTTGCGGCTTTGGCTCCTTTGCAGATGCAGTAGCGACCTCAGTCTTAGGCTTAGGGTAAAGACTTTCTGACCTTAATGCCTTTCCTACAATCGATTCAAACGTCTCATCGATGTGGTTTATAAGCCTTTCCCCCAAGTACCCATCTAAACCAGTTATGAACTTCTCGTTCTTCTTCTCGGCAGTGTCGATAAGAGATAACCCATATTTCGATAAAGTATCGAACTCAGCAACATACTCTGAAACTGCCCTTCCGTTCTGCTTAAGCTCCAGAAACTTTCTAAACAATTCTGACTTCTGAGCAGCTGGTATAAACTTATCGCAAAAACGAGCCTTAAACTGATCCCATGTAATATGATCCTCTGGAGTTGCTGCCTTAATAGCATTCCACCAATTCATTGCTCGTCCTTGAAGCTGACGGGATGCTAGCTTCCTCTTCATGGCATCTTCAATACCCAAGTCTTCGAAGATACACTCACAGCTATCCAACCAATCCTGAACAACCGTAGCCGACTCCGTTCCGTGGAACGGCTTCCCACCAAGACTAGTATAATCCTTGTTAAGCTTGGCGAAATCGGCCCTAGGCGCCTGCACTGCTGCACCACCACCGTTAGCAACATTAGGAGCTGCCCTCTGAACATCCCTAAGCATCTCTCTCATGAGGTCAGTAAACATCGTCCTCATCTCAGCAGCATTCCCATTATTGGCTCCTCTACCAGTACCCCTCACGTATCGGCTCATCGTTCAATCTGTACAGAGAAAACGATTAACTATCTTCTTTGTGGTGTCAGTGCAGTGCGACTTCATCCTTAGATATACTAATAGTATATATATATATATCTATATAGCTTTGAAAACCAGTTTTGAAAAATCAAAATAATCACAAATACGCGCTCTCATATACGTATAATATCTCTCCCTGATGACTTTCCCCAGGTTAACTACGCAACCTAGAGCTCTGATACCAAATGTAATGACCCGCCCTATACTAGCCGACATTTCCTCCGAAAGTGCGCTGTACACATGTCTAACTAGCACGGAACGGTCGTCGGAAGGAAAGAAAGAAGGTGAAGAACTAACACAGAACCTGTAGAATGTCTCACAGCGCATGGAATAAAATATAATAATCACATAACTTTGACATAAAACAGGCGAGACAGTGCATAAGCTGAAAAACTAAATCATGTCTAACATGGCAGCGGAAATCCAAAATACAGCTTATGATCCAACATCCTTATTACAACTTCAAAAATACTGTCTCTAAACAAAAGAAAGGAAAATGTACACCACTAATGCCCAAGTAGTGACCATCGATAACATAGGGAGATAATACATAAATATCATACGTGGAAGCCTCCTGCTCGTCTCCAGTACAGCTACCCGTGCATCCACCTAACCTGTCTCTAGTCTGCTCGTGTGAGCACCCAGAGTAATAAGAAGAGACATAAAACTCTGGGTCAGACATAAAGTCTGGTATGAGCGATAAGCATCTAAACAGAATAATAACAGGTATAATCCAATCATACCTGAACCTGGACCTGCAACCAAAGAGTTAGCACTACATACTGTACAACACTCTAAGGTTCCCTTTCAAATGGTGTAAAGATAACGGGGGTGGGCGTGTGCATGTCATAGTGATGTCAAACAATCAAGCATAGCAATCATCCTCACATCCCTCACTCAGTGCGTAAAGCATACGATATCCACTACTTTGGTCACCTAAGACTTTGGGCCATGGTGGAATCCAATCCCGTGTAACTATCACTACAAGCCCACTATCCATCTCTCAGTGGTGAACCAAAGTTATGAATACCGACAACTCCTTAGCACACGTCCCGCAGCAAAGCCCAACTATGAAGTGAACTCATTGGTTCCCAACTGGATCCTAAGCTCTAACTTCCCATATTGGACTACCTTTGCATCTCGGGTTATTGGTCAATACTGGGTCGGGTCGGGTTCCTTCTCAAGCCATCGGTTCGGGTCGGGTGTCCTTCATCTGTTCGGGTTGGGTCTTCTCCTGGTGCGGTTCGGGTCGGGTCTTCTCCTAGTGCGGTTTGGGTCGGTTGTCCTCCATCGGTTCGGTTCGGGTGCTTTACCTCGGGTCGGGTGTCATCTCCCCTCCAGCTCGTGCCTCCGTTCCGATTCGTGCCCTTGTCCTTCACATGCTCCTATCCGATCCATCCTCATGCCTTCACTCCGATCCGTCCTCCTCGATCCGATTCGTCCTCCTCGATCCGATCCGTCCTCCTCGATCCGATCCGATCCCAGTTCAGCTAGCGTGGCCTTCCTTTTTGCCATTTTCCCCCAAGTGTTGGGTTCCGATCCGATCGGATTCTTTGCTCAGTTCAACATATCCGATCCGAGCCCTATGTCCGATCCGATCCGAACCCTGCACTGTTTTCTGAGACTGTTCCAGCAAGTGTTTACGCCATTCGACGACGTTTTCGACCATTCTAACTATTGAAATCAATCACAAAGCATTTCATACAGTCATAACAACATGCATAATCAACCACAAACACCAAAACAACAATATGATAGGTTAAAACGGATCAAACATACCCAAAAATCCATATTTTCCCCTTAAGCATGTTTAAGAACAACTAATGATATGATTAGTAAAACTTAACCAAATTAGCCAAATTTTCTAACCGAGGTCCAAAACAATATTTATGAATTTCTGAATATTTTTCCAGAATTTTATCACGCTTAATTTCGCTAATTAACACTAATCACCCCTTAATCCCCTAAATTCCGGGATTAACAAAATTAGTCCAAATTAACCCAAATTCATATCAGAGGCATAAAATGATGTTTTAGAATTTTGGGAATTTTTCTAGATTTTTCTGAGCCATAATTTCGCTAATCTTCGCTAATTACCCTAATTAGCCGTAATTAGTGAAAAAACTAAGCAAATCACTCACCTTTGGCACAATTAAACTTTCATAACTGAAACTCCTCTGATATAGATCCAATCTCTATGTGCTCCAGCAACTCTCTCTCTGATTTGGTGCTAATCCCCTTTGGTTTGATGTAGTTTTGCTTAATCTTTGATTAGAAAGTGATTAGAGGTGATTTGGAGTGAAATTAGAAGGTGGAGGCCATGGCTATACTTGAAGGAATGTCTTAGGCGGCTGGAAAATGAAGTAAAAACCGAAATCATAACCCTAGCAGCCCCTAAGTACCACTAATCCCGAAATCCCCCTTTGGGCCTAGCTCCTAATTACCCGGTTAAGCCCAATTAGCTGAAAATAACCCTTTAAACCTTAATTTAGTCATATCTCCCAAACGGTAAGTCCGTTTGGCTATTATGACCACTCTACGGAAAGAGAAACCATCATCCGGAGCTAATGGAAGTGGTTTCAGGTCAAAATTCCTTTCCAGTCAAAAGTTATGGATGAAATAAGATCAACTAGGGGCAAAACGGTCATTTAAAAATTGGCAAAAATCATGAACATGGGAAATGACCTCACTAGTCGTTTCCCAAAAGTACACGACCATACGACTTACCTAGAAAAAGAAATAAATATTCTACGATCCTAGATGCGTAGAATGTGGGTTGTTACAGTCACCTCGGATCGGGTCGAGTTCCTCAAACTCCTCTATGGTGCATCGGTTCGGGTCGGGTATCATGGTTCGGATCGGCCATGGTCCTCAACAACCTCCCCCACTTGTTCAGTTCGGAGGTGACTATACGGGTCGGGTCGGATCACTGCACCTGTTCGTGGCTCCTTCACTCGTGGCGTGCTTTCCCAGGCGGTTCGTGAAAGGGTGGAGCAGCTCTTGAGTGGCATCGGTTCGGATCGGAGCTCCTTCTCACAAGAGTGTCGGATCGTGGTACTTCCAGGCGAGTGGGTCGGATCGTGCTTTCCTCCTCCAATCCGATCCGGTTCGGGCAATTTCCTGCACTTCTTTCCAGCGACTATTTTGCGCCATACGACAGCGTTTTCGACCAATTTAACTATTCTAATCAATCACAAAGCATGCCATACAGTCATAGCAACATGTAGAAACAACCATAAACACTAAAACATCAATTTGATAAGTCTAAACGGATCAAACATAGCCAAAACCCCATATTTTCCCTTAAGCATGTTTATGCATAACTAATGATATGATTAGCAAAACTTAACCAAATTATCCAAACTTACTAACAAAGGCTTTAAACATCATTTCGAATTTTATAAATATTTTTTCAGATTTTTAACATGTATAAATTAGTTAATTATCACTAATTACTTTAATTAACCATAATAAGTGAGGAACTATGCAAATCACTCACCTTGGCCATAACTTAACTTTAGATCTGAAATAAATCTCTGTTATGACGCTGTTCCCAAGGCTATACAGTAGTTCTACCTCGATTCTTGTGCTAATCCTCTTTGATTTGATGTAGATTTGGCTTAATTAGCGATTAGGAGGTGATTTGGGGTGTTTTAGATGTTGGAGGCCATTACTAGGGTTCCAAGAATGAAAGTGGCGGCTGTGAAAGTGAGAAAAAGGGTGTTCTCTAAACCCTAACATCCCTTAAATACTCCAAATCCCGAAATTCCCCTTTGGGCCTAGCTATTAATCACCCGATTAAGCCCAATTAAGCTGTTTTTCACCACCTGAAACTTGTTTCAGCCATATCTCCCAGACGGTGAGTCCGTTTGGCTAATGTGACCACTCTACGGAAAGGTAAACTATCATCCGGATCTCATGGAAGTGGTATCAGATCAAAACTCCTTTCCAATCAAAAGTTATGGATAAAACAACATCAGCTTTGGGCAAAACGGTCATTTAAAAATTGGCAAAAATCATGAACATGGGAAATGACCCCAATAGTCGTCTCCCAAAGTTACATGACCATACGGCTCCGCATGTGAAAGAATTAAATATTCTATGATCCTTCAATGCGTAGAATGCGGGTCTTTACACTCTCCCCCCCCCCCCCCCCCCTTTAAGAAATTTCATCCCCGAAATTCCTTAACCCAAAACATACAAAGGATCCCGCATGCCTACCAATCATATACAACAATCAAACATGCAAAACAGATAAAACAACCCTATCCTAGCATGCGGAAAGACTAAATCGAAACTGAAATCTTACCAGGTGAAGAGTTCTGGATACGTCTTCCTAATGCTCTCCTCTGTCTCCCAAGTACAGTCATTCTCATTCTCGCCCCACTCAACTTTGACTAGATTCACCGCTTTCCTTCGAAGTTGCTTTGTATCGTTCCCAACAATACGCATAGGCTTCCGGTTCCCAACTGCCTTGGGTTCAACTTCGATATCATCCAACTGATCAGGTGAAATAGTCACATCTGGGTCATGTACGAACTTCCTTAACTGGGAAACATGAAACACGTTGTGAACTCCTGCCATCTTGTCTGGTAATTCAACTTTATATGCCAGATTCCCAATTTTCTCAAGAACTGGGAATAGACCAACAAATCTTGGTGCTAACTTGCCTCTCCTGCCAAATTGTATCATGCTCTTCAACGGAGAAATCTTGACAAACACCAAGTCGCCAATGGAGAACTTTAGTTCTCTTCTCCTCTTATCAACATAACTTTTCTGCCTATCTTGGGCAGCCTTCATTCGCTATTGGATAACCTTAATCTTAGCTGAAGTTTCTCTTATCACATCTGGTCCAAGCACAAACATCTCACCAGTTTCTAACCAACATGACGGTGAGTTGCATGGTCTTCCGTGCAAAGCTTCAAATGGAGCCATACCAATACTGGATTGATAACTATTGTTATATGTAAACTCTACTAGATGCAAATGGTCATCCCATGATCCACCAAAGTCTAATATGCAATGTAACATCCCAAATATTTTACTAAGTTTGATTTGGACCTTTATTATATATTTTGGTTTTTCTGAATATAAATTTGATTTTTTTATGAGGTTTGAATATAAATTATTATTTTGAAAAAGTATTTTGTTTTATTTAATATGACTCTATATATGAAAGACTTATTTTTAAAAGTTATATTTATATTTATAGGATTATGAATATTAATGATTAATGATAATTTCTGATATTAATATAAGGATACGATTTTATTATATTTATAAGATTTTTATAATATTTTCTAGTTTTGATAATATTGTTTTGAAAAATAAAATTTTGTTAAGGAATAATTCATTTTAAAAGATTTCACAAGAAATGATTTTTATTTTCTTTAATGATGTTTATAAATTTATTAAGCTTTCATTTTAAACCATTTTAGTATAAAATTTTGAGAAAGTGTTTATAAATATTTTTGAAATAATCAGTGAATTTAAAATATTATTTATTTAAATATGATAACCTATATTTTTGATAGTCAAAGATCCATAAATGTTGTATTTATAAGTATGACAAAATTTGGTTACATTCATGAGTGTTACAAAGGTATAACCAAAATAAATAAAATTTATTAAGGTTTAAGTAATGAGGTGTCCACTTATGTGGCACCATGCATGTACAAAGCTCTATGACTAAACCAAGTGTTTACTTAGTTGTTAAACATGCATGTATGGTTTCATGGAGAAGTGCCAAGTGCCCCTTAGGTTAATGACTAAAATACCCTTGCATCATTAAGTGGACCAAGGACCCATTTTCCCTTCACACTTCACCATTTATCACTTCAGGGAAAATTCTTCACGGCATTCTTCTTTCCTCTTCTTGAAGTCCTCTGTTCATTCACTATAAATGAAAATCCACATCTTCCTCCATTCAAAAATCCATAACTCGCCATCTACTTGTTTTTGGCCAAAACAATTCTTTCGAATGTTGTTCGAATCTCCATTTCAGATTTTTAGAAATCAACTAATCTGAATTTCATCAACCAACCTGAGAGAAAAACCAAATTTACAGTGAGATGAAATTTTTGCTTTGAAATTTCGAAAAATCAAAACTCAAAATCCGGGAAGAATGGATCGATGGCGTCAGCACCATTACGATCAGCAAGGAACCTAGTATTTTTGATGCGAAAATGAGGGGATTTCGTGTCGATGATTAGAAATGTTGAAAATTAGGTTTTGGTTTTATTGAAGAATCGAGCAACGATAGAGGAAATGGAGCATAGAGTTGCGATGAGAATGGAATGAACTTCGATTGCACAAAAAATTGGCGGAATTCGGTATTGGAATGGGGGGTGCGACATGTTGGGTCCGTGAGTTCCTGTGCGTTTCCAGGTCTTGGAGGACGGACGGAATTTGATCGGGGCAACCGAAGTTCGGGCGAGTGGGTGCGTCGAGACGAGGAGGAGAAGAGAATGTTGTTGGTGCATTCAGATTTGAGTTCGGTCGAGAGGTTGGGTGTGCACGTTGCACAAGCCGTGCGTGATATTGGGTTCCAGGCGCGTGAAGATAAGAGGAGGAGAAGAAGAAGAGAGGGGTCACGGTTGGGCTTGGATGTTGTTGGGCTTGGGCCTCTTTATTTGGGTATAATTTCCTTTTCCATTTCAAAGTTAAATCGTTAAACTTTGTAACTTCGTATCTAGTTCAATTCTTATTCGTTTAACACACAGTTAGGTTTGTTAGAACTGTGTCGGAGACTAGAATACAATAACATATGATTCTTACAACTTTGTCAAGTAAATTTTTTAAAAATAAAATGAAATAAAAAGGCCCTTATATATATTTATATATATATATATATCGAATACCGTTATTAATATAATTTCAATATAAAATCAGCAGAAGATTATCAACTGCTGATGAGAATGGATTGGAGACAGTACGAGTAGCAGTGACGATATTCGTTGGTTTGTTCGTTCTGATATGAAGATGTTGGAGCTCGACTGGTGAGAACTCCTAGTTTAAATTATTTATTTAAATTAGTTAATTTTAATTAGCTGTGATTAATTATAATTTGTTGACGATGATTGTGTGATGGATGTTGATGGTTGAATGGTTGTTCATGAATTAGATAATACACTGAACACTAGTAAGCGTTATTGTCTGTAACGCTTGTGCACAGTTAAATGTTTGTTGTGATGAATGAATTCATATCCATCTGATCGTATGGTTCATTTGGATAAATATGATTGCATTGCATGATATTACACACACTGTGGTTGTTTAATGTATGGGTGATCGATTTAGAATCTCCTTCCTACATACGATATTATCTATTAAGTAATATTTAAATTATTAGTTTTGAATAAAAATATCAACCTTTTAAATATTGAATTAGAGTTGGAAATAATTTGAATTAGGCATTGATTTGGTATAACTATTTATATATCCATTTGAAATTAGCTTTGAATTATTATTTTTTTAAATTTGAAATGAGATCTTTGGAATTTGAACATGGTTTATATATACGATTTTATTATTTAATTAATTAATAATATTTAAGTTTGAAATTCGATATCAAAACTGTTTGAAAAATGTAGATAATTACAAATTGATATGCGTAAAAATGAAGATTTTATTTTCAACTATTTATGAGTTATAAATCTTCAAATTTAAATTTGTTCCGGAAATTGATTTGAGTTATATACTCAACATTTATTTTATATATATGCGGTCGATCTTATTATTTATAACGAGTATCCATTAAGTATTGGAATGATTTAACAAATTGGGAGAAGAATATTAAATCATAATTGGAAATAAAATTTGAACGGTTAAAAAAAAAACGATATGCGTTTAACATGAGACAGTTTTGGGAATAAGATTTGAATCATGTATTTAACATGATTTTTCACCGATATATATTGAGTTTGGAATGAATAGGATATACCACGATACGACAGTATGTGAATATCATTAGATTTTAATGGATATTTTAACAGCAGTACTTTTGGTAACACTCCCAAAGTTGTTATTGGTTTTGGAATTTATAAGTGTGAACCCTTAATTGATTTATGAGAATGATTTCAAAGATTATTAAAGTATTGGAAATATTTATATGGGATTTAAATGGGTTTTCCAATTTTTAAACTTTTGGATATGGTTGGAGATAAATCTTCGGATGTTCGATATTAATTCAGTAGGTGATGACTCTTATTATTTGAGGAATTTGAAAGGTAACTCACCGTTATTCCGCTTATGATATGAGTAGGATACGGAAATTTATATTGAAGATAAGTTGATGGTATCTCTATCCAGATCAAATATCAAAGAGTTGAATAAATCTTTTAATTAAGATATGAGGTTTTCCACCTGATTGAAATAAGTTAGATAGAAATAATCTTCGATATTTGATATGGTACCTCATGATGTAAACGTATACTATCTGGGGAATTTGGAAGATATTATTATATCGTTATTCCACTTATAGTATTCGTTGATTATGAGAATTTATATCAAATATGAGTGGAAACAATTTCTGTGTAATTTATGATTCAATATCGATTGATTTGGGTTTTGTCGTGAATCGTATCTTCAATTATATCGTTCTTGAAACCCGATGAGATTGAATGGTGGGAATGCATATCGTAATTGGGGATTTAATCAAATCTTTGACTTGAGGGAATTAAAGGTAAGAATTTAAGCGAAGGTATAATCTTTGATGTCAAAGAAGAGATAAGATGATAATGAGATGTATGAAATTAAAATAATTCAAATCTTGAGTTATATATGAATTGGAAATCATTTGGAAGGAGATTTGAATCGAAAAGCCTGTGTAAACCATAACTACTGGTTTAAAGGTACGCTTGTTACTTGGAAAGACCGGGATCGAATATATGTTCGAAACCATTCCGAGTGATAATACGGCATTATGAAGCAATTCAAGACTTGGCAAACGACGAATGAAGACCGGGAATATTTGAATTGTTTAGATGGATTGTGATAAATGTCTCGGTTGGGTTGGCCACCCGATACGAGGTATGAGTTGCATGAGACCTGAACATATTCAAGTATTTTCGGGTTGTTGTTCCATTCAGACCCAGAACGGACTTAATGGATGGTGTGTCTGACATTGAAATTTACCGCATAGCACTGATTCCGTTAATGTACATCGGACTTGTGGCAATATATTATCCTTGTCTCTAAGTCATCTGAGCTTAGAGGGTATGCATTGATAAGAATTAGTGATATGTCGTGGATTGTCAATGTGGCATACCCAAGTTATGAGACGAGCTAGTGACGATCAAAGAATGGCTTATCGAAGCATCACTTTGCGTATGATATGACATCAACAAACCTCACACCCCGGATTGATGAGAAACTGGCGGTTAGGTTTTATACTTATATATGAATTGATGATGAAGTTGTGCAGCAGTGGGAAACCACTTATGAACCTAGGGAAGTTGGGTATGTTCGGGGGGCCGTGTCTGGTCGAAAACCGTTGATCTGCCCTGACGATGTGTATTCGGTGTCCGCGTATGGTCGAAAAAGCCGGTGAGGCACTTCGTTTTGTATCCTCGATTGATCTTTCGTGCCAGGAATCATCAAGTTGGAAACCCAAATTTTCTTATGCGAGCCATACGATTTTGATTGTATATATATATGGCAACATATATTATGGGGTATATGCTGTCTAGGATTAATACATTTACTTGCGAAATATCTCCACTATATATATTATGGTATTGAAGAGGATTTTACGTATGAAAGCATATTTGGTTGTCATAAGATAAAACTCGCCCATCTGGTGTGCGCTTGCATTGTGTGATGTGGGACGAGCTTATGATAGCTTCATTTTCAAAAGACATGGCGTATTTATATGCACGGGTATTCACATGGAGTAAATCCGTTCCGCGTTAGCGGCGTGATCCGGTGAATTTCCCCACTTTAAAATGAATCCAACTGTTTTGAGTTCTCACACCAGTCCCACGACTGACCTGGAGTTTATTGTTCCTTTCTAAACTCTGGGTGCCCATTAATTTCCACACGGGCAGCCAGTAGTTTAGTTTTGCAGTTATAGATCGTTGGAGCAGGATCCAGAGCGCTTTCAGAGTTGGAGTCCACGATAGAGTTGAAGCTTCCGCTGTGTTTTGATCTTCCGCTGAGAGTAAAGTTATTTTCTTTTCTTCCGCTGTGTATATATTTGTAACTCTGATATTCTATGAAACTCTGATGTAACTTTGTAGTTTGCAATGAAAGGTTCTGTTATTTTGTTCAATATATGTATGTACCCATAACAATTCATCTTTATGAACGGTTTAAGTCGGTTTAATTACCGTCGAAAATCGGGCAAAAAGATGGGTCGTTACAGTTGGTATCAGAGCTTTGGTTATACTAAGCTATTGGGTACGTACATATTTGGACAAAAGAATAGGACTCCTCAGAGTTATATTATCTCATTAGAGATAGGGTTAGAAATACCCTAGAATGAGATTTTGGAATATTATGACGAGAGAGCGTATTTTTGAAACCTATATAAGATATTTTTGAATAAGTAAATCACTTTGAAAGCGATGTATATTTGAAATATATTTTGAAATATAATTTGAAATAAGGATTTCGAGTGTTTTATTCGACGTCACAATTGGACTATCGAGTATGTAAGAATTTTGAATATATGTCTGATCAACGTATATGCGAAGCCAATATATACTAGGTAGATGTAGGGTCACACTCTAGTCGCTCGAGGATGATTTTTACTGATGACCATGGCACCATCGGTAATTATTTCGAGTTTCGAAAGTGGGATGGCTATATGACTCCAGTTAAGACGTCGAAGGATACTTGAACTATTTCGATATGTTGGAACTATTAAGAGGGAATTTAATATGTTATAAATACAACTCAAACTAGTCTAATAATCGGAAGGATTTGAGGTAAATCCATTATTCGAGTAGGAAGTTAATGTTGGGAAATAAGATAATACATTAAGAAATTAGATCAAAACATCACCCATGCTTCAAGTTAAACAAGTCATTACTGATGTCTGAATATGATCTGATAAGTTGTAATCAGAAAGATATTATATTTCTCAAAGAATGTTAATATGTTAATATAATCAATAGATTTGGATAAATCCTTAACATGAATGGTAAATAAGAATATCCAAGGATATCTTAGCTATCAGAACCCCTTAAGGAATCCGAAGATGCTTTAGACTTAAGTTAAGAATTTGTTTAAAGTGGCGAGTTTGACTTAAGTTAGAAATGAGTTTAAAGGGTTAATTTAAATCATAATAAACATCGAAGTAGAAAATTTTGGATCTTTGAAGTATTAAGTTGAACGATGTGAGTTCTGAAACGTTAAGTCAATATTTGAACAACCCTAGTTTGAACCTGTATACGCATAATCAGAGTGCGCAGAGGAAGCGTGGTGGTATTTTAAATAAAACCGTTTTAAGGGATTTTCCGGCTAGTTGAGTAAGGAAAATTTTTTAAGCAAGATTTGACCTTTAAACAAGAATGAAAAAGAATTATATATATTTTGATATTTTAAAATGGATTTAGGAAAAGGGTGTTATTCGATATATGAATAGTAAATGGGTATAAATTTAAATTATAAATGAGTTAATATGAGATTTGAAACGATTAGAATCAAAATTTGAAATAGAAGGAGTATTTCGGAAATATAATTCTATTTTTCCTTGTCGCTGGGTTTCGCTCGACCCATTGTCATATTTTGATTATCACCTGAATTGCCGTGCTTGAAATTTAACTGTCCAGCTTTATTTCTGAATTTTTCCTTTTCCCTGTTCTGATAAAACCTTGGACAAGTGAACTAATTTGGATTTGAAATCAGTATTTTGAGTTATCTCTTAAATCTAAATTAAATTTGTATTGAGTACGATAGAATTTCTAATGCTGAATTTAACCAAGATGTTATTTTGCAAGATAATGAAAAATTTAGGGAAATTTATTTGAGAATTTGGATTTAAATTTCTAAGTTGAGCACTTAGTCTTATAATTGATAAAAAAATCATAAGTTCGTAAGAGTAAGTTAGGGTGATAATTTCCAAACTTCAAGATTTTTCTTAGGGTTATAGACCTCTAAACTACTTGACAATATCTATTCTAGTTTCCCCTTAGTGGTAGTGGTAGCAGCTCTGAGTCTAACTCAGAAAAATTTCGATTAAAAACAAGACCGGTGACGACCCTAGTAATTACTAGATCATAGAAGTTTCCTTAGACTCTATCTTTAGTGAGAATCAGACAGAGTACCCTGAGAATGATATGAGCTGTGATTCTGACCATTACATTTCTGATATGTTGAGATAGAAATGGGAATTTAAAAAAAAATTGGTTAAGGAGTTTAAATTTACTCGACTTCCTTTTCGAGGACGAAAAGTTTCTAAGGGGGGTGGAATGTAACATCCCAAATATTTTACTAAGTTTGATTTGGATCTTTATTATATATTTGGGTTTTTCTGAATATAAATTTGATTTTTTTATGAGGTTTGAATATAAATTATTATTTTGAAAAAGTATTTTGTTTTATTTAATATGACTCTATATATGAAAGACTTATTTTTAAAAGTTATATTTATATTTATAGGATTATGAATATTAATGATTAATGATAATTTCTGATATTAATATAAGGATACGATTTTATTATATTTATAAGATTTTTATAATATTTTCTAGTTTTGATAATATTGTTTTGAAAAATAAAATTTTGTTAAGGAATAATTCATTTTAAAAGATTTCACAAGAAATGATTTTTATTTTCTTTAATGATGTTTATAAATTTATTAAGCTTTCATTTTAAACCATTTTAGTATAAAATTTTGAGAAAGTGTTTATAAATATTTTTGAAATAATCAGTGAATTTAAAATATTATTTATTTAAATATGATAACCTATATTTTTGATAGTCAAAGATCCATAAATGTTGTATTTATAAGTATGACAAAATTTGGTTACATTCATGAGTGTTACAAAGGTATAACCAAAATAAATAAAATTTATTAAGGTTTAAGTAATGAGGTGTCCACTTATGTGGCACCATGCATGTACAATGCTCTATGACTAAACCAAGTGTTTACTTAGTTGTTAAACATGCATGTATGGTTTCATGGAGAAGTGCCAAGTGCCCCTTAGGTTAATGACTAAAATACCCTTGCATCATTAAGTGGACCAAAGACCCATTTTCCCTTCACACTTCACCATTTATCACTTCAGGGAAAATTCTTCACGGCATTCTTCTTTCCTCTTCTTGAAGTCCTCTGTTCATTCACTGTAAATGAAAATCCACATCTTCCTCCATTCAAAAATCCATAACTCGCCATCTACTTGTTTTTGGCCAAAACAATTCTTTCGAATGTTGTTCGAATCTCCATTTCAGATTTTTAGAAATCAACTAATCTGAATTTCATCAACCAACCTGAGAGAAAATCCAAATTTACAGTGAGATGAAATTTTTGCTTTGAAATTTCGAAAAATCAAAACTCAAAATCCGGGAAGAATGGATCGATGGCGTCAGCACCATTACGATCAGCAAGGAACCTAGTATTTTTGATGCGAAAATGAGGGGATTTCGTGTCGATGATTAGAAATGTTGAAAATTAGGTTTTGGTTTTATTGAAGAATCGAGCAACGATAGAGGAAATGGAGCATAGAGTTGCGATGAGAATGGAATGAACTTCGATTGCACAAAAAATTGGCGGAATTCGGTATTGGAATGGGGGGTGCGACATGTTGGGTCCGTGAGTTCCTGTGCGTTTCCAGGTCTCGGAGGACGGACGGAATTTGATCGGGGCAACCGAAGTTCGGGCGAGTGGGTGCGTCGAGACGAGGAGGAGAAGAGAATGTTGTTGGTGCATTTGGATTTGAGTTCGGTCGAGAGGTTGGGTGTGCACGTTGCACAAGCCGTGTGTGATATTGGGTTCCAGGCGCGTGAAGATAAGAGGAGGAGAAGAAGAAGAGAGGGGTCACGGTTGGGCTTGGATGTTGTTGGGCTTGGGCCTCTTTATTTAGGTATAATTTCCTTTTCCATTTCAAAGTTAAATCGTTAAACTTTGTAACTTCGTATCTAGTTCAATTCTTATTCGTTTAACACACAGTTAGGTTTGTTAGAACCGTGGCGGAGACTAGAATACAATAACATATGATTCTTACAACTTTGTCAAGTAAATTTTTTAAAAATAAAATGAAATAAAAAGGCCCTCATATATATTTATATATATATCGAATACCGTTATTAATATAATTTCAATATAAAATCAGCAGAAGATTATCAACTGCTGATGAGAATGGATTGGAGACAGTACGAGTAGCAGTGACGATATTCGTTGGTTTGTTCGTTCTGATATGAAGATGTTGGAGCTCGACTGGTGAGAATTCCTAGTTTAAATTATTTATTTAAATTAGTTCATTTTAATTAGCTGTGATTAATTATAATTTGTTGATGATGATTGTGTGATGGATGTTGATGGTTGAATGGTTGTTCATGAATTAGATAATACACTGAACACTAGTAAGCGTTATTGTCTGTAACGCTTGTGCACAGTTAAATGTTTGTTGTGATGAATGAATTCATGTCCATCTGATCGTATGGTTCATTTGGATAAATATGATTGCATTGCATGATATTACACACACTGTGGTTGTGGAATGTATGGGTGATCGATTTAGAATCTCCTTCCTACATACGATATTATCTATTAAGTAATATTTAAATTATTAGTTTTGAATAAAAATATCAACCTTTTAAATATTGAATTAGAGTTGGAAATAATTTGAATTAGGCATTGATTTGGTATAACTATTTATATATCCATTTGAAATTAGCTTTGAATTTTTATTTTTTTTAAATTTGAAATGAGATCTTTGGAATTTGAACATGGTTTATATATACGATTTTATTATTTAATTAATTAATAATATTTAAGTTTGAAATTCGATATCAAAACTGTTTGAAAAATGTAGATAATTACAAATTGATATGCGTAAAAATGAAGATTTTATTTTCAACTATTTATGAGTTATAAATCTTTAAATTTAAATTTGTTCCGGAAATTGATTTGAGTTATATACTCAACATTTATTTTATATATATGCGGTCGATCTTATTATTTATAACGAGTATCCATTAAGTATTGGAATGATTTAACAAATTGGGAGAAGAATATTAAATCATAATTGGAAATGAAATTTGAACGGTTAAAAAAAAACGATATGCGTTTAACATGAGACAGTTTTGGGAATAAGATTTGAATCATGTATTTAACATGATTTTTCACCGATATATATTGAGTTTGGAATGAATAGGATATACCACGATACGACAGTATGTGAATATCACTAGATTTTAATGGATATTTTAAC
This sequence comes from Allium sativum, assembly GCA_030737875.1. Taxonomy (NCBI): domain Eukaryota; kingdom Viridiplantae; phylum Streptophyta; class Magnoliopsida; order Asparagales; family Amaryllidaceae; genus Allium; species Allium sativum. The sequence goes on from CM060910.1 coordinate 709,897,841, forward strand.
AGCAGTACTTTTGGTAACACTCCCAAAGTTGTTATTGGTTTTGGAATTTATAAGTGTGAACCCTTAATTGATTTATGAGAATGATTTCAAAGATTATTAAAGTATTGGAAATATTTATATGGGATTTAAATGGGTTTTCCAATTTTTAAACTTTTGGATATGGTTGGAGATAAATCTTCGGATGTTCGATATTAATTCAGTAGGTGATGACTCTTATTATTTGAGGAATTTGAAAGGTAACTCACCGTTATTCCGCTTATGATATGAGTAGGATACGGAAATTTATATTGAAGATAAGTTGATGGTATCTCTATCCAGATCAAATATCAAAGAGTTGAATAAATCTTTTAATTAAGATATGGGGTTTTCCACCTGATTGAAATAAGTTAGATAGAAATAATCTTCGATATTTGATATGGTACCTCATGATGTAAACGTATACTATCTGGGGAATTTGGAAGATATTATTATATCGTTATTCCACTTATAGTATTCGTTGATTATGAGAATTTATATCAAATATGAGTGGAAACAATTTCTGTGTAATTTATGATTCAATATCGATTGATTTGGGTTTTGTCGTGAATTGTATCTTCAATTATATCGTTCTTGAAACCCGATGAGATTGAATGGTGGGAACGCATATCGTAATTGGGGATTTAATCAAATCTTTGACTTGAGGGAATTAAAGGTAAGAATTTAAGCGAAGGTATAATCTTTGATGTCAAAGAAGAGATAAGATGATAATGAGATGTATGAAATTAAAATAATTCAAATCTTGAGTTATATATGAATTGGAAATCATTTGGAAGGAGATTTGAATCGAAAAGCCTGTGTAAACCATAACTACTGGTTTAAAGGTACGCTTGTTACTTGGAAAGACCGGGATCGAATATATGTTCGAAACCATTCCGAGTGATAATACGGCATTATGAAGCAATTCAAGACTTGGCAAACGGCGAATGAAGACCGGGAATATTTGAATTGTTTAGATGGATTGTGATAAATGTCTCGGTTGGGTTGGCCACCCGATATGAGGTATGAGTTGCATGAGACCTGAACATATTCAAGTATTTTCGGGTTGTTGTTCCGTTCAGACCCAGAACGGACTTAATGGATGGTGTGTCTGACATTGAAATTTACCGCATAGCACTGATTCCGTTAATGTACATCGGACTTGTGGCAATATATTATCCTTGTCTCTAAGTCATCTGAGCTTAGAGGGTATGCATTGATAAGAATTAGTGATATGTCGTGGATTGTCAATGTGGCATACCCAAGTTATGAGACGAGCTAGTGACGATCAAAGAATGGCTTATCGAAGCATCACTTTGCGTATGATATGACATCAACAAACCTCACACCCCGGATTGATGAGAAACTGGCGGTTAGGTTTTATACTTATATATGAATTGATGATGAAGTTGTGCAGCAGTGGGAAACCACTTATGAACCCGGGGAAGTTGGGTATGTTCGGGGGGCTATGTCTGGTCGAAAACCGTTGATCTGCCCTGACGATGTGTATTCGGTGTCCGCGTATGGTCGAAAAAGCCGGTGAGGCACTTCGTTTTGTATCCCCGATTGATCTTTCGTGCCAGGAATCATCAAGTTGGAAACCCAAATTTTCTTGTGCGAGCCATACGATTTTGATTGTATATATATATGGCAACATATATTATGGGGTATATGCTGTCTAGGATTAATACATTTACTTGCGAAATATCTCCACTATATATATTATGGTATTGAAGAGGATTTTACGTATGAAAGCATATTTGGTTGTCATAAGATAAAACTCGCCCATCTGGTGTGCGCTTGCATTGTGTGATGTGGGACGAGCTTATGATAGCTTCATTTTCAAAAGACATGGCGTATTTATATGCACGGGTATTCACATGGAGTAAATCCGTTCCGCATTAGCGGCGTGATCCGGTGAATTTCCCCACTTTAAAATGAATCCAACTGTTTTGAGTTCTCACACCAGTCCCACGACTGACCTGGAGTTTATTGTTCCTTTCTAAACTCTGGGTGCCCATTAATCTCCACACGGGCAGCCAGTAGTTTAGTTTTGCAGTTATAGATCGTTGGAGCAGGATCCAGAGCGCTTTCAGAGTTGGAGTCCACGATAGAGTTGAAGCTTCCGCTGTGTTTTGATCTTCCGCTGAGAGTAAAGTTATTTTCTTTTCTTCCGCTGTGTATATATTTGTAACTCTGATATTCTATGAAACTCTGATGTAACTTTGTAGTTTGCAATGAAAGGTTCTGTTATTTTGTTCAATATATGTATGTACCCATAACAATTCATCTTTATGAACGGTTTAAGTCGGTTTAATTACCGTCGAAAATCGGGCAAAAAGATGGGTCGTTACATGCAAGCTCTCAAGAGATCTTCTAATACTCGGTTCACCCTCTCTGTCTGTCCGTCGGTTTGAGGATGATACGCGGTACCGAGATGTAATTCTGATCCTAACGCCTCTTGTAAGCTCTTCCAAAATCCACTAGTGAACAACGGATCTCTGTCACTCACAATGCCTTTGGGTATTCCACGAAATCTTACTACCCACTTTACAAAGAGTTCAGCTAACTTAGTTGTCGTTCTATTTGATTTGACGGGTATAAATCTTGCACTCTTGGTCAATCGGTCCACAATCACCCAAATGCTATCATGGCCTGATCTAGTCCTTGGTAACCCATCAATGAAATCCGTTGAGACTTGTTCCCATTTCCATTCTGGAATTTCTAATGGTTGTAACAAACCACTAGGCTTCTTTTGCTCAGCTTAACCAGCTGACAATTCATGCATTTGGATATGAACTTCTTAATGTCTCTTTTCATCCCTTCCCAGTAGTAGGTCTGCTTCATGTCTCGATACATCTTGTTACCACCAGGGTGTATAGTCAGTTTTGAGTGATGACATTCTCTAAGCACTTCATCTCTCAATCCATTGACATTGGGTACAACTAGTCTTCCATTCTTCCTAAGCCATCCACCTCGACCAAGCCCATACTTGCTCAACTCTTCGTCGATTCCCATCTCTAACTTTGAGACGATTTCCAATAGGTTAGGATTGTTCCTCTGACTGGAACCAATCCGCTTAATCAAAGTGGGTATGATCGTCAAACTTGCTAACATTTCTGGATCCAATTCGCACTTTAGTCTGAAATCATACCCAGCGATGTACTCCAGTTGCTTCCATTCTAGAAACATATCCCCTAAACTGGCATTCTTCTACTCAATGCATCAGCCACCACATTACCCTTTCCTGGTGTATACGCGATGTCGAAATCATATGAAGCTAAGAATTCTAACCACCTTTGTTGTCGTAGATTTAGATCCTTCTGAGAGAAGAGATACTTTAACGATTTATTACCGGTAAACAACTCGAATCTTTCTCCCAAGAGATAATGCCTCCACATCTTCAATGCGAATACGATCGCTGCTAATTCCAAATCATGGGTAGGGTATCTTCTCTCGTGCGGTTTCAATTGCCGACTTGCATAAGCTACAACCCTACCTCCTTGCATCAATACAGCACCTAGTCCGGTACCACATGCATCCGTGTATACCGTCATCTCTTCATTCCCTTAGGAATGACTGACACTGGTGCACATGTCAACTTTTCATTTAGACTCTTGAATGCATTCTTACACTTTTCGTCCCAGATGAAAGCTTGATTCTTCTTAGTCAACTGAGTCAACGGTGCTGCTATCTTGGAGAAGTCTTGGATAAACTTACGATAATATCCAGCTAACCCCAAGAAACTTCTTATGTCTGTTGCATTCTTGGGCGCAGACCAATCTTGTACCGTAGCCACCTTCGCAGGGTCCACGGTGATACCATTTTCTGAAACAACATGGCCCAAGAATCTCACTTCCCTTCTCCAGAAGTGACACTTAGAAAACTTTGCTTTCAATTGGTGTTTTCTCAACACCTCCATCACTATCCTCAAGTGTTCCTTGTGTTCTTCCTCTGTCCTCGAATAAACATATCGTCCAAGAACACAAGATCAAACTTATTCAACTGATCTCTGAATACCCTATTCATAAGTTACACAAAATATGTTGGCTCATTGGTCAACCCAAATGGCATGACCAACCACTCATAAAATCCAGACGGTGTCCGAAATGTCGTTTTAGCTATACTCTCAGCTTCCACTCTAAGCTGATGAAAACCAGTCGCGAGATCTAACTGAGAGAATACTCTCGCGCCACTCAACTGATCAAACAAATCATCTATCCATGGTAGAGGATCCTTATTCTTCCTCGTCACCTTATTCATCTCGCGGTAGTCTACACATAATCGAAGGGAACCATCTGCCTTGGTCGCAAACACAACTGGTGCTCCCCACTCAGAAACATTTCTTTTGATAAATCCCTTCTTCAAAAGATCGCTTACTTGCACCCCGAGCTCTCGCTGCTCCCTTGGCACCATACAACGAAGTGGCATCACTATAGGTCTGACATCTTTCACTAAATCAATACAAAACTCAATCTCTCGGTGTGGTGGAAGTCCATACACTTCCTCGAAGACATCCAGATACTGTCCAACCACGGGCAAACCTGACAACTCATCATGCGGGATGTCGAGGGAATTTAGAAAACTAGCCATTACCCCATCGATGGGTAGACCACCAAACACTACCCTCCGCCCATCATCCGCTCTAGCTGTCACCAAAAAGCCCTCACAGTCTACCACCACCCCGTATTTTTGGAGACAATCGACTCCTAAAATAATGCCAAACCCAGTAAAGCCCAAAACAAAGCAATCACAAACATGCATCCATGACTCGATAAGACCACATTATGACAAATCATGCTAAGGCTAGTCAAACCACCAATCGGGTTCGTCACTACTAAAGGTCTATCGACAATCTCGGGTTCCAATCCCAACTTATCTACCAGGTCACTAGATATGAAGGAACTGGAAGCTCCGGTATCAAACAATACTCTAACAGGAACATCATAAACAGAAAGCATACCTTGAATAACAACATTCTTTCCTTTCTCCGCCGCAGTTGGGGCATTCGACGAAGAAGGAATAGCATTAAGGGCATATGCTTTCACCTTCTACTTTTCTTTAGGGGGTTGCGGACACTTGTCCTTGTGATGTCCCACTTGGCCACAGTTGAAGCACTTCCTATCTGCTGGCTTGGCTCGACAATTACTAGCATAATGGCCCTTCTTACCATAGATGAAGCACTCAACATTTTTCTTATTCTTTTTCTTTTGGCCATCCTTGGTCTGATTCTGCTATCTCTTATTCTGAGAGTCATTCTTGCCTCCCATGCTTGCTTACGGCTTTGGCTCCTCTGCAGATGCAACCTCAGTCTTCGACTTGGGGTAAAGACTCTCTGACCTCAATGCTTTCCCCACAATCGATTCAAACGTATCATCGATGTGGTTAATAAGCCTTTCCCCCAAGTACTGATCCAAACCCGTTATAAACTTCTCATTCTTCTTCTCGGGAGTGTCAATGAGGGATAATCCATACTTCGATAAAGTATCGAATTCTGCAACGTACTCCGAGACAACTCTTGTAATAACCCAGAATTTGGGGCCAATTTAAATTTTTTATTTTAGAGATTTTAAAGGTGTTTAAATAGTTGAAAGGAATTATTTTAAATTAAAAATGACTAGAAATCTATTTTGATTGAATTTAATACGAATATGTTTAATTTAATTATAAAAAGAATTAGAAAAAGGACGGTAGTTTGAAAAGTCAAACCTGAACTTTGACTGACTGTCCAGGATGCAGGATAAATCGGATTTTGGTGAAACCAAAAATATTTAAATCTGTTAATGAGTATCTTTCTAACGAATCTGAAAAATCGAAGTTTCATAGCGGGAATCAAAAGTTATGGCCAAATGAATTTTCAAAAAGGTCGTTATAGAGAATATATCGCCCTTGAAAATAGACATTTTGCATACGACCTCAGAATTCGACGAAACCACTTTTGTCGGATCCGGGATGTCAAATTATTGCTAGGTTTCAAATTTCATAATTTTTGAAGTTAATATGTGAGCGTGGCAAAGGTGTTTTGGTCAATTACAATCAATTTCGATCGACTGAAAAATAGCCATTTTTCAAACAGTCTCAGAATTCGACAAAATTAATTTTGTTAGGACCGTATCGTCATAATGAAGCCAGAAATAATTTTTTTGGATTTTTCTGAGCTAGTATTAGGCTCTGGTAAAAGTTAGAAGTACGTTCGAATTAAAAATAAGAGATTTTTTTTTAAAATAATAGAAACATGCTTTTACTTCAGAATTGGACTTCGACAATAGCGCCATTGCGTTTAGAAGGCGTCAAAACCTATTGTTCGACAGTCGTTGAGCGCGAATCGGAGTTCGGACGAAAAATCCCTATTTTCGGGGATTAATTAAAATAAAATAAAATAAAAAATACGGCCCAAATACGTGTATAAATACACGCTACAGTATCTCATCTTCCCCGATTATAGCAGCCGCCACAACCCATCACCATTCGAAACTTTAAACTCCGATTTCTCCTTCAATTCTCAACAAAATTCTTCGTCGGAGTACTCGTTTCGAAGAGATTTCTGTGCTCTTCGATTCTACACCGGAATCACCACTCCTCGTCACCTGAAACCGCCGCCCCGACCCCACGAAGACCGCCGCCGACCCCTGCTAGGCCCACCAGGCGCAACCGCACCCTCCCCCCTTCAGGCCGAACATCCCCCTCTCGTAGCCCTTCCACGTCCAACAACTCGTTCGTAAAATCATCACTCCAATCTCCCGATTTCTGAATTTAAAGTTTTGAACAAACTGAAAATTAAAAGCTATGAACAATTTCAGATTTGCCACGCTTTTAAATGTCGCAGTGACAGTTGTTAAAAGTGTTTTCTAATTTATACATATGAACTTCAAATTGAAATCTTTCAGATCCGAAACCGTCGTGCCTTTGAACACGAGATCTGATCGAGTGTGGACCTTCATTTCAAATCCAAGCAATGTGAGAATTTATTTTTAATTAATTTAATTATTATTCTTGCGTTATGTGAAGTTTGAATGGCAAATATAAATAAATCTGCGATGGATGTTATTCTAAGTTATGGATCTGAATTGTTTGTGATGTTGTGATGTTAGATCTGAAAATTTAAATACTAGATCTGAGTTTGGTGATTTATTAGGATCATTTATTTGTTAATCTTGTATATCATGTTTTGTTAATATTCACGAAACACCCGCAGTTATTCTCAGAATTTAACTAGAACTCTCAACTCGAGATTAACTTCAGTTTATTAACTCGATTTGATCCCTTTTATTATTTAAAGTATTGTTTGTGGTTGGATTAGACCTGAGGTATTAGACACGAAATATTGGACATGAAATTTGGTCATAATTTTTACGTTGTAAGTAAAAAAAAGACGATGTTTTTGCAATGTAAATTAGAAGATGAGATTTTTACATTGTAAATAAAAGAATTACATTTTATTTGTAATAAGAATGTTAATTTACATTGTAAATAAAAGAATTACATTTTATTTGTAATAAGAATGTTAATTTACATTGTAAATAAAAGAATTACATTTTATTTGTAATAAGAATGTTAATTCACATTGTAAATAAAAGAATTACGTTTTATTTGTAATAAGAATGTTAATTGACATTGTAAATAAAAGAATTACGTTTTATATGTAATAAGAATGTTAATTTACATTGTAAATAAAAGAATTACATTTTATATGTAATAAGAATGTTAATTTACATTGTAAATAAAAGAATTACATTTTATTTGTAATAAGAATGTTAATTTACATTGTAAATAAAAGAATTACATTTTATATATAATAAGAATGTTAATTTACATTGTAAATAAAAGAATTACATTTTATTTGTAATAAGAATGTTAATTTACATTGTAAATAAAAGAATTACATTTTATTTGTAATAAGAATGTTAATTTACATTGTAAATGAAAGAATTACATTTTATTTGTAATAAGAATGTTAATTTACATTGTAAATAAAAGAATTACATTTTATTTGTAATAAGAATGTTAATTTCCATTGTAAATAAAAGAATTACATTTTATATGTAATAAGAATGTTAAGTTACATTGTAAATTAAGAATGCATTTATATATGTAATTAAGAAGAGAACCTACACGTAAATTTAAAAGTGCATTTTTAATGTAATCAAAGGGTAGAATTTTACATAGAAAATTAAAGGACAAAATTTGACATGTGATGTTTATTACCATTTTCATTATAAAATAAGAATTACATTTCTTTATGTAATTAGAAAAGGTGAATTTGCATTGCAAATAAAGAATTACATTCTTTTTAATGTAATTAGAAAGAGAATTTACACCGTATGGAAATTACATTATTTTTAATGTGATTAAAATATGAATTTACACCGTCTGAAATTTACATTTATTTTTTATGTAAATTAAGACATGATTTACACCGTATGAAATTTACATTTATTTTTAATGTAAATTAAGACATGATTTACACCGTATGAAATTTACATTTATTTTTAATGTAAATTAAGACATGATTTACACCGTATGAAACTTACATTTATTTTTAATGTAAATTAAGACATGATTTACACCGTATGAAACTTACATTTATTTTTAATGTAAATTAAGACATGATTTACACCGTATGAAATTTACATTTATTTTTAATGTAAATTAAGACATGATTTACACTGTATGAAAATTTACATTTTTATTAATGTAAATAAAAATAGGAATTTTCACCGCATGAAAATTACATTATTTTTAATGTGATTAAAATTTGAATTCACCCCGTATGGAAAAAAAATTACATTTTTCTATGTAATGAGAATAGAAGTTTGCATCGTATGATAAAATCTACATTTTTATATGTAAGTAAAACATGAATTTCCATCGTATGATAAAAAATACATTTTTTATATGTAACATATGATGAGATTTACAATGTAAATTGAAAATTACATTTTTGTAATGTAAGAAAGAAGCAGGATTCACATTAAAACCAAAAATTACATCTTTATATGTAATTAGAAATAGAACTTACATTGTAAATAAAAAAACTACATTTTTATATGTAATTATAAAGTAGGACTTTGCGATGTAATGAAATTACCTTTTTATATGCAAATAAAATGAGAATTGGCATCGTAAATAAAATTGCATTTTTATATGCAATAAAAGAATGAGCTTTTACTTTTTCTTTTTATGTAACATAGGATGAGAATGTACATTAAAAATAAAAATCATTTCTTTTTATGAACTTAGAGGGGGGAATTAGCATAGTAAAGAAAATTTACATTTTTATATGTACATAAAAATGGGAATTAACATAGTAAAGAAAATTTATGTTTTTATATGTAAGTAACAATGAGAATTAGCATAGTAAAGAAAATTTACATTTTTATATGTACATAAAAATGAGAATTAACATAGTAAAGAAAATTTACATTTTTATATGTAAGTAACAATGAGAATTAGCATAGTAAAGAAAATTTACATATGTGGATTAAAAGTAGGATTTTGCAATGTAATCAAATTTACATTTTTATATGTATATTAAAAATAGAAATTTGACATGTAAATTAAAGAAAAGGATGGAATTTACATTTCTAATGTAATTAAAGAATGAATTTAGGATGTTGTAATATTATCGTCATTTTCAAATGAATTAAAAATAGTATTAACAAATAAGAATGATTTTCAATTAGTATGTATATACGAGGATTATTTGGAAAGTCCGAGTTACTCTCATTCCAAATAATCATACGACGTTAAGAATCGAAGTATGAAGACGGCGTATGAAGACCGTAAATCTTCCATCGAGAGGACAACGATCGAGGCCCTGATTTGACTTGCTCCTAATTCAAGGGTCATGGTCATTGCCCAAACGTACGTGTTGATTTCACGGGTTTGGTTTTCGCTCAGACCCAGAGCATAAGCTAATAAATGGATTGTGTGTCTGACATCGTACTCCGTTAAATATCATGTTATTAATTTTCTGTCGAATGCATGAATGTTTGGTGGCGGAGAATTTATTCTCTTGCTTAACACCCTTTCATATGTTTCGGCAAAGGATTGATAGTGTGATATGGAGTGACCGTGTGGCATACTAAGATGCAACGATCAAGGTTTCTTGTTGAGAAGCAGAACCTTGTGGTGACAATCAAAGCACAACTTGAATAAGCATAGCTTTGTGTATTACGTAACTTCACGAGCCTCACAACCCGGTGGAGTCTAAAACGAAAAAAGGGAACGCAGGGAGAGCAGCATGTTTCTTTCTAGCTAGAAGTAGTGTTGGTGCTTAAACTGGCTGATATTTTACTTATGTGGATGATGGAATGAGGCGCCTCGGATGATAGGTCTTATAGGATCGGGAAACGTGTGTTCAGGAATTGCCAATCCACGAAGCTGTATGTGTGGACCGGCCCTGCAGCTATCCAAGGGTTCACTGTGGGGGATCCTGGGGCATTAGCTAGAGTGTCTCGAATCGGTAAGGAGCTCCTCCCTAGCCTTGACTCATGATGGAAACCAAAAATCCAAATACGACCCTACGAATTTGATTGTATTACTAGTAAGGAAGCATAGTATTATGGTATCTATGTGTCCTAGGATTGATACATTTATTTTGAAATGTTTTCATATACACTAATAATAATATTAAACTCGTATTTACCGTATTTAGCATGTTTAATCACCATAAGGTAAAACCCTATCCTCTGGTTTGTGTTGCATTGTGTGATGGGACCTGGGTCTTATGGTGATTCCATTTTTCTCAAAAGCATAGCGTTGTTTTACGATTCACTTATTATTTATTCTGACACTTTAAATTATGCACGGCAATCCATTGGAGTAAACCCGTTCCGCGTTAGCGGCGTGGTCCTTGGATTTGCCTTATTACTAGTAGTTAAATTAGTTAAGAATTCTCACACCAGTCCCACGACTGACCCGTTGTTTGTTTCCACCTTTTTGCAAACTCGGGCGCCCTCCTTTCTACACGGGCAGCCAAGTAAACAGGTTCATTCTTTGCTTGGAGTCTTTTCTTTGGAGCTGCTTATTACCTTTCTTGGATTTGCTTTCGTGGAGAGGTGATGACTTGGAGCTTGAAGACATCTATCATTTGCTACTATTGCATTTTACTCTTTTTAATTCCAGACATCAAACTTGTTTCATTTCACGTTGTTTAAGTCGGAGTTGGAACTTATTTCATTTTCTGCAAACTTGATGTAATAATTTAGAATTCTGTGACTGTGGACTTTCTGTGGTTGATGACATTATATTTCCGCTGCTATGATGTTGTTACTCTATGAATTTCCTATGCTATGTTGTATCTGTGATCTGTATTATTGTATTTATGTTGTATTCCAAATGATTATTCCTTACTTTCATCCCGCGGAAGTTTGGGGTTATCACAGCTCTGCCATTCTGCTTGAGTTCCAAGAATTTCTTAAACAGAACCGACTTCTGAGCAGATGGAATGAACTTATCGCTAAAGCGAACCTTAAACTGATCCCAAGTAATCTGATCCTCGGGAGTAGTTTCCTTTATAGCATTCCACCAATTCATTGTCCGTCCTTGCAACTGACTGGATGCTAGCTTTCTTTTCATCGCATCCTCGATACCCAAGTCTTCGAAGATACGCACGCGGCTATCCAACCAATCCTAAACATCCGTAGCCGACTCCGATCCGTGGAATGGCTTCCCACCAAGACTAGTGTAATCCTTGTTCAGCTTGGCGAAATCGGCCCTAGGCGCCTGCACCGCTGGACCACCACCATTACCGGCATTAGGAGCTGCCCTCTGAACATCTCTAAGCATCTCTCTCATGAAATCAGTAAACATAGTCCTCATGTCAGGAGTATCCCCATTATTAGCTCCTCTACCAATACCCCTCGTATATCGGCTCATTGTTCAATCTGTAAAGAGAAACGATTAACCAACTTCTTTGTGGTGTCAGTGCAGTTCAACTTCATCCTTAGCTATACTAATAGTATATATATAGCTTTTGAAAACCAAAATAATCACAAACATGCGCTCTCATATACGTATTATCTCTCCCTGGTATCTTTCCCTAGGTTAACTACGCAACCTAGAGCTCTAATACCAAGTGTGACGGCCCTTCCCGCACCAACCGACATTTCCTCCGAAAGTGCACTGTACACATGCCCAACTAGCACGAAACGGTCGCCAAAGAAAGGAAAGAAGAGAATGAACTAATCAAGAACCTGTAGAATGTCTCACAGCGCAAGGAATAAAATATAATAACAACATACTTGACATAAAACAGGTGAGACAGTACATAAGCTGAAACTAAACATCATAGCAGCGGAAAATCCAAATACAGCTTATGTTCCACATCATCATTATTACAACTTTAAAACTTTCTCTAAAGCAAAAGAAAGGAAGGGTACAGTACTAATGCCCAAAGTAGTGACCAACAACGACACAGGGAGAATATCTATCTATATCATACGTGGAAGCCTCATGCTAATCTCCGGTACAGCTACTCGTGCTTCACCAACCAACCTGTCTCTAGTCTGCTCGTCACAGCACCCAGAGTAATAAGAAGAGACATAAAACTCTGGTTCAGACAAAAGTCTGGTATGAGCGATAAGCAGCAAAACAGAACAATAACAGGTATACTAAACCATACCTAAACCTGGACCTACAACCAAAGAGTTAGCACTACATACTGTACAATACTCTAAGGTGCCACTAACACATGGTGTAAAGAATATGGGGTGGGGGTGTGCATGTCATAGTGATGGCAAATAAATCAAGCATAGCAACCATCCTCACATCCCTCACTCAGTGCGTAAAGCATACGATATCCATCACTTTGATCACTAGACCCATCGAGGTACTGACGGAGTTCGACTTGTACGACTACTACTACCACCAAGCTTATCCCACCAACTCATGAAGTTAACTCGTTGGTTCCCAACTGGATCCTGAGTACAAACTTCCCACTTGGACTACCTTTGCATCTCGGGTTTTGGTCTTCATCTCCGGATCGGTTCGGTTCTTCACTTTACCTTGCCTCAGATCGTGCTCCTGGTTCGGTTTTTGGTCCACACCCCAAGTCCAAGTTCTTCGGTTCAGCTTGTGGCCTTCATCACCTCGGATCGGGTCGAGTTCCTCAAGCTCCTCTATGGTGCATCGGTTCGGGTCGGGTATCATGGTTCGGATCGGCCATGGTCCTCAACAACCTCCCCCACTGGTTCGGTTCGGAGGTGACTATACGGGTCAGGTCGGATCACTGCACCTGTTCGTGGCTCCTTCACTTGTGGCGTGCTTTCCCACGCGGTTCATGGAAGGGTAGAGCAGCTCTTGAGTGACATCGATTCGGATCGGAGCTCCTTCTCACAAGCGGGTCGGATCGTGGAACTTCCAGGCGAGCGGGTCGGATCGTGCTTTCCTCCTCCAATCCGATCCGGTTCGGACAATTTCCTGCACTTCTTTCTAGCGACTATTTTACGCCATACGACGGCGTTTTCGACCAATTTAACTACTCTAATCAATCACAAAGCATGCCATACAGTCATAGCAACATGTAGAAACGACCATAAACACCAAAACATCAATTTGATAAGTTAAAACGGATCAAACATAGCCAAAACCCCATATTTTCCCTTAAGCATGTTTATGCATAACTAATGATATGATTAGCAAAACTTAACCAAATTATCCAAACTTGCTAACAGAGGCTTAAAACATCATTTCGAATTTTATAAATATTTTTCCAGATTTTAACATGTATAAATTCGCTAATTATCACTAATTACTCTTAATTAACCATAATTAGTGAGTAACTATGCAAATCACTCACCTTGGCTACAACTTAACTTTAGATCTGAAATAAATCTCTGTTATGGCGTTGTTCCCAAGGCTATACAGCAGTTCTACCTCGATTCTTGTGCTAATCCTCTTTGATTTGATGTAGATTTGGCTTAATTAGCGATTAGGAGGTGATTTGGGGTGTTTTAGATGTTGGAGGCCATTACTAGGGTTCCAAGAATGAAAGTGGCGGCTGTGAAAGTGAGAAAAAGGGTGTTCTCTAAACCCTAACAGCCCTTAAATACTTCAAATCCCGAAATTCCCCTTTGGGCCTAGCTGTTAATCACCCAGTTAAGCCCAATTAAGCTGTTTTTCACCACCTGAAACTTGTTTCAGCCATATCTCCCAGAAGGTGAGTCCGTTTGGCTAATGTGACCACTCTATGGAAAGGTAAACCATCATTTAGATCTAATGGAAGTGGTTACATGTCAAAACTCCTTTCCAATAAAAAGTTATGGCCAAAACAAGATCATCTTGGGGGCAAAATGGTCATTTAAAAATTGGCAAAAATCATGAACATGGGAAATGACCCCAATAGTCGTCTCCTAAAGTTACATGACCATACGACTTCGCATGTGAAAGAATTAAATATTCTACGATCCTTCGATGCGTAGAATGCGGGTAGTTACATACACAAGGATGGCAAAGATGAGAATAAGGGAGTTTGGCTAAGGAGCACAACCCAAGGATGAAGAACTCATGGATATAGACTTGGTTCACAAAGGAGGGGAGGAAAGAATAGCAAAACCTAAGAAAAGAGGAAGTATCTTTATTATGGTATAATGGGTCGTATAATTAAGGACAAGGCAAGAACAAATGATAGGATTTTCAGAAGGGCAAATACATGCTCTCACCGCCAGCGTACCTGAGAGAGAGGTAGTAAGGTTTCGGTTGAAAAAGTTTAGTTTTTCTTTTTGATCATCATGTTAGTACTCTTTTTGATTTTAGCGCTTCACATTCGTTTATATCTGCTTCCATAATTGAGTCTCTACACCTTAGTACTTTATAGTAGAATATCCCATTATTGTCTCAAACCCAATTTGTGGTTCGGCTCATTTATCTTTGGTTTGTAAGGATTTGAGATGCTTATGTTTCCGGGTTTCATGGGCTATGGGTTGACTCTAGGCATGGATTGGTTAGCTAGTAATTGTGAAAGGAGGGTAGTTAGACTTTCGACTTGCCTCGGGAATACCCTCGAAATTTCGTGCGATCCTAAGGGATCAGTTTGTCTTAGATACTTAGAATCATTTTATGTATTTATCGACGATTTTCGATTCGTTGGAGTAGTCCATGAGTACGCAGATGTTTTTGATTAAGGTTAGGGGTTTGTCCCCTAAAACTCGAGATAGACTTCCGCATATATCTAGTTGACAATGCAATGCCAGTTATGCGATCAACAATAGTTTTGGAGCAAGATTGTTGAGGATAGCCAGAGTCGGTTAAGTGCTCAATTGTTTGGTTGTTTTGCTAGTATCATCTCACATAAATCGTCCAAATTCGGAGGAGGTATTCCTTAGGTGCTTGTCTGATATTGGTTTAGGCCTTTGGGGCTTGTACTTGAGGAATGTCAGGTTCGACTAGGATGGTTTGTGTGAGAGATATCGACCCTCAGATTTGTGACATGATGGATAAGCTAAGTAGAAGAGAGACCTCTAATCATCGTAGTATATACACCTGGTATCATGGTTAATATATGTTTATCTTGGAAAGATAGTTCGACTACAACCATCTAGCATAGTAAGTGATCGAGGTCCTATCTTTACTAGTGGGTTTTGGAAATAGAGGTCAAGAAGATTCGCAATCGTGAAGTTAAATTAGTTAAGGTACAGTGGAGTGAAGCTCAAGAAGGTGCAACTTAGAAGCCTGAAGACTAGATACGCGCATCATACCTTTTTTGAGGGTATATCCTTGATTCCACTTTTTCTGTAATATTTATTTTGCATGTTATTCTTTATCTTTTAAGTATATCCTATCGGTCCTATCCTCGATCCTTAGGTAGAAGCCAATGGATGTAAACATGTGTTTGAGACATGTTATGTTTGGAGGATGCAAGTGGTTACAAGTGTTTGCTAGTGGTTGCTCGTGGATGCATATACACACATTAGGCACTAGATTGTCTCGGTCACTTTTATATTGCATATGCATGAGTGAACTTTAATATATGGATTGAAACTTGATGTGTTATCATATGGATGTTGCATTTGTATGAATGACTGTGCACTCATGAAGTTATAGAGTACGATTAGGAATAACTGCATACATGATGGACTCATGGCACTAACATAATCCGCATTAAGGAGGTCAACTGAATCAATAGAACGCCTAATTTTGCATTAGATAAGGACATGTACACACGCTATGCATATGATCATGAAAGCATTAGAAATATTTTTAAGGACAATGGATGCCTTTGATTGAATTGTTGAGTAGATAGATGTTGGATGTTAGGATATACGTTCTTCCTAACTTGAAGATTTCGGGGACGAAATCCTTTAAGGAGGGGAGAATGTAACACCTCGTATTTTATGTGAACGTTAAAGTAACAAATTAAAGTATACTTAATTTTTAAGAGAAGAATTAAGGGAAACAGGTTACACCATTGCGTTCGTCTCGGAATTCTGCTTGAGATAGAGTTCGAGTTTGCGTAAATCGGACTCTGTGTGAAGAAGTTATGGCACTTAGAAGTTTCAGGAATTTAAAATAAAAACCAGCCCGAATTCAAATTTAAAGTTTCAAAATTCAAATCACACACCCGGGCTGGGCAAGAAATTTCCTGCCCAGGACCCAGGTCGACCAGGGGGTCGACCTGGGTAGAAGTGGTCGACCATGGGGTCGACCTCCCCCCTTTTTCCAGATCCGTGGACATATTCGTTTTTCTGCATTTAGATGCCTGTTCTGACCAGATTCATTGCTCCTAAGCTATTTAAACACCCCCAAACCTCACTTTCTCTCCATATAACTTCATTTTGCCTATACTCTACCCTAATTCATATCAAAATAAATCTAAGACGAGGTTATGCTGCTCAAGTCCTTCGTAGAAATCAAGTTTAGAATTCTACTAGAGATTCAAAGGCTGTTTCAACGACTATTTCTAAGAATCAAATCAAATCTAAATTAGAAGAACAAATAGTCTACTTCAAGGGAGAGCTATTCAGTTTTAGAATACAGATCCCAGAATTCAAGATTCTTCTGTAATTTGTAAGTTCACGTTACTTTCAGAAATAAAAGTTAATTGTGATTCTGACATTGTAATAAATCTGGATCTGAGATTTATGCTTGTCTTTCTATATCCTTTAGATTTATCTCATTGATAATATTATGTCCATTCTTTGTCTCTTCTTTCCTTCTTCCCTTTTTTGTTTTATAGCCAGACTACTACGAGCCTGAGCCAAATCTCGTAAGAGATGAATGTACGTTGGAAATAAAATTGGGCAAAATTGAGTTGTAACTGATTTGAGGACATAACACATGTTGTATTCAAAGCATAAAGTATTGAACATATGACTTGAGATTTGAGGCATAAAGTATAGGACATATGACTTGATACCTGAGGCATAAAGTATTGGACATATGACTTGACATTTAAGGCATAAAATATATTGGACATATAACTTGGGATTTGGGCCGTAAATTGAACTGTAAACATGCAAGTTCAAGTTATTTTCAGATTTAAACACTTAATAGTGATTTTGGCATATAATGAAATGGATCTAAGTCCATGTTTGATGAGAAGACAAATCTTTTAGATTAATTCCTATCTTTCTATTGAATCAATGATTTACATGCCTAGGAAGTTATTAACCAATCAGGCATGTCTTTGTTGGACATCTGATATATATAATCCTTTTAGGTTCATGATTTTATTTATGTCAGATCTATCTTTGTTATACCCCAACTCTAACAGATCTGTAATCCTCTTAGGTCCAAAATATTATATTTGACAGGTCTACCATTTTAATGCCTGTTTTATGCTTACTCTCGTTTATGTTCCTCTTTCATCCCCTTTATTTTATGAATCTAGATTAACCTTGAATCTGGACCGAAACTTATTATACGTGCGATTGTAATGCGGGGGTATTGGGGAATAGTTTATTTGGTAATGATGGAACATAATTTTGTAACTTATGATTTGGGTCATAATTGTCTTTGTTGCGAACTTGGGGTAAATTGAAATATTAAATCTAGATTTGGCGCAAACTGTAAATTGGAATATTAATCTAGATTGGGCATAACCATTGGTTGAGATGCCAAAGAATAATGTGAATTAGGGATTGGGGCGTGACTATTAGTCCAAACTTGGGAAGAATAGATGTAGCCTAATTTGAGTAATAACTCGAAGCTTGAATTTAGGGGCCATAACTTGCAATTAGCTTTGTTGGGCATAACTTGAGAATTGGAACATGACTAGTTTTGGTAAATTTGGTAATTAGCATGAAAAATCTAGAATTGGGTATATATGGTAATTGTGAATAATTTGCATACAAATTGTAAATATGTGAACTAGTGAAAGATGAATATGCCTAACTAGAGGTTAGATTGAATTGTGGTGTAAAACTGCCCGAAACCGCCCGACACATCCAGTAACCACAACAACTCCTATCTAATGTGAGAGGTTAGTGCATCATGCCCAAGAAAAACCTAAAGTTAGATTGAGTTGTGGTGTAAAACTGCCCGGAACTGCCCGACACATCCAGTAACCGCAACAACACGTATCTAATGTGAGAGGTTGGTGCATTAATAAATCAATTAATGCTAATGAACAAGACATGCTAAGAAATGACAAGGGTTAAGTAATAAGAACACTTAACCAATATAGCACGAATGACTAGGGTTAAGTAATAAGAACATTTAACCGATATAACACGAATGACTAGGGTTAAGAAATGAGAACACTTAATCAATATAACAAGATGAATGACTAGGGTTAAGTAATGAGAACACTTAACCAATATGACAAGATGGATGACTAGGGTTAAGTTAATAAGAAACACTTAACCGGTATAGCATGATAAATGGAAAGGGTTAAGTTAACACTTAACCAATATAACTTGATTTGTGGTAGGGTTAAGTTAACACAAGAAGGCCACACTTAACCAAAGTAACATGACAGGATGAGTAGGTGGGTTAAGTTAACTTGAATTGACTGATGGCACTTAACTAATATAGCAAGACGAACGCATGGGGTTAAGTAACAAGGAAACACTTAACCAATATAACTTGATAAATGAACGGGGTTAAGTAAATAAGGAACACTTAGCCAACATGACACGATGAATAGGTGGGTTAAGTTAACATGAATGAACAACACTTAACCAATATGACATAATGTGCGAGAGGGTTAAGTACATATCGGGTTGGTGGGTAATATTAGTAAATATAGGCCCACAAAACTTAACCGTTAAATAAACATGTTGAACCAGTGAGAGGGTTAAGTGCATATTGGGTTGGTGGGTAATATTAGTAAACATAGGCCCACAAACTTAATCAATAGGAAACCCTAGTAACGAGGACCCATTTCAACAGTAACCCACATAGATGTATCACGGTACCCTGAACTAGGCAGGGTGGGGCATGATTACTGGGATGATTTTAAGCGGTCAAAACAGTGGCAAGGGGTACGTCAGTGTAGGTTCCGATGGTTTAGTGTGCACGTACTCCGGCATGGGAAAAAGCAGGCACTGGGTACCGGTAGTTATACATTGTGCATCTTGAATCGTGTCTGGTTCCTATCATAAGGATTGATACACCTTATGGTGGGACCAACACAGGGTATCTACACGCAAGAGAGGGCCGATTGACACAGACACATGGAACATGAATACAAGTAAGGGAGCCGTTCGATAGGGTAGTAAGGGTGCATCTAACATGTTCATGGCAATTAGGCCGATCGAGGTGGAATCCTCACGATAGATGCATACCTGAAGGCTACCACAATTACGGGGATTGGGATCACGTTATCATTTTATACAGATTACTAGTGGGGACACTAGTTAAGTGGTGCAGAGATAGATATAGAAATCAGAACAACAAAGTAGTAGTGAAGCAGAGAAAGAGTAGAAGCGCATTCAGTTTATCTTGCCTTATCATACCTTATACTTATCCTATGTTATCATGTTATCCTTGTTTCTCACGATATTGTCTTATATTCAGTTTATTCATGTCATGATGCTTTTACATGTTTATATGCTGAAAGTCACTGGACTTACCAGACTTATGTCTGACCTAGTTTTCTTTCGCCTCTTTTCTTCCGTTCCCCCTCCCCCCAGGTTCAAAGGGAGGAAATGTTATCACTTAGCTTAGTTTTCTTCCAAGCTCGAAGATAGTCGATGTATTATTTTTGACTCTCTCTTCCACTGCTATGGCTGGTTCACGCTTTATTTGGGGAATATCATTGTTATTTTTATGCTTCTTTTATACTTGGAAGTTTTTGAATCAAGACAGAAGTTCTATGTATTACTTTTAAGTATGATTGAGATAACTGTTGTAAAAGCTTGACTGAATTAAGTTGTTCATAAAATGACTTTATTTTCCGCTGCTTTATTTGTCTGTCTTGTAATTTATCCGCATCTTTTACCTAAAGTGCTCCACCAAAGTTAAGGCATTCCCTTTGTGAGTGACCATAACAGAGGTG
The DNA here is from genome assembly GCA_030737875.1 of Allium sativum. Taxonomy (NCBI): domain Eukaryota; kingdom Viridiplantae; phylum Streptophyta; class Magnoliopsida; order Asparagales; family Amaryllidaceae; genus Allium; species Allium sativum. The sequence continues at coordinate 709,918,296 of CM060910.1, forward strand.
GGATGTTTCAGGTCGAGCATGCACTGCTACAGTGATTTTGGGTCGAGCGTGTACTGCTACAATGATTTTGGGTCGAGCGCACTGCTACAGTGATTGTGGGTCGAGAGTGCACTACTACAGTGATTGTGGGTCAAGTGTATACTGCTACAGTGATAGTGGGTCGAGCGTGCACTGCTACAGTGATTTTCGGTCGAGTGTGTACTGCTACAGTGATTTTGGTCGAGCGTGCACTGCTGCAGTGATTGTGGGTCGAGCATGCACCTCTACAGTGATTATGGGTCGAGCGTGCACTGCTACAGTGATTATGGGTCGAGCGTGCACTGCTATAGTTATTTTGAGTCGAGCGTGCACTGCTACAATGATTGTGGGTTGAGCGTACACTGCTACAGTGATTGTGGGTCGAGCGTGCACTGCTGCCGTGATTTTTGGTCGAGTGTAAACTGCTACAGTGATTGTGGGTCGAGCGTACATTGCTACAGTGATTGTGGGTCGAGCGTGGTCTGCTACAGTGATTGTGGGTCGAGCGTGCACTGCTACAGTGATGTGGGTCGAATGTACACTGCTACATTGATTTTGGGTCGAGCGTGCTCTGTTACAGTGATTCTTGTCGTGCATTACTACAATTTTTGTCATGCATTGCTTAAGGATGTACTGAGTTCGTGTGAAGTATTCGCCTAAAGTGTTATGAGCTTATGAATAGTCGTAATTGATAACGACTAGAGATGAGAAGGCCGAGGTATTATCGTTGTCGTAGGTTCTAGCGGGCTCAAAGCAGGGGTACGATGGAAAGACCGGTTGTAGATCAAGTACCCTGGCCATCGTGTAGGGCCTAAACACGTGTTGTGTATCGCATGTGGTATTTTTGCTAGAACCGGGACGTCGAGTATGGTCCTTGACAATTGATGGAAAATTGTTTAGCCGGTCGTACGATTAACGATGGTTTCAAATCAAGGTTGGCGGTGATAGCCAGAGTCAGTCATGGACGCTTGCATGCTTGGTTGCTCTGGTTGCACCATCTCACGGAGATTATTTAACTTCGAGTGAGGTGTCCTTTGGGTGTTTGTCTAATATTGGTTTCAGACTCTGGGGCATGTGCTTAAGGGATGCCAAGTTTGATTAAGGTGGTTTTCTTGAGATATAACTAGATGTTGTATGTGTTGCTTTTGCTATGTATGAATGGTTGTTCTAATTGTCATGGCTGAATTGTTGCCCTTTGGATTTATGGATTGTAAAGGCTATCACTGTCAGGTGTGGGGAAGGAAGGTGTAAGTTCTTCTCTGGAGCTGGGTAGATTAGTTCGTTTATTTACCCATTCTCATATGCTTTATTGATGATGTTTGTTAATTGTTTTATCGCTCACTAAGACCGTTGTCTGACTCAAGGTTTTATGTTTCCCTATTATTACCTTGGGTTGTTCATCCGATTGTTTGGATAAGCAGACTAGGTGGAAGGTGATAGCTTAGTAAGGACGGTGTTGCTGTTCGGAGGCAAGCATGAGGTTGGCGTACTATCTTTACTGATATCTGGTATTTGTTTCTGTTGTTTGTTATATTTCTCCGAGTGTTGTAGTGAGGCAAAATTGTATAAACACTATTGTTGAATCCTGGTGTATGGATATAACTTTCTAGTCGTTATGAAAGTTTAGTGTTTTCTGCTTCACTATTACTACCTATTGTATATGTTCTATTATATTTTATCCTTGCGCTGTGAGTTTACGACAAGATCCGATTGTGTTATCATACCATGATGATCGTCCATAGCTGTCTGGCACATCTTTCAACGCATTATTCCCCTTGTTTAGTGCAGGGGTTATGGGCGGTCGTCACATGAATGATCCTAACAGAAACATAATGGTAGACTTAGGTGTACTTCTAGTGACGGGTTTTACCCCCAACGATAATAACAAGCAGCCCTACAGAAATAACGGGTGTTACCCCAAACGATAATAACGGGCTCCTAAACAAGCAAGACTAGATGTACCCTAATTGCTGCCCTAATCGATCGGCTTCCTATCCCGTAGATACCCTGTGCTATCCCCATAGTAGGATGTATCAATTCCTAAAGTGGCAACCGCTTTTCTCAATAGACATGGCTATATCTACTGGTGTTATAGCGTCTTATTTTCCCATGCAGGCGGATCCATGCATGCACATGGCTCTGTTGGAACGCGCCATCAGACACCTCCACCCATATGGACCTCTTATAATCAGCTCAGTAAGTGTGCCCTGATCGTTACCTAGTTCGGGGTCCCCCTTTTGATACCAGTATAGGTTACTGACTTATACGGGTCTCACACACCAGATGATACAAGCCACCCCCAGGCCTGTATCCCCACTATTAGGATTTTGACAGGTTATGCCTAACAGATTTTCAAGCCTGCATAACCCCAACATATAAAACAGGTTAAGTTTATTGGGTTCGTATAACCCCCCGCAGATTTAACAAATTTACTTAACCCCCAATTGATTCAAACAAGTTTGCTTAACCCTTATACAATTTGACAGGTTCATATAACCCCTGCAGATTTAAGCAGGTTAAGTATTACAGGTTAACAGGTTTTATCATTTCCCGTTCATGTATGTTAATGCACCAGACCTCTCACATTAAGTCGACCATCAGTGGATGCTGGATATGCCGGGCATATCTGAACAGACTTCTACCACGGGTAGGACTTAACCTCGTGTCATAGCACCGTTACATGTACATTTACGCACTAGACCCCTCACATAAAATTAACCACTCGTGGATGTTGGATTTGCCAGGCGGTTCCGGGCAGACTTCTACCACAAGTGTAATCTAACCTCGTGTCTAAGTGCGGTTATAGTTTCTATTTACTATAAATTTAGGTCTGTTCATTCTTAAACAATTATTCATGTTCATCACAGGTTATGGCCCCAAATCCCTGTCCTAATTCAAGATGCAAGGTATTCCCCTAATTTATCTTTCCCATAAGTTCCCAATTTCGTCCGTTCACATATTTCAACGATAGGCCTAGGCTCTAAGGTAGCCTAGGCTATAAAAATAAAAAGGGAAAGATGGAGAGAAGAGAACATAAATAGGCATAATAACAAAACATGCATATGATGACAGAAATAGGCATTCTAACAGGATTGACATATGGTGATAGAATTAGGCATACTAATAGAATAGGCATATGGTGACAGAATTAGGCGTAATAACAGAATAGGCATATGAGAATTGAACAGTAGATCAGGCGTACAAGTAATGGAAGATATGTTTAGTTATGATTCAGGTTATTAATAGGCATAGGTTTATATCCAAACTTATAACATGTCAGGATTGATTATTAAATGTTCATATCTAAAAGCAACATAAACTCACAAAGACATGATCTAAAGAACTGAAAAAAGAGTATTGATGTTGTAGCAGATATTCTTATATGCGTATAGGCTATTTTTGATGCAAATAAGCTAACTCAATTTGAGTTGGGCCACAATCTCGTTGTCTCCATTGTTTTGGATGAATAAAACAATAGAAATGAGGTCTTATTTATAGCCTCAAACCAATGAATCAGGTCAAGAAACAAGTCCAGGTGCAGGGGAGGAATCTGGCCCGCATTTGGGGTGAGTCGACCGCGGGGTCGACGCCCAACGGGCCAGAATGCCGCTCGATTTCCCGCTCTGATTTTTCGAATTATTTTGAATTCCAGACTTGTATATGTATATATCTCTTATATGTATACAAACTTCTAACCGTAATATCTTCTTCATACGATGCATGTTTTAAGCAAACTCGAAGTCTACCTTAAGCAGAATTCCGAGGCGAACGCAGTGGCACGGTCCGTTTCCTTTAATTCCCAATATTTAATTAATTATTCTTTAGTTTATCATTATAATGTTCATTAAAATTACGAGGTGTTACATTCTCTCCTACTTAAAGGATTTCATCCCCGAAATTTCTAAGTAAAGAAGAATGTACATCCCAACATCCATCATCCATCTACTCATCCACCAATCGCAGGCATCCATTGTCCTTAAAAGATTTCTAATGCTTATATGAACGTATGCAAAGGTGTGCGTATATGTCTTTATACTAATGCGAATGATCAGGCCGTCTACTGATTCAGTCAACCTCCTTAATGCAACCCCCTTAATGCAATGTATGTCAGTGCCATGGATCCAACATGTATGCAAATGGTCCTAGTATATCATTTAAATACTATATATGTGCACAACTATCCATCCAAATGAAGCATTCATGTGATGATACACCTATTTCCATCCATAAAAAGAAATTATGCACACGCATCCATAAGCAGTATGAGAGTGATTGAGCCGATCCAGTGCCGTGTGTGTGTGTGTGTGTGTGTGTGCGTATATGCATTCACGAGCAAACACTGCATCCACTTACGTCCATCAAACAAAACATGTCTCAAACACATGTTTACATCCATTGGTTACCTACATAAAGGTTGAAGATTCGATCGATAGGATATACTTAATGACAAAAATAAGTACGGATAAAAGCATTTGGAAAAAGAAGTTAAAAACATACCATTGAAAAGAAATGGGTACGAAGCGTGAATCTTGTCTTCAGTCACCCAATCTGCATCCCATTGAACTTTCATCAACTTGACCTCCCGGTTGCGTAGCTTCTTAACCTCTGATCCAATAATACAGGTAGGAACTCGTCTAACTATCGCCTCTTGTTCCATCTCTGCTTCCTTAAGCATACTCGGCTCAACTACCTTTGCAGTATCGTGCAGACACTTCCGTAAATGAGAAACGTGGAAAACATCATGAACACCCGCCAATTTCTCTGGTAGCTTTACCCTATAGGCCATTTGGCCTATCCTTTCTATTATGGGAAATGGCCCTACAAACCTTGGTGCCAATTTTCCTACAGATCCACAGCAAACCACATTCCTCAAAGGTGATAACTTGATGAAAACCATTTTTTCCACCTCGAACTCAATATCAATCCTTCTCTTGTCTGCGTAGGACTTCTGCATGTCCTGAGCCGTCTTCATGTGTCTGTGGATAAGATCAGTCTTCTCTAAAGTTTCTCTAATCATCTCAGGTCCAAGTAAAAGCCTGTCTGTAGACTCCTACCAACAAGTTTGTAATCTACAAGTTCGATCGTACAATGCCTCGAAGGGTGTCATGTCAATACTAACTTGATAAATGTTATCGTAGGAAAACTCTACCAAAGGAAGACGCTCCTCTCATATCCCTCCGAAGTCTAGGATACACAATCTTAAAAGATCCTCAAGAACTCTATTCACCATTTCCGTCTTCCCATCGGTCTGAGGGTGATAAATGGTGCTCAAACACAACTGCGTACCTAATGCCTCCCGTAAGCTCCTCCAAAACTCACTGGTGAATATGGGGTCACGATCACTTACTATACTGGAAGGTAATCCATGTAAATGGACTATCTCACGAAGATAAACTACTGCCAACCATGTTGTCATTCTCTTATTGTTAACAGGAATGAAATGAGCGCTCTTAGTAAGCCTATCAACTATAACCCAAATACTGGTGTTGCATTTCCTCGATCTAGGAAAACCATCAATGAAATTCATAGAGACGCTCTCCCATTTCCACTGTGAGGCCTCCAAAGGATGAAGTAAACCGCCAGCCTCCTTTGCTCAGCCTTAACTTGCTGGCAAATCAAACATCGAGAAACAAGCTCCGCTACGCCTTTCTTCATCCCAACTCAAAAGAAAACCCTCTTCATACCTTTATACATCTTATCACCACCTAGATGGATAGTCATCCTAGAATGATGGGCTTCCTCAAGGACTGTCTTCAACAGACTCCCAACTCGGGGAACACAAAGCCTTCCATCTCGTCATAACCACCCTCTATCATCCGTGGAATATCTACTGAGGTGACAAGAAGTCTCCCCTCTACTAAGCCTTTCCAAGATGTTTGCTATATGTGGGTCCTCATGATGCGAAGTTCCTATCTGATCCATAAGAGTAGGTCGCACCTCTAAGGATGCCAACAAACCAGGTATAAGATCCGTATATGGCCTAAAATCAAAGGTCGATATATACTCCAAGCTCCGCCTCTCTACGAATAGTGGACTCAAAGTCATCCTCTGCTTACTCAGCGCATCTGCTACCACATTACCCTTGCCAGAGGCATAAGAAATATCAAAATCATTGGACCCTGTGAACTCCATCCATCTCTGTTGCCTCAAATTGAGATCCTTCTACGAGAACAAATACTTGAGAGGTTTATGATCGGTATACAACTCGAACTTCTCTCCAAGTAAATAATGACACCAGGTCTTAAGCGCGAATACTATGGCCGCCAACTCTAAGTCATGGGTAGGGTAGTTCTTCTCACGAACTCTCAACTGCCTACCACCATAACATACTACCCTTCCCTCTTGCATCAAAACAACACCAAGCCCTATGCCACATGCATCAGCGTATACTATGAATACCTTGTTCCTGTTAGGCAAAGTCAAGACTGAGGCTATTGTTAGAGCCCTCTTCAATCACTGAAAAGCATCCACACAGTCAATATCCCAAAAAAGGCCAGATTCTTCTTCGTTAGTTTGGTGAGTGGGGCTGATATATTTATGAAGTCCATAATGAACTTCCTATAATAGACCGCTAAACCAAGAAAACTTCTCACCTCCGTTGCATTCTTTGGAATCTTCGAATCTTGAACTACAACTACTTTCGCGGGATCCACTGCTATCACAACCTTAGAGACCACATACCCTAGAAAACTCACTTCCTTTCTCCAAAAATGACATTTGGAGAATTTTTGAAACACCCCACCTCCGTTAAGGTCACTCACAAAAGGAATGCCTTAATTTTGGTGGAGGTTTATAGGTAAAAGTCAAAGATAAAAACATAAGACAGATATAAACACATATGTATAAGCAGCGGAAAACAACAGACTTTTATTTCATAAAATACGTGTTTACACAAACATTTCCATAATTGTCTCAAAACACTCTTCTAATTATTACAACCATAATACTGTCTTGATTTCATAACTTAAAGAAGCATAAAAACATAAGTAAACTGCATAAGTCCCCATAATTGCTATCCAAAGCCATAGTTCAAAACGAAAGAGATCCAAGCAATACATTCTCTCTCTTCAAGCTGGATGTGAAACTGGTCAAACTGCGGTATTCCCTCCCTGCGGACCTGGGGGGGAACGAAAGAAAAGAAGACGAAAGAAAAGTAGAGTCAGACATAAAGCCTGAGTAAGTCTAGGATTATTCAGTCTATGAATAAGAAAAAGAGCATGATAAGTACAAACTGGAAATGGGAAAGCACCATAAACTAAGTTAAGTTGTCTAGAGTCGAATACACTATCGTACCCCATATTAATCTCTGCACCCCCTATAAACTAGTTCCCAACTGGCGCCCCACAATCAGGGTGAAGTGATCCTTTTTAATGATCGGCTCCTACTCGCACAGTTACATGTGTCTTATGGCCCCCGATGTTGTAGCTACCTATGTTGGTCCCACCATGGGGTGTATCAAGTCCCATGGTGGTGGCCCGACACAGTTCTAGAATGCGCAGGTATACTACTGGTGCCTAATTTTTCTACACCGGAGTGTGTGCACGCCTGCACCCCGTTAGAACCTACACTACTGCACCAACGCCGTCGATTTGACCTCTTACAGTCAGCCCAGAAATCGTGCCCCACCCTGCCTAGTTTAGGGTATCCTGATACACCTTGTAGGGTTACTGCTGAAAAGGGTCCCCCGCTACTAGGTTTTCTATTTCTAGCCAACATGCTAAGTTGGTTAAGTGTTATGTATAAACCTAACCCCCAATCAGTCTGTGACGGCCCGCCCCGCACCAGTCTGCATTTCCTCCGAAAGTGCGTTGTACACATGCCCAACTAGCACGGGACGGTCGTCAGAAGAAAGGAAAGTAGGGAATTAACTAAACAGGAACCTGTAGAATGTCTCATAGCACATGAGATAAAATATAATAATAACATACTTGACATAAAACAGGTGAGACAGTGCATAAGCTGATAACTAAAACTAACATCAACATCAGAGCAGCGGAAATCCAAATACAGCTTATTACAACTTTTTAAATTTACTGTCTCTAAACAAAAGAAAGCTAAAGTAGAAGATGCACCACCAATGCCCAAGCAGTGATCTTCAACAACACAGGGAGAATACTATATATATATTACGTGGAAGCCTCCTGCTCGTCTCCGGATCATCTACCCGTGCATCACCAGCTAAACTGTCTCTAGTCTGCTCGTGTGAGCACCCAGAGTAATAAGAGGAGACATAAAACTTTGGGTCAGACATAAAGCCTGGTATGAGTGATAAGCATCTAAACAGAACAATAACAGGTATACTAAATCATACCTGAACCTGGACCTGCAACCAAAGAGTTAGTACCACATACCGTACAATACTCCAAAGTGCCATATTAAATAGTGTGAAGAATACGGGGGTAGGGTGTGTATGTCATAAGGGTGGCAAACAAATCAACCATAGCAACCATCCTCACATCTCTCACTCAGTGCGTAAAGCATACGATGTCCACCACTGTCAATCACTAGACCCATCGAAGTAGTGACGGTGTTCAACTTGTACAACTACTGCTACTGTCAAGCTTACCACATGGAGTCATGACCAAATCTTTACAAATGACCCCACTTCATTGGTTTATAGCCTCTTAGTCGTACCTTGGCCACTGTGGCCCTGAATCCGTTCACGTACCTCCCATACATAGTGATCCAAAGTCATAGACATCGACTGCCCCTTGGTACACGTCCCGCAGCAAAGCCCAATCATGAAGTGAACTCATCGGTTCCCAACTGGATCCTGAGCTCTAACTTCCCATATTGGACTACCTTTGCATCTCGGGTTATTGGTCAATACTGGGTCGGGTCGGGTTCCCCTCCTAGCCATCGGTTCGGGTCGGGTGTCCATTCTGAGTCGGGTCGGTGTGTTGTCCTCCCCTGTAGCGATTCGTTTCGGGTTTCCAGCATTGTATTGGTTCGGGTCGGGTGTCCTCCTCCGGGTCGGGTCGGGTATCATCTCCCTTCCAGTTCGTGCTTCCGCTCTGATCCATTCCCTCGTTCTTCACGTGCTCCGATCCGATCCCAGTTCAATTAGCGTGGCCTTCTTTCTTGCCAGTTCTCCCAAGTGTCAAGTTCCGATCCGAGCCCTTCGTCCTTAAGTCGATCCGATCCCCAGCTTAACCAACATGGCCTTCCTTTTTGCCAAGCCTCTTTTGTGCCAGACTCCAGTTCGGGTCGGGTTCCTTGCCAAGGTCTCCAATCCGATCTGAGCCCAAATCCGATCCGATCTGAAACCCTACACAACTTTCTACAACTTTTTCCAGCAACTTGTTTACGCCATTCGACGACGTTTTCGACAAATCTAACTATACTAATCAATCACAAATAATCCCAAACAGTCATAGCAACATAACGAACTAACCACAAACACCAAAACAATGAATTTACATGTCAAAATGGATTAAATATACCCAAAACCCCATATTTTCCCTTAAGCATGTTTAAGCAAAACTAATCATAGGGTTAACAAAACTCAATCAAACTAAACCAAAATTCTACCAGAGGCATAAAATATTATTTTCGAATTTATAGATATTTTTTCCAGAATTTATTAGTGTATAAATTCGCTAATCTTCACTAATTACCCTTAATTAACTGTAATTAGTGTCAAAACGATGCTAATCACTCACCTTGGCCACAAATAAGATTCTCAGAACTGAAACCTCGCTGATTTGGGTGAATACTGATGTCTAACAGCAGCTCTAACCTTTCTTTCGTGTCTTCTCTCCTTAATTTGATGTAGATTAAGCCAAAACTTGATTAGAAAGTGATTAGAAGGTGATTTGGGTGTTGGAGGCCATTGCTAGGGTTCCAAGAATGAAAGTGGCGGCTAGGAAATGAGGATAAGATCGTTCTCTAACTGATTTCAGCCTCTTCCTCACCCTAATCCCGAAATCCCCCATTGGGCCTAGCTGTTAATCACCCGGTTAAGCCCAATTGAGCTGTTTTTCACCATTTGAAACTTGTTTCAGCCATATCTCCCAAACGGTGAGTCCGTTTGGCTAATGTGGCCACTCTACGGAATTGTAAACCATCATCCGGAGCCAATGGAAGTGGTTTCAAGTCAAAATTCCTTTCTAGTCAAAAGTTATGGCCAAAACAGTGCCAATTAGGGGTAAAATGGTCATTTAAAAATTGACAAAAATCATGAACATGGGAAATGACCCCAATAGTCGTCTCCCAAAGTTACATGACCATACGACTTCATGAGTGAAAGAAATAAATATTCTACGATCCTATGATGCGTAGAATGCGGGTCGTTACACTCTCCCTCCCTTAAGAAATTTCGTCCCCGAAATTCCTTAACCCAAAACATACAAAAGATCCTGCATGCCTAACAGACACATACAACAATCAAACGTGCAAAACAAGCAAACAAGCCTATCCTAGCATGCGGAAAACTAAATCGAAGTCAAAATCTTACCAGGCAAAGAGTTCTGGATATGTCTTCCTAATGTTCTCCTCTGTCTCCCAAGTGCAATCATTCTCATCCTCGCCCCACTGAACCTTGACTAGTCTCACCGCCTTCCTTCGAAGTTGCTTCGTATCGTGCTCGACAATACGGGTCGGCTTGCGGTTCCCAACCGCCTCGGGTTCTACTTCGAAGTCCTCTAACTGATCAGGTGAAATAGTCATATCTGGGTCGTGAACGAACTTCCTTAGTTGGGAAACATGAAATACGTTGTGAACTCCTGCCATCTTCTCTGGTAAGCCAACTCTATATGCCAAATTCCCGACTAGTTCAAGAACAGGGAATGGGCCAACAAATCTTGGTGCCAACTTGCCTCTCCTGCCAAATCGTATTACGCTCTTCAACGGAGAAATCTTGACAAACACCAAGTCACCAACGGAGAATTTTAAGTCTCTTCTCCTCTTATCAGCATAACTCTTCTGCCTATCTTGGGCATCCTTCATTCGTTGTTGAATGATCTTGATCTTATCTGAAGTTTCCCTCACCACATCTGGTCCAAGCATAAACTTCTCGCCAGTCTCTATCCAACATGATGGTGAGTTGCACGGTCTTCCGTACAAAGCTTCAAACAGAGCCATCCCGATACTGGATTGGTCGTTATTATTATATGCAAACTCTACTAGATGCAAATGGGTACAACTATCCTTCCATTCTTTCGAAGCCATCCATCTCGATCAAGCCCATACACATTCATCTCCTCACCGTCGATGTCCATCTCTAACTTGGAGATGATTTCCAATAGGTTAGGATCGTCCCTCTGACTAGAACCAATCCGCTCTATCAAAGTGGGTCTGATCGTCAAACTAGCTAGCATAACTGGATCCAATTCGCACTTTGGTCTGAAATCAAACCCCGCGATGTACTCCAGTTGCTTCCACTCAAGAAACATTGCCCCTAAGCTGGCATGTCTCCTACTCAAGGCATCGGCTACCGCATTACCTTTCCCAGGTGTGTATGCGATATCAAAATCATACGAAGCCAAGAACTCTAACCATCTCTGCTGACGGAGATTCAGATCTTTCTGAGAGAAGAGATACTTTAACGATTTATGATCGGTAAACAACTCAAATCTTTCTCCCAAGAGACAGTGTCTCCACATCTTTAGCGCAAATACAATCGCTGCCAATTCCAAATCATGGGTAGGATACTTCTTCTCATGCGGCTTTAGCTGTCGACTAGCATAAGCTACAACCCTACCTCCTTGCATCAATACAGCACCCAGTCCGGTACCACAAGCATCCGTGTATACCGTCATCTCTTCATTCCCTTTAGGAATGACTAACACTGGCGCACGCGTCAACTTCTCCTTTAGACTCTTGAAGGCATCCTCACACACTTTGTCCCAGACGAAGGACTGATTCTTCTTAGTCAATTGAGTCAACGGTGCTGCTATCTTGGAGAAGTCCTGGATAAACTTACGATAATATCCAGCTAATCCCAAGAAACTTCTCACATCTGTTACATTCTTGGGTGTAGGCCAATCCTGTACCGTAGCCACCTTCGCAGGGTCCACGGCAATACCACTCTCTGAAACAACATGACCCAAGAATCTTACTTCCCTTCTCCAAAAATGACACTTAGAGAATTTCGCTTTCAATTGGTGTTTCTTCAACACCTCCATCACTATCCTCAAGTGTCCCTTGTGTTCCTCCTCTGTCCTTGAATAAACAAGGATATCATCCACGAACACAAGAACAAACTTATTCAACTGATCTCTGAATACTCGATTCATAAGATCCACAAAGTAGGCTGGTGCATTGGTCAACCCAAACGGCATGACCAACCACTCATAAAATCCAGACGGCATCCTAAAGGCCGTTATCGGAACACTCTCATCCGCTACTCGAAGCTGATGAAATCCTGTCGCGAGGTCCAACTGGGAGAACACTCTAGCTCCTTCCAGCTGATCAAACAAATCATCTATCCGCGGTAGAGGATACTTATTCTTCCTCGTCACCTTATTCAACTCGCGATAGTCCACACACAAACGAAGGGAACCATCTGCCTTAGTGGCAAACACAACTGGTGCTCCCCACTCGGAGACACTCCTTCTAATAAATCCCTTCTTCAAAAGATTGCTGACTTGCACCCCGAGCTCTCGCTGCTCCCTTGGTGCCATACGACGAAGTGGCATCACAATAGGTCTGGCATCTTTCACTAAATCAATACGGAACTCAATCTCTCGGTGTGGTGGAATCCCGGTCACCTCCTCAAAGACGTCCGGATACTGGCCAACCACGGGCACATCTGACAACTCATCCTGCGGGATATCGAGGGAATTTACAAAACCAGTCATAACCCCATCACTAGGTAGACTACCAAACACTACCCTCCGCCCATCATCCGCCCTCACTGTCACCAAAAAGCCCTCACAGTCTACCACCACCCCGTATCTTTGGAGCCAATCGACTCCCAATATAATGCCATACCCAGTAAAGCCCAAAACAAAGCAATCACATACAAACATACATCCATGACTCGATAAGACCAAATTCCTGCAAATCATACTAAGGCTAGTCGAACCACCAATCGGGTTCGTCACAACCAATGGTCTATCGACTATCTCGGGTTCCAGTCCCAACCTATCTACCAGGTCACTAGATATGAAGGAACGGGAAGCCCCGGTATCAAACAAAACTCGAACTGGTACATCATAAATAGAAAGCATACCTTGAATAACAACATTCTTTCCTTTCTCCGCCGCAGTTGGGGCATTCGACGAAGAAGGAACAACATCAATAGCATATGCTTTCACAATCTGCTTCTCCTTAAGAGGTTGCGGACACTTATCCTTCTGATGTCCCATTTGACCACAGTTGTAGCACTTCCTTTCCGCTGGCTTGGCCCGACATTCTTTAGCATAATGACCCTTCTTTCCACAGCTGAAGCACTCAACATCCTTCTTGCTGTTTTTCTGGCCACCTTTAGATTGGTCCTGCTTCCTCTTATTCTGAGAATTATTCTTGCCTCCACCGCCTGCTTGCGGCTTTGGCCCTTCGGTAGATGCAGCCTCAGTCTTTGACTTAGGGTAAAGGCTCTCTGATCTCAAAGCTTTCCTCACGATCGATTCAAAAGTCTCATCGATGTGGTTGATAAGCCTTTCCCCCAAGTATCCATCCAAACCAGTAATGAACTTCTCATTCTTCTTCTCAGGAGTGTCAATGAGAGACAGTCCATATTTCGACAAAGTGTTGAACTCAGCAATATAATCAGAAACTACCCTTCCGTTCTGCTTGAGCTCCAAGAACCTCTTAAACAACACTGACTTCTGGGAAGCTGGAATAAACTTCTCGCTAAAGCAAGTCTTGAACTGATCCCAAGTAACCTGGTCCTCTGGAGTAGCTGTTCTAATGGCATTCCACCAATTCATCGCTCGCCTTGCAGCTGACGAGACGCTAGCCTTCTCTTCATCGCATCCTCAAGACCCAAGTCATCAAAGATACGATCACAGCTATCCATCCAATCTTGAACATCTGTGGCCGACTCCGTTCCGTGGAACGGCTTTCCACCAAGATTAGTGTAATTCTTGCACAACTTGGCGAAATCGACCCTAGGCGCCTGCACTACTGGGCCAACACCAACTCCGGGATTGGGAACTGCCCCTTGCACTTCTCTAAGCATGTCTCTCATGAGGTTAGTAAACATCGCCCTCATGTCAGTGGCATTCCCATGGTTGGTCCCTCTACCAGCACCCCTCGTGTCTCGGCTCATCGTCAATCTGAAAAAAGGGAAACGATTAACGACCCCATAGTGGTGCTAGTACAGTGCGACTTCATTCTTATACTACTAATAGTATATATATACTTAGCTTTTGAAAACCAAAATAATTACAAATACGCGCTCTCATATACGTACTAACTCTCCCTAGTGTCTTTCCCTAGGTTAACTACGCAACCTAGAGCTCTGATACCAAGTGTGACGGCACGCCCCGCGCCAACCGACATTTACTCCAAAAGTGCGCTGTACACATGTCCAGTTAGCACGGAACGGGTCGTGAGAAGGAAAGGGAAGAAAGAAATGAACATACAAGGAACCTGTAGAATGTCTCACAGCGCATAGAATAAAATATAATAATAACATACTTGACATAAAACAGGAGAGACAGTGCATAAGCTGAAAATCAGAACTAAACATCATAGCAGCGGAAATCCAAAATACAGCTTATTACAACTTTCAACTGTCTCAAAGCAAAAGTAAGATAAAGGAGGTACACTACTAATGCCCAAGTAGCGACCACCAACGACACAGGGAGAATGTGTATATATATATCATACGTGGAAGCCTCCTGCTCGCCTCCGAATTAGCTACTCGCGCATCACCAGCTAACCTGTCTCTAGTCTGCTCGTGTGAGCACCCAGAGTAATAAGAGGAGACATAAAACTCTGGGTCAGACATAAAGCCTGGTATGAGCGATAAGCATCTAAAGTGAACAATAACAGGTAGACTAAAACATACCTGAACCTGGACCTGCAACCAAAGAGTTAGCACTACATATTGTACAACACTATAAGGTACCATATCAAACGGTGTAAAGATACGGAGGTGGGGGAGGTGTGCATGTCATAATGATGGCAAACAATCAAACATAGCATCCATCCTCACATCTCTCACTCAGTGCGTAAAGCATACGATATTCACCACTTCGATCACCCAACATACCTTGCTACGATCACTCTGCCCCATGAGGTCATAAATGGCTTCACTGCACTGATAACGTAGCCACTAATCGTTTGCTATGTCCACTTTGCCCCATGGAGTCACAAGAACCCCACTGCACTGGCTCACAGCCTTACTAATCCTTACTATGTCCACTCTGCCCCATGGAGTCGCAATGACCCCACTGCACTGGCTCATGGTCGTACTACGCATCACCTTGCCCCTCGGGTCATAATGACCCTACTACACTGATAACGTAGTCTTGCTACCATCACCTTGCCCCTAGGTCATAATGACCCTACTGCACCGATAAGTAGCCAACCTTCATTTTTAGTGGTGAATCGAAGTTATGAACGTCGACAACTCCTTAGCACACGTCCCGCAGCAAAGTCCAACCATGAAGTGAACTCATCGGTTCCCAACTGGATCCTGAGCTCTAACTTCCCATATTGGACTACCTTTGCATCTCGGGTTATTGGTCAATACTGGGTCGGGTCGGGTTCTTCCTCAAGCCATCGGTTCGGGTCGGGTATCCTCCATCTGTTCGGGTCGGGTCCTCTTCTGGTACGGTTCGGGTCAAGTATTTCTCCTCGGGTCGGGTCGGGTGCCTCACTTCGGGTCGGGTCGGGTGCCTCTCCTCTAGTCCCTGCTTCCGCTCCGATCCGCCTAGTCATCCTTCACGCGCTTCGATCCGATCCATCCTCCTCTATCCACTCTGATCCCTCCTCTTTGATCCGATCCGATCCCAGTTCAGTTAGCGTGGCCTTCCTTTTTGCCAATTTTCTTAAGTGTCAGGTTCCGATCCGATCGGATTCCTTGCCCAGTTCAACATATCCGATCCGAGCCCCATATCCGATCTGATCCGAACCCTGCACTGTTTTCTGAAACTGTTCCAGCAAGTGTTTACGCCATTCGACGACGTTTTCGACCATTCTAACTATTGAAACCAATCACAAAGCATTTCATACAGTCATAGCAACATGCATAATCAACCACAAACATCAAAACATCAATATAATAGGTTAAAATGGATCAAACATACCCCAAAATCCCATATCTCCCCCTAAGCATGTTTAGGAGAAACTAATGATAGGATTAGCAAAACTTAACCAAATTAACCCAAATTCATATCAGAGGTCTAAAACATCCTTTAGGAATTTATGAACATTTTTCCCGAATTTTATCATGCTTAAATTCGCTAATTAACACTAATCACCCCTAATTAGCCATAATTAGTGCAAAACTATGCAAATCACTCACCTTAGTCACAAATAAACTAAGATCTGAAATAAAGCTCTGATTTGATGTGAATCCCAATGCTAAACAGCAGCTCCAATGTTGCTTTGGTGTAGATCTTCCTTGATTAGAGGTTGCTAAGCCAAATCCTTGACCAAAAGGTGATTTGGAGGTGATTTAGAGGTTGGAGGCCATTTTTAGAGTTTCTTGGTGATAAGTGGAGGCTAGAAAACTGAAATGGAATGATCCTCTATCTCATTTCAGCCTCCCCATAACCCTAATCCCGAAATGGGTTATGGGCCTACTCGCTAATCACCCGATTTGGCCCGGTTAAGCAGTTTTTCACCTTCCAAACCTTATTTCAGCCATATCTCCCAAACGGTAAGTCCGTTTGGCCACTATGACCACTCTACGGAAAGGTAAACCATCCAACGAATCCAATGGAAGTGGTTTCAGGTCAAAATTCTTTTCCGATCAAAAGTTATAGCCAAAACAGTACCAACTAAGGGCAAAATGGTCATTTAAAAATCGACAAAAATCATGAACATGGGAAATGACTCTAATGGATGTTTCCCAAAGTTACATGACCATACGACTTCATACGGGAAAGAAATAAATATTCTACAATCCTATGATATGTAGAATACCGGTCGTTACACAACGGGTCTCGGTCGCTCACAATGCTTTTAGGTACTCCATGAAATCTCACTACCCACTTCATATACAATTCTGCTAACTTAGTTGCCGTTCTGGTCGATTTGACTGGTATAAATCTTGCACTTTTAGTCAGTCGATCTACAATTACCCAAATGCTATCATGTCCCGATCTAGTCCTGGGTAAACCATCGATGAAATCCATCGAGACTTGCTCCCATTTCCATTCGGGAATTTCTAATGGTTGCAACAACCCACTAGGCTTCTTTTGCTCGGCTTTAACTAGCTGGCAATTCATGCAAACCTCCCAATGTCTCTTTTCATCCCTTTCCAGTAGTAGGTCTGCTTCATATCTCGATACATCTTGTTACCACCGGGGTGTATAGTCAGTTTTGAGTGATGACATTCTCTAAGCACTTCATCTCTCAATCCATTGACATTGGGTACAACAAGCTTTCCATTCTTTCTAAGCCATCCATCTCGATCAAGCCCATACTTGTTCATCTCCTCATCGATACCCATCTCTAACTTGGAGATGATTTCCAATAGGTTAGGATCGTCCCTCTGACTAGAGCCGATCCGCTCAATCAAAGTGGGTCTGATCGTCAAACTTACTAACATTTCTGGATCCAATTCGCACTTTGGTCTGAAATCATACCCAGCGATGTACTCCAGTTGCTTCCATTCAAGAAACATAGCCCCTAAACTGGCATGTCTTCTACTCAACGCATCGGCTACCGCATTGCCCTTTCCTGGTGTATATGCGATGTCAAAATCATAGGAAGCCAAGAATTCTAACCACCTTTGTTGCCGGAGATTTAGATCTTTCTGGGAGAAGAGATACTTCAACGACTTATGATCTGTAAACAGCTCAAATCTTTCTCCCAAGAGATAGTGTCTCCACATCTTTAACGCGAACACGATCGCTGCCAATTCCAAATCATGGGTAGGGTATCTTTTCTCGTGCGGTTTCAATTGCCGACTTGCATAAGCTACAACCCTACCGCCTTGCATCAATACAGCACCCAGTCCGGTACCACAGGCATCCGTGTATACCGTCATCTCTTCATTCCCCTTAGGAATGACTAACACTGGTGCGCATGTCAACTTGTCCTTTAGACTCTTGAAGGCATTCTCGCACCTTTCATCCCAGACAAAAGCTTGATTCTTCTTGGTCAACTGGGTCAATGGTGCTGCTATCTTGGAGAAACCTTGGATAAACTTACGATAATATCCAGCTAACCCCAAGAAACTTCTTATGTCCGTTGCATTCTTGGGCGTGGACAAATCCTGTACCGTAGCCACCTTCGCAGGGTCCACGGCAATACCATTCTCGGAAACAACATGACCCAAGAACCTCACTTCCCTCCTCCAGAAGTGACACTTAGAAAACTTTGCTTTCAATTGGTGTTTTCTCAACACCTCCATCACTATTCTTAAATGTTCCTTGTGTTCTTCCTCTGTCTTCGAATAGACCAAAATATCATCAACGAACACAAGGACAAACTTATTCAACTGATCTCTGAATACCCTATTCATAAGATCCACAAAATATGCTGGGGCATTGGTCAGCCCGAATGGCATGACCAAGCACTCATAAAATCCGGACGGCGTCCGAAATGCCGTTTTAGCTATACTCTCAGCTTCCACTCTAAGCTGATGAAAACCTGTCGCGAGATCCAACTGGGAAAATACTCTCGCGCCACTCAACTGATCGAACAAATCATCTATCCGCGGTAGAGGATACTTGTTCTTCCTCGTCACTTTATTCAACTCGCGGTAGTCTACACGCAAACGAAGGGAACCATCCGCCTTGGTAGCAAATACAACTGGTGCTCCCCATTCAGAAACACTCCTTCTGATAAATCCTTTCTTCAAAAGATCGCTGACTTGCACCTCGAGCTCTCGCTGCTCCCTTGGTGTCGTACGACGAAGTGGCATCACTATAGGTCTGGCATCTTTTACCAAATCAATACGGAACTCAATCTCTCGATGTAGTGGAAGCCCGGTCACTTCTTCAAAAACATCTGGATACTGGCCAACCACGGGCAAACCTGACAACTCACTATGCAGAATGTCGAGGGAGTTTAGAAAACTAGCCAATACCCCCTTACTGGGTAGACCACCAAACACTATCCTCCGCCCATCATCCGCTCTAGCTGTCACCAAAAAGCCCTCACAGTCTACCACCACCCCGTATCTTTGGAGCCAATCTACTCCCAAAATAATGCCAAACCCAGTAAAGCCCAAAACAAAGCAATCACAAACAAACATGCATCCATGACTCGATAAGACCACATTACGACAAATCATGCTAAGGCTAGTCGAACCACCAATCGGGTTCGTCACTACTAAAGGTCTATCGACAATCTCGGTCTCCAATCCCAACCTATCTACCAGGTCACTAGATATGAAAGAACTGGAAGCTCCGGTATCAAACAAAACTCTAACAGGAACATCATAAACAAAAAGCATACCTTGAATGACGACATTCTTTCCCTTCTCCGCCGCGGTTGGGGCATTCGACGAAGAAGGAATAGCATTAAGGGCATATGCTTTCACCATTTGCTTTTCTTTGGGGGGTTGCGGACACTTGTCCTTGTGATGTCCCATTTGGCCACAGTTGAAGCACTTCCTATCCGCTGGCTTGGCCCGACAATTACTAGCATAATGGCCCTTCTTACCACAACTGAAGCACTCAACATCTTGCTTATTCTTTTTTCTTCTGGCCATCCTTAGTCCTTCTGCTTTCTCTTATTCTGGGGACCACCCTTGCCTCCACCACTTGCTTGTGGCTTTGGCTCCTCTGCAGATGCAACCTCAGTCTTCGGCTTAGGGTAGAGACTTTCTGATCTCAATGCTTTCCCTACAATCGATTCAAACGTCTAATCGATGTGGTTAATAAGCCTTTCCCCCAAATACTGATCCAAACCAGTTATGAATTTCTCATTCTTCTTCTCGGCAGTATCAATAAGAGATAACCCATACTTCGATAAAGTGTCGAATTCAGCGATATACTCCGAGACAGCTCTGCCATTCTGCTTGAGCTCCAAGAATTTCTTAAACAGCACTGACTTCTGAGCAGCTGGAATGAACTTCTCGATAAAGTGAACCTTAAACTGCTCCCAAGTAATCTGATCTTCGGGAGTAGCTGCCTTTATAGCACTCCACCAATTCATTGCCCGTCCTTGCAGCTGACGGGACGCTAGCTTTCTCTTCATCGCATCCTCGATTCCCAAATCCTCGAAGATACGTTCGCAACTATCCAACCAGTCCTAAACATCCGTAGCCGACTCCGTTCCGTGGAACGGCTTCCCACCAAGACTAGTATAATCCTTATTCAGCTTGGCGAAGTCGACTCTAGGCGCCTGCACTATTGGACCACCACCATTTCCACCATTGGGAGCTGCCCTCTGCACATCTCTAAGCATCTCTCTCATGAGGTCAGTAAACATCGTCCTCATGTCAGCAGCATTCCCATTATTGGCTCCCCTACTAGCACTTCTAGTATATCGGCTCATCGTCAATCTGTAAAAGGAAACGATTAACGACCCCATAGTGGTGCTAGTGCAGTATGACTTCACCCTTATACTAGTAATAGTATATATATATAGCTTTTGAAAACCAAAGTAATCACAAATACGCTCTCTCGTATACGTATATTATCTCTCCCTGATAACTTCCCTAGGTTAACTACGCAACCTGGCTCTGATACCAAGTGTAACGGCCCGCCCCGCACCAGTCTGCATTTCCTCTGAAAGTGCGCTGTACACATGCCCAACTAGCATGGGACGGTCATCAGAAGAAAGGAAAGAAGGGAATTAACTAAAGAGGAACCTGTAGAATGTCTCACAGCATATGGGATAAAATATAATAATAACATACTTGACATAAAACAGGTGAGACAGTGCATAAGCTGATAACTAAAACTAACATCAACATCAGAGCAGCGGAAATCCAAATACAGCTTATTACAACTTTTTAAATTTACTGTCTCTAAACAAAAGAAAGCTAAAGTAGAAGATGCACCACCAATGCCCAAGCAGTGATCTTCAACAACACAGGGAGAATACTATATATATATTACGTGGAAGCCTCCTGCTCGTCTCCGGATCATCTACCCGTGCATCACCAGCTAACCTGTCTCTAGTCTTCTCGTGTGAGCACCCAGAGTAATAAGAGGAGACATAAAACTCTGGGTCAGACATAAAGCCTGGTATGAGCGATAAGCATCTAAACAGAACAATAACAGGTATACTAAACCATACCTGAACCTGGACCTGCAACCAAAGAGTTAGTACCACATACCGTACAATACTCCAAGGTGCCATAATAAATAGTGTGAAGAATACGGGGGTAGGGTGTGTATGTCATAAGGGTGGCAAAAAAATCAACCATAACAACCATCCTCACATCTCTCACTCAGTGCGTAAAGCATACGATGTCCACCACTGTCAATCACTAGACCCATCGAAGTAGTGACGGTGTTCAACTTGTACAACTACTGCTACTGCCAAGCTTACCACATGGAGTCATGACCAAATCTTTACAAATGACCCCACTTCATTGGTTTATAGCCTCTTAGTCGTACCTAGGCCACTGTGGCCCTGAATCCATTCACGTACCTCCCATACATAGTGATCCAAAGTCATAGACATCGACTGCCCCTTGGCACACGTCCCGCAGCAGAGCCCAATCATAAAGTGAACTCATCGGTTCCCAACTGGATCCTGAGCTCTAACTTCCCATATTGGACTACCTTTGCATCTCAGGTTATTGGTCAATACTGGGTCGGGTCAGGTTCCCCTCCTAGCCATCGGTTCGGGTCGGGTGTCCATTCTGAGTCAGGTCGGTGTGTTGTCCTCCCCTGTAGCGGTTCGGTTTGGGTTTCCAGCATTGTATCGGTTCGGGTCGGGTGTCCTCCTCCGGGTCGGGTGCCATCTCCCTTCCAGTTCGTGCTTCCGCTCCGATCTGCTCCCTCGTTCTTCACGTGCTCCGATCCGATCCCTCCTTCTTCATCCGATCCGATCCCAGTTCAATTAGCGTGGCCTTCCTTCTTGCCAGTTCTCCCAAGTGTCAAGTTCCGATCCAAGCCCTTCGTCCTTAAGTCGATCTGATCCCCAGTTTAACCAATATGGCCTTCCCTTTTGCCAAGCCTCTTTTGTGCCAGACTCCAGTTCGGGCCGGGTTCCTTGCCCAGGTCTTCAATCCGATCTGAAACCCTGCACAACTTTCAGCAACTTTTTCCAGCAACTTGTTTACGCCATTCGACGACGTTTTCGACAAATCTAACTATACTAATCAATCACAAATCATCCCAAACAGTCATAGCAACATAACAAACTAACTAACCACAAACACCAAAACAATGAATTTACATGTCAAAATGGATTAAATATACCCAAAACCCCATATTTTCCCTTAAGCATGTTTAAGCTAAACTAATCATAGGGTTAACAAAACTTAATTAAAGTAAATCAAATTTCTACCAAAGGCATAAAATAATATTTTCGAATTTATAGATATTTTTTCCAGAATTTATTGGTGTATAAATTCGCTAATCTTCACTAATTACCCTTAATTAACTGTAATTAGTGTCAAAACGATGCTGATCACTCACCTTGGCCACAAATAAGATTCTCAGAATTGAAACCTCGCTGATTTGGGTGAATACTGATGTCTAACAGCAGCTCTAACCTTGCTTTCGTGTCTTCTCTCCTTAATTTGATGTAGATTAAGCCAAAACTTGATTAGAAAGTGATTAGAAGGTGATTTTGGTGTTGGAGGCCATTGCTAGGGTTCCAAGAATGAAAGTGGCGGCTGGGAAATGAGGATAAGATCGTTCTCTAACTGATTTCAGCCTCTTCCTCACCCTAATCCCGAAACCCCCCATTGGTCCTAGCTGTTAATCACCCGGTTAAGCCCAATTGAGCTGTTTTTCACCATCTGAAACTTGTTTCAGCCATATCTCCCAAACGGTGAGTTCGTTTGGCTAGTGTGACCACTCTACGGAATTGTAAACCATCATCCGGAGCCAATGGAAGTGGTTTCAGGTCAAAATTCTTTTCCAGTCAAAAGTTATGGCCAAAACAGTGCCAACTAGGGGTAAAATGGTCATTTAAAAATTGACAAAAATCATGAACATGGGAAATGACCCCAATAGTCGTCTCCCAAAGTTACATGACCATACGACTTCGTGAGTGAAAGAAATAAATATTCTACGTTCCTATGATGCGAAGAATGCGGGTTGTTACACAGTCTGTATAGTTTAGCATGTTGTATTTGATTAAGTATTAATTCAATTTACTTAATCCTATCAATCCTGACTTAGCCTTAATTGTCTTATTAAAGCTCCAACCACTCACATTAGACAGGTATTGTTGTGACTGCCTGTTGTCGGTTGGTTCCGGGCAGTCTTACGTCACAACTCAGTCTAACCTCGGGTCTTTATTGGGCTCAATGCTTAACCACCCACATTGGATAGGTATTGTTGTGACTACTGGACAGCCGGGCGGGTCCGGGCAGGTTTATGTCACAACGCAATCCAACCTCGGGTTAAGCATGTCGTATTTTCTAAGTTTACATATTTTGTCTCTTTTTCTTTTATATGTAAATATTTGCGGCTCATTATTCAAATTCATTATTCTTGGGTATAATAATTTATACCATTTAAAATGTCATGAATCGTTGGCATGTGCCAAACATGCCAACACATATACTTTAATTAACCCCAACGTATTCCCCCGTTTGTACGTAATAATATAACATATGTTGGGCTTCAACATTTTAGCCCAACTTAGCCACATAAAAAGGGGAGGCTTAGAACATGATGTATATATATTCTAAGTAACATCAAAAAGGGGTGTGTAAACGCATGAACTTGCAACATAGCGATCTAATTAACATAAATTAGGCAGGTGAACTTGCATTGTAATAGCATATAATCTTGACATAAAACATACCTAAACATGAATCATGGTTTTAATCTAATCATGTAAACTTTTATTTAAAGTATGAATCTAACTTAATTATGTGCCACATATATTATCATATGTTTTTTTAACAACAACCTAAGCCTAAAACATATTTTGTTTGGGCATAAAGTTAAACATAAACTAGTCATGCTCATAAAGTCAACACAAGTTCACAAAGATGCTTACTTTTGTCACTAATACAAAAGTATGGTTTTCACTTGAATCATGATGCCTATTCCAACATAAATTCATATGAATCATAATACAACTACACTAAAAATGATCATAAAAATATGCATAGAAGGATCTAAAATCATGTTGTCATAATAGTGAATCATATACTTGCATAAGTCTTAACTTGGTTGCAACGAAATATATATAACTTCTCAGTAACCACAACGTATCAAATTTCCAACATGAGTTATATATTGTATCGCAACTATTCAATAGATCCAATATCATGTTAATTACACTACCATATCCCAAATCCATTCATAGCAAATCATAGCGACATACAATTATGAATTAACATTATTATAATTAAAGTACAATCCCATTTCTCATTCTACACAGATCAAGTCTCAATTACTCATTCACATCGGAATAGCACTCTACTTACAACGTATGACGAATCTTGTATTCAGGACTCTGAATTCTGAATTTGGTGATGCTATCCTTTGTTGTAGGCGTTGTTTTGATTTAATTGTCGTGGCTTTAAGCTTATGAATCAACTCCTAATCGTCTCTCGATTTGACGGCTACTCCTAGTCTTTCTTCAGCAGCATGACAGCTCCATACTCATTTTATTTGTGTGAATTAGGTGGAGTCTTGGATCCTTTTTATAGAATTTGTGAATTGATTAGAGTCGTCGATGGAGCCAAGATTAATATAAGCCGCTCGTTTTAAAGAGAATCCAATCTAGAGTTGACACATAAGCCCAGTGACAAGACCAAGCCCAGAAATTCGGCCAAGCACAGACCAGGCCAGCCAGGAGGGGCTGGGTTCGACCTGGCTCAGGGGCCAGGTCGACTACCCAGTCGACACCCAGGTCGATCCCAGGTCGACTACCCAGTCGACCTGGGTCTTGGGCGGGAAAATTCCCGCACATCCCAATTTGGGTCCGATTTTGAGTTTGAATTCGTTTTTCTGAACTGTTTCTGCCTGTTTGAATTTTAAACTGAATTCTGAAACTTCCGGTGGTCATATCTCCCTCATACGGAGTCCGTTTTACGCAAACACGGACTCTATCTCAAGCAGAATTCCGAGACGAACGAAATGGCATATCCCGTTTCCCTTAATTCTTTGATTTGAAATTAATTATACTTTAATTTGTTCATCTTACAGTTACCGGAAAATTCGGGGTGTTACATTCTCCCCTCCTTAAAGGATTTCATCCCC
The DNA here is from genome assembly GCA_030737875.1 of Allium sativum. NCBI lineage: Eukaryota > Viridiplantae > Streptophyta > Magnoliopsida > Asparagales > Amaryllidaceae > Allium > Allium sativum. The sequence goes on from CM060910.1 coordinate 709,943,735, forward strand.
GAAATCTTCAAGTCTAGGAGAATGTATATCCTAACATCCAAAAGTCCATCTACTCATCCATCAAACACGAGCGTCCATTGTCCTTAAAAGACTTCTAATGCTTCATGATCATATGCAAAGTGTGTGTACATGTACTTATCTAATGCAAAATCAGGCGGTCTACTGATTCAGTTGACCTCCTTAATGCAAATTATGTAAGTGTCATGAATCCATTATGTATGCAAACCTTCCTATTCATGATTCTACATGAGTGCACAATCATTCATATAAATGCAACATCCATATGACAACACCTTAAACTTCAACCATATAAGAATGTAAATACATATATGCATATGCAATATGAAGTGACTGAGCCGATCTAAAACCTAGATTGTGTGTGTATATGCAACCACGAGCAACCACTAGCAATCACTTGCAACCACTTGCAACCATCATCCATAACATGTTTCAATTACATGTTTTCATCCAAAGGATTTCTACCTAAAAGATAAGGTCGAGGAGATATACCCTAAAAGATAAATAAAAGCACAACTTAAGGAAAAAGAAAGATCAAAGATGTACCCTCAAAAAGAAAAAGGTAGGCTGCGCGTATTTTGTCCTCAGTTTCCCAAGTCGCGTCTTCCTCGGCGTCGCTCCACTGAACTTTGACGAGCTTGACTTTGCGGTTGCGTAGCTTTTTCACTTCCGTTCCTAAGATGCGGGTTGGAACTTTCCTCACGGTTGCTTCGCGTTCCACTTCAGCTTCTTCAAGGATGTTTGGCTCTACCACTTCAGCAGATTCATGTAGACATTTTCGGAGGTGCGAAACATGAAAGACGTTGTGAACTCCAGCTAGTTTTTCAGGTAGCTCTAATCTATAGGCCATTTTCCCAATTTTCTCGATAATAGGAAACGGCCCTACGAACCTTGGTGCTAGCTTCCCTGTGGTTCCAAAACGAACGACATTCCTTAGAGGAGATACCTTAAGGAAAACTCTGTCCCCAACCTCAAACTCAAGGTCAGTCCTTCTCTTATCCGCGTAGGATTTTTGTCTATCTTGGGCTGTCTTCATCCTCCTTCGTATTAAGTCTACTTTTTCTGAAGTCTCTCTGATCATATCTGGTCCAAGTATGAGCTTGTCAGTAGACTCCCACCAACAAGTGGGTGATCGACACGGTCTTCCGTATAAGGCTTCGAAGGGTGCCATCCTGATGGTGGTTTGGTAGCTGTTGTTGTAGGCAAATTCCACCAAAGGAAGATGGTCTTCCCACGTCCCTCCGAAGTCAAGGACGCACAGTCTTAAAAGGTCCTCCAAAACTCTGTTCACTCTTTCTGTCTGGCCGTCAGTTTGGGGGTGATAGGTTGTACTCAAGCATAACTGTGTGCCTACCGCTTCTTGCAGACTCCGCCAAAACTCACTTGTGAAGATAGGGTCTCGGTCGCTAACAATGCTAGATGGTATTCCATGGAGTTGAACACTTTCCTTGAGATAAAGAGATGCTAGAGATGAGGCAATCCTTCTACTCTTGACAGGTAAAAAGTGGGCGCTTTTAGTAAGCATATCCACTATTACCCAAATGCTAGTGTTGCCTCTTCTAGACCTAGGCAGCCCATCAATGAAGTCCATTGAAATGCTATCCCAATTCCACTGTGGAACCTCTAGAGGATGGAGCAGACCGCCAGGTTTCTTCTGTTCCGCCTTAACCTGTTGGCAAATCATACACTTAGAAACGAAATCTGCCACGTCCTTCTTCATGCCGCTCCAAAAGAAAGTTCTCTTTATGTCCTTGTACATTTTATCTCCGCCTGGATGTATCGTCATCTTGGAGTGATGTGCTTCCTCGAGAACCGTCTTTACTAAATCTCTTGTCCGTGGGACGCATAGTCTGCCGTCTCGCCTTAGCCAACCCTTATCGCCGATGGAGTATCTGTTGAGGTGACTTGAAGTCTCACCCCTAATTAGCCTATCAATCGTTTCCACAAGCTGAGGGTCTTCGCGTTGTGCTGTCCCTATTGAGTCCAAAAGAGTAGGGCACACTTCAAGAGATGCTAACAAACCGGGTACAAAATCAGAGGAGGGCCGAAAGTCAAAGCTGGCTATAAACTCTAGGCTTTGCCTTTCAACAAACAGCGGGCTTAATGTTAGCTTCTTTCTGCTCAAAGCATCTGCGACTACGTTGCCTTTGCCCGGAGTGTAGGAGATCTCGAAATCGTACGAGGCAAGAAACTCCATCCACCTTTGTTGCCTCAAGTTAAGGTCCTTCTGCGAGAAGAGATACTTCAAAGATTTATGGTCAGTATACAGTTTGAATTTCTCACCTAGGAGATAGTGGCGCCAAGACTTAAGCGCAAAGACGATGGCGGCCAACTCGAGATCATGGATTGGGTAGTTCTTTTCGTGCACTTTCAACTGTCTCCCGCCATAAGCTACTACCCTTCCTTCTTGCATTAAGACAGCCCCTAGTCCTGTGCCGCAAGCATCCGTGTATACCGTAAACATTTTGCTTCCATCTGGCAACGTCAGAACTGGGGCTATTGTAAGAGCCCTTTTTAGTCGTTGGAAAGCAAACTCGCAATCCAAATCCCAAGCAAACGCTAGGTTCTTCTTTGTTAATCTAGTGAGCGGAGCTGATATTTTTGCGAAGTCTCTGATGAATTTCCAACAGAAGCCTGCTAGCCCGAGAAAGCTTCGGACTTCTGTTGCATTCCTTGGTGTCTTCCAATCCTGTACCGCTACTACCTTAGCAGGGTCCACAGCTAACCCTTCTTTGGATACTACATGCCCAAGAAACCTTACTTCCTCTCTCCAAAAGTGGCACTTGGAGAATTTGGCTTTTAGCTGATGGACTCGCAGAGTTTCCATGATTTCCCTTAGGTGCTGAGCATGTTCTTCCTCACTCTTTGAGAAGATCAAGATATCGTCTACGAAGACTACCATGAACTTGTTGAGGAATTCTCTGAACACCCTACTCATCAGGTCCACGAAGTAAGCGGGTGCGTTTGTCAAGCCGAAAGGCATGACAAGCCATTCAAAGAAGCCGTTTGGGGTTCTGAATGCTGTCTTATCGATGTTATCTTCAGCCACCCTTAGCTGATGAAATCCGGTCGCCAAATCGAGTTGGGAGAAAACTGATGCTCCTACAAGCTGATCAAACAGATCGTCAATTCTGGGGAGAGGGTGCCTATTCTTTTTCGTTAGCTTGTTGAGCTCCCTATAGTCAACACATAGACGAAGTGAACCATCCGCCTTTGTAGCGAACACCACTGGAGCGCCCCATTCTGAAATGCTCCTTCCAATGAACCCCTTCTCTAGAAGCTCTTTAACCTGTTTACTGAGCTCTTTCCTTTCCCGTGGAGCCATGTGTCTAACGGGCAATGCAACGGGCTTTGCATTATCTACAAGATATATGCGGAAGTCTATCTCCCGCTTCGGAGGTAAGTCCTTCACCTCTTCGAAGACATCCGGATATTCACGGACCACTCTAACCGATTGCAAACTCTCAACAGAAGCATCTAGCGATTCAAGATAACTAAGCATAACCGCATACGAGGGATTACAAGTAATTTCCAGAGTGTTACCGAGTTGGGTCAGAAGCCTAACCACCCTTTTCTCACAATCAAGGATGGCACCATTACTGGATAGCCAATCCATGCCCAAAATCAAACCATATCCCGAGAAGCCCAAAACAAAGGCACTACATCTAAATTCTATGCTTAGAATAGAAATTTTCAATCCCACACAGATCATAGACAAATGAGCTGGGCCCCCGATTGGATTTGAAACAATTAAGGGGTCCTCTACCATACTAGTTTCTAGGTGCAGAGATTCTACTAAAGCAGATGAAATAAAGGAGTGTGATGCGCCAGAATCAAATAAAGTGCGAACTGGGTGATCATAAAGATAAACTACACTTTCTACAGAAGTATTTATACCTCGCTGTTGCAGAGGCGGTGCTTCTAGCGCATGAACCTGTGCCCCTGAGGTGGATCCAGCCTTCTGCCCCTGCCCTCGCTTCTTTGGGCAATCCTTAGCCATGTGGCCTATCTCACCACAAGAAAAGCACCCACCATTCAACTTGGCCTTCTTATTCCGGCAGTCTTTCACTAAGTGCCCCACTTTGCCACAGAAATTACACTTCCTCTTCTCTTGGGACTTGTTGTCTTTCCCGCCCTTCTTAAAGTCTGTCTTCTTAGGCTGTAAACCTTATTTCTTCCCTTGAGACCCTTCTGCCTTTGTCTCCTTCTTGCCCTTATCCTCTTCGTTCAGCAATGCCATCTGCACCAACCTTTCATACGTAGCTCCCATAGGTATATGGGTCATGGCCAAGCTGTGTAATGGCTCATTCAATCCTTTGACAAAGCGGAGAGCCTTCTTGTGCTGAGTGTTGACTAGGTCCAGTCCGAACCTAGCCAGCTGATCGAACTGATTAATGTACTCTTTGACTATCATATTCCCTTGCTTAAGAAATAAGAATTTTTCCAATTGAAGGCTCCTTTCAGCTTATGAGAGAAATTTAGCCTCAAACCTCACCCTAAAGTCCTCCCATGTTTCCACTGGTCTTTCTGCATTGGTAACTTCCCACCAGTAGGAAGCCTCGCCTTTAAGTAGCCATACTGCCAGTTGTACCTTCTGCCTATCTTCTACCTCAAAGATGACGAATAAGTCCTCGGTTTCCTTCAGCCAGTTCCTGGCTGCCACGAAGGACTCGGTTCCATGAAAGTCCTTCCCTCCTATAGTTTTGAAATCTTTACATGTCCTAGCAAAAGCATTACCACGCGGAGGAGGTGGAGGAGGAGGTGCTGCTGCAGCTGGGGGAGGAGGAGGATTTTCTGTAGTTGGGGGAGGAGGAATAGCGGGACCTGGCTGATTGGCCCTTGCTTCTAAAAATCGTCTGAACCAACCAGGTATTGGTACACCCTCTGGCAAGTTAAGTTCTATGGACATGCTGAAACAAAAAGGACAGATTCAAAACGAAGGATAAAAGATAGTACCTATGGCTTTGGGGGACTATGCCTTTTTAAAATAAAATAACATTTTATCTTTAAAAATGCTTCTTTAAATTTTCTTTTGAAAATAAATTTTCAAAACTTTTTATCTGATCTGGTTAACCTCGCTCTGATACCAAGTGAAACACCCCACCTTCGTTAAGGTCACTCACAAAGGGAATGCCTTAATTTTGGTGGAGGTTTATAGGTAAAAGTCAAAGATAAAAACATAAGACAGATATAAACACATATGTATAAGCAGCGGAAAACAACAGACTTTTATTTCATAAAATACGTGTTTACACAAACATTTCCATAATTGTCTCAAAACACTCTTCTAATTATTACAACTATAATACTGTCTTGATTTCATAACTTAGAGAAGCATAAAAACATAAGTAAACTGCATAAGTCCCCATAATTGTTATCCAAAGCCATAGTTCAAAACGAAAGAGATCCAAGCAATACACTCTCTCTCTTCAAGCTGGATGTGAAACTGGTCAAGCCGCGGTATTCCCTCCCTGCGGACCTGGGGGGGGGGGGGGAACGAAAGAAAAGAAGACGAAAGAAAAGTAGAGTCAGACATAAAGCCTGAGTAAGTCTAGGACTATTCAGTCTATGAATAAGAAAAAGAGCATGATAAGTACAAATTGGAAATGGGAAAGCACCATAAACTAAGTTAAGTTGTCTAGAGTCGAATACACTATCGTACCCCATATTAATCTTTGCACCCCCTATAAACTAGTTCCCAACTGGCGCCCCACAATCAGGGTGAAGTGATCCTTTTTAATGATCGGCTCCTACTCGCATAGTTACATGTGTCTTACGGCCCCCGATGTTGTAGCTACCTATGCTGGTCCCACCATGGGGTGTATCAAGTCCCATGGTGGTGGCCCGACAAAGTTCTAGAATGCACAGGTATACTACTGGTGCCCAGTGCCTAATTTTTCTATGCCGGAGTGTGTGCACGCCCGCACCCCGTTAGAACCTACACTGTTGCACCACCGCCGTCGATTTGACCTCTTACAGTCAGCCCAGTAATCGTGCTCCACTCTGCCTAGTTCAGGGTATCCTGATACACCTTGTAAGGTTACTGCTGAACAGGGTCCCCCGCTACTAGGTTTTCTATTTCTAGCCAACATGCTAAGTTGGTTAAGTGTTCTGTATAAACATAACCCCCAATCAGTCTGTATAGTTTAGCATGTTGTATTAGATTAAGTATTAATTCAATTTACTTAATCCTATCAATCCTGACTTAGCCTTAATTGTCTTATTAAAGCTCCAACCACTCACATTAGACAGGTATTGTTGTGACTGCCTGTTGCCGGTTGGGTCCGGGCAGTCTTACGTCACAACTCAGTCTAACCTCGGGTCTTTATTGGGCTCAATGCTTAACCACCCACATTGGATAGGTATTGTTGTGACTACTGGACAGCCGGGCGGGTCCGGGCAGGTTTATGTCACAACGCAATCCAACCTCGGGTTAAGCATGTCGTATTTTCTAAGTTTACATATTTTGTCTCTTTTTCTTTTATATGTAAATATTTGCGGCTCATTATTCAAATTCATTATTCTTGGGTATAATAATTTATACCATTTAAAATGTCATGAATCGTTGGCATGTGCCAAACATGCCAACACATATACTTTAATTAACCCCAACGTATTCCCCCGTTTGTACGTAATAATATAACATATGTTGGGCTTCAACATTTTAGCCCAACTTAGCCACATAAAAAGGGGAGGCTTAGAACATGATGTATATATATTCTAAGTAACATCAAAAAGGGGTGTGTAAACGCATGAACTTGCAACATAGCGATCTAATTAACATAAATTAGGCACTTGTGAACTTGCATTGTAATAGCGTATAATCTTGACATAAAACATACCTAAACATGAATCATGGTTTTAATCTAATCATGTAAACTTTTATTTAAAGTATGAATCTAACTTAATTATGTGCCACATATATTATCATATGTTTTTTAACAACAACCTAAGCCTAAACATATTTTGTTTGGGCATAAAGTTAAACATAAACTAGTCATGTTCATAAAGTCAACACAAGTTCACAAAGATGCTTACTTTTGTCACTTATACAAAAGTATGGTTTTCACTTGAATCATGATGCCTATTCCAACATAAATTCATATGAATCATAATACCCAATTGGATCGAACTACACTAAAAATGATCATAAAAATATACATAGAAGGATCTAAAATCATGTTGGCATAATAGTGAATCATATACTTGCATAAGTCTTAACTTGGTTGCAACGAAATATATATAACTTCTCATTAACCACAACGTATCAAATTTCCAACATGAGTTATATACTTGTATCGCAACTATTTAATAGATCCAATATCATGTTAATTACACTACCACATCCCAAATCCATTCATAGCAAATCATAGCAACATACAATTATGAATTAACATTATTATAATTAAAGTACAATCCCATTTCTCATTCTACACAGATCAAGTCTCAATTATTCATTCACATCGGAATAGCACTCTACTTACAACGTATGGCGAATCTTGTATTCAGGACTCTGAATTCTGAATTTGGTGATGCTATCCTTTGTTGTAGGCGTTGTTTTGATTTAATTGTCGTGGCTTTAAGCTTTTGAATCAACTCCTAATCGTCTCTCGATTTGACGGCTACTCCTAGTCTTTCTTCAGCAGCATGACAGCTCCATACTCATTTTATTTGTGTGAATTAGGTGGAGTCTTGGGTCCTTTTTATAGAGTTTGTGAATTGATTAGAGCCGTCGATGGAACCAAGATTAATATAAGCTGCTCGTTTTAAAGATAAACCAATCAAGAGTTGACACATAAGCCCCAGTGACAAGACCAAGCCCAGAAATTTGGCCAACCACAGACCAGGCCAGCCAGGAGGGGCTGGGTTCGACCTGACTCAGGGGCCAGGTCGACTGGGTACCCAGTCGACCTGGGTACCCCAGGTCGACTACCCAGTCGACCTGGGTCTTGGGCGGAAAAAATCCCGCCCAGCCCAATTTGGGTCCGATTTTGAGTTTGAATTCGTTTTTCTGAACTGTTTCTGCCTGTTTGAATTTTAAACTGAATTCTGAAACTTCCGGAGGTCATATCTCCCTCATACAGAGTCCGTTTTACGCAAACTCGGACTCTATCTCAAGCAGAATTCCGAGAAGAACAAAATGGCGTATCCCGTTTCCCTTAATTCTTTGATTTGAAATTAATTATACTTTAATTTGTTCATCTTACAGTTACCGGAAAATTCGAGGTGTTACAATTTTGCCTTAAGCTACTGCGCTCGGAGGGTCTTAAAAACCTCCCTTAAATGTAGGACATGCTCTTCCTCGCTTTTCTAGAAGACCAGAAAATCACCCACAAAGACCACAACGATCTTATTCAGAAACTCCCAAAACACCCTACTCATCAGATCCACAAAATAGGCGGGTGCATTCGTTAACCCAAAAGGTTTGACGAGCCACTCGAAGAAACAATATGGAGTTCTAAAAGCGGTCTTGTCTATACTGTCCTCGGCAACCCTCAACTGATGAAACCCCGTGGCCAAGTCTAATTGGGCGAAAACAGATGAACCAACAAGCTGGTCAAACAGATCATCTATCCTTGGAAGTGGGTGCCTATTCTTCTTAGTGAGCTTATTCAACTACCTTTAATCCACACATAAGCGAAACGAGCTATCTCCCTTAGTCGTGAAAGTGACTGGAGCACCCCATTCCGATATGCTTCGCCCAATAAACCCTTTCTCAAGTAGCTCCCCTACTTGCTTGTTGAGCTCCCTCCTTTCTCTCGGAACCATGTGGCGCATAGGCAATGCAACTGGCTTTGCATTGTCCAGCGAGTATATCCGGAAATCAATCTCATGCCTTGGAGGCAAGCCCCGAACCTCCTCAAAAACATTAGGATACTCACAGACTACTAGTACAAATCGTAAATCATCAACAGAAGCATCAAGCGATTCTAGGAAACTAAGCATGACAGACCCCTTAGGGTCTCAAGAAATATCGAGAGTCCTCCCATGGCAAGTCAAAAGCCTAACGACCCTCCTTTCACAGTTCAGAATGGCACCATACATATCTAGCCAATCCATCCCTAGAATCAAACCATTGCCTATAAAACCAAGCACATATGTATCACACTCAAACTCAATGCCCAAAACCGATATCCTCAAACCCGACAAATCATAGACAGATGAGTCGTGCCCCCAACGGGGTTTGAGACAACAACGGGATCCAAAACCATACTAGTGCTAAGGTGCAGAGACTCAACCATAGAACCAGATATAAAAGAATGCGAAGCGCCAAAATAAAAAAGAGTTCTAAATAGGATGATTGAAAAGGTGAAATCAAACTTTCAACATAAACTTTCCTACCTCTATCCGGTACATTGGCCACGAGAGCATGCACCTGGCCTCCAGAAGATCCTGCCCTTTGATCATGTCCTTACTTCTTCAGGCACTCCCTAGTAAAGTGTCCAGCCTCACCGCAGTGGAAACAAGCATTCTTCCTTTTTTGGCAATCTTTGCTCAAATGACTTGCGCGTCAACAACTATGACATTTCATCTTATCTCAGGCTTTGTCGTTCTTTCCGCCCTTTTTTGTTGTTGTTGTTCTTTCCTGGGCCACAATTTCTTGTTTTGTGTCTCATCAATCTTAGCCTCTTTATTTTCACCTTTGTCTTCTTCGTACATCAATGCCATATCAACGAGTTTCTTGAAAGTTGCCCCCATCGGAATATGAGACATAGCCAACCCATGGAGGGGTTCGATTAACCCTCTTGCAAACCTCAAAGTTTCTTGTGCATGGTATTCACTAGCACCAAATCAAACCTCGCTAATTGATTGAACTTACTGACATACTCTTTGACGGACTTGCCTCCTTTCTTAAGTGTCAGAAACCTTTCCATTTGCATACACTCTTCGGCTTGAGAAAGAAACTTCATCTCGAATCTCTATCGGAAATCATCCCAACTCTCAACTGGACGCCCTGCTTGCGTCACTTTCCACCAAAATGAAGCATCATCTTTCAGCTGCCAAACGACCAACTGAATTTTCCTACGGTCGTCAACCTCAAAAGTCCCAAACAAATCCTCCGTCTCTTTAAGCCAATTCCTTGCTTCTACAAAATTCTTGGTTCCTCGGAAAGGATCTCCTCCCATCGTACAGAAATCCTTGCATATCTTCGAGAAATTATTCGCTCACGGAGGAGGAGGGACAATGGCTGCAGCTGGGGGAGGAGCGTTTTCTTAGCCTCCGGCTGGTGCCGTAACGTCGAGATATCTATAGAACTAAACCAGTATCTGAATGCCCTCGGGAATATTCGGTTCCTAGACATGCTGAAAAGAAAAGGAAAAGGGATTCAAATATAGAATCGAAAGATATTTCATATGGCTTTAGGGAATATGTTTTTCAAAACAAACCTTTCTTTTGAAAATGCTTTCTTTTAAAACCTTTTGAAAACAATTTTCAAAATCTATTATCCGATCTTGTAACCTTGAGCTCTGATACAAAATATGACACCCCACGTCCGTTAATGTCACTTTTTAACATAATACATTAAGTTTCATGAAGCGTTATAGGTAAAAAGGAACAAAAACATCACAAGACATATATAAAATAATAGTGGAAGTCAAAACTTTATTCTTTGACAGAAAACATCGTGGTCCAAAATCCAGTTACATCAAAAGTCTGAAATACAGAAAACCCATTACATTAAATTAAAATATTTGCCTTTTACTAAAATCATCAGAGTACAGTAATATAAAATCATAGTCCCCAAAAATAGCCATAACAAGGTAGACAGGAAATCAAAGTTGTACATCTAAGCAGCTCCAGGAGAAAACAAAAGAGAGAATCCTAATCAAGCCTGAGTATTCCCACCCTAAGAACCTGGGGGAGGAAGAGAGAGAAAAGGAAACAAAATGGGTTAGACACAAAGTCTGGCGAGTCTGGTTATTTTTAGCATATAAATAAGTAAATGCATCATGACAGGCATATAAACTGGATGAGAGAGAGATAACAGTAACATAAGACATGTATAACAGAATGAGCAGGATAACAGAATAAATAGAACAGAATAGATTACGCTTACCAAATACTTCCCTCTGCACCAATGCTAATATAATAGAAACAGAATGATCCCACCAGAAAAATAATGGTAAACTTAGGTGTACTTCTAGTGACGGGTTTACCCCGAATGATAATAATAGGCAGCCAACAGAAATAATGGGCGTTACCCCAAACAATAATAATAGGATCCTAAACAGGCAGGACTAGATGTACCCTAATTACTACCTCAATCGATTAGCTCTCCATCCCGTTGATACCCTGTGCTACCCCACAGTAGGATGTATCACTTCCTAAAGTGGCAGCCCTTTTTCCTAATAGGCACAACTATATCTACTAGTGCTAACGTCTTATTTTCCCGAGCAGGCGGATCCATGCACACACATGTCTCTGTTGGAATGCGCCATCAGACACCTCTACCCATATGGACCTCTTATAATCAGCTCAGTAAGCGTTCCTTGACCCCTACCTAGTTCGGGGTCCCCTTTTTGATACCAGTATAGGTTACTAATTAATATGGGTCCCACAAAATAGATGATACAAGCCACCCCATAGGCTTGCATCCCCACTACAAGGATTTTGATAGATTATGCCTAACAGATTTTCAAGCCCGCATAACCCCAACATATAAAACAGGTTAAGTTTATCTGGTTCGTACAGCCCCCCCCACAGATTTAACAGATTTACTTAACCCCCTATTGATTTAACAAGTTTACTTAACCCTTACACAATTTAACAGGTTCATATAACCCCTACAGATTTAAACAGGTTAAGTATTACAGGTTTTCAGGTTTTATCATTTCCCATTCATGTATGTTAATGCACCAGACCTTTCACGTTAAGTCGACCACTTGTGGATGCTGGATATGTCGGGCGGTTCGGGGCAGACTTCTACCACAAGTTGGACTTAACCTTGTGTCTTATCACCGTTACATTACATTCACGCATTAGGCCCCTCACATCAAATTAACCACTCATGGATGTTGGATTTGCCAGGCGCTTCCTGCCAGACTTCTTCCACAAATGTAATCTAAACTCGTGTCTAAGTGTTGTTACATTTCTATTTAATGTAAATTTTGGCCTATTCATTCTTAAACAATTATTCATGTTCATTATAGGTTATGCCCCCAAATCCCAGTCCCGATTCACGATACAAGATATGCCTCCAATTTATCTTTCTCAACCGTTCCCAATTTTGTCCGTTCGCATATTTCAGCGATAGGCCTAGGCTAGAAGGTAGCCTAGACTATAAAAAAAAGGGAAAAAGGGAGAGAAGAGAGGCATAATAATAAAACAAGCATATGATGACAGAAATAGGCTAACAGGATAGGCAAATGGTGACAGAATTAGGTATACTAACAGAATAGGCATATGATGACAGGGAATTAGGCATAATAACAGAATAGACATATGAGAACTGAACAGTAGATCAGGTGTACAAGTAATGGCAGATCTATTTAGGTACGATTCAGGTTATTAATAGGCATAGGTTAAGATCCAAACTTATAAACATGTCAGGATTGCTTATTAAATGTTTATATCTAAATGCAACATAAACTCATAGAGACTGGATCTAAAGAACCGAGAAAAGAGTGCTGATGTTGTAGCAGAGATTCTTGTATACATATAGGTTGTTGTTGATGCAAATAGGCTAATTCAATCTGAGCTGGGGCAGCATCTCTATAATGGCCCACCTCTATACTCGCGTTAGCCAAGGCCATTGCAAGCAATGGTGTCAACTAACCCGAAGAATAAGGCTGTTGAGAAGCGACCATCTGTATATTAGCTTTGAACGAGTGTTAAATATGTCGGATAATGTGGTCTAACTTTTTAAATCTCATGAGGGAATCCGATACATCTAAATCAAGTTCAAATCCACTACACAGTGGCTACATAAAATTCGGAAACCAATATAAAATACATAACAATAAAATCAGAGTCAGACACAGATATTCATATCACTAAGGCGCAAATAGATATGAATAATACTACAGAAGTGGTGGTCATAATATAAGCGGTCATGCAAGATCCACTATATTATAAAATAATAGATACATGTACAATACAAAAGAATATGTACACATAAGAGTCACTATCAAAAATACATGAAAGATAAAACTACTAAAACAAGTGTGGTTAGCCAAAAGGAAGAACTTGCCCATGCTACAGTAAAAAAGAAGCACCTGTAATACTCAATCTGACCCGAGTATTATTTATAGGAATAAACAATAAACGAATCAGTCTAGCTGTACTCATCATAATAAACTAAGATAGAAATAGAGATATAAATAGAAACTGACATATATAAAATAACAACAATATTCACATGTAAAATGTGAAGACTCGATATGTCCAGAAAATGTGCCAAAGAAAATTTCAAAGCTATCTAATAAATCATCACACTCTAAAGATATAGCTATTTACGAGTAATGACGACATCCATCAAGTCAATGCAATGTAGCTAATAAGATACAAAAACAAGACTACTCGCGAGAAATGATGTCGCCCATCAAGTCAACATGAAATAGATAACTCGATCTCAGCAAATGATTATTCATGAGAAATGATGTCTCCCATCAAGTCTACATGAAAATAGGAAATATTATATCGTGTATCTCGCCGATACGAAATGATCCGAAGATCAACGATATAGATAAATGAACCGAAGTTCTTTAAGATGATCTGAAGAACATCAGGATGACCCGAAGGTCGGAATGATCCGAAGTTCCTCAGGATGATCCGAAGATCATCGCGAATCCGAAGATCGCATGAGCCGAAGCTCCTCGGGATGATCTGAAGATCATCGATGTGACTTAAAGATCGGATTAATCAGAATTAACCAAGTTTAGTGTAAACTACGCAAGCTAATAAATATAAGAGTAGAGCTATATGTCCCATAACCACTTGCTCTACTTGAATATTTATGAACGAGTTGTATATTCCACTAGAAATTTGAAACGATCATTGCTATGGTGTTCAATCGAACGAGTCCAAGAATTAACCGTCAGAGCAAACACAAGGGGTCATAGTCCTTATTTTTACTAATGCGTTTAATTAGATTTCTCATACGAATGAGAAAAGGGACACATAAATCTAGGTGCCAACTTCCCTGTTTTGCCAAATCGGACTACTACTCTCATCGGAGAAACCCTCAGATACACATAGCCACCAATAGAAAAGGCCAAATCTCTTCTTCTCGAATCTGCATAACAGTTTGCAATCGTTTCTTAATGAAATCAACTTTATTCGAAGCTTCGCGAATCATATAGGGTCCAAATATAAGTCTATTGCCAGGTTCTACCCAATATACGTGAGATCTGCACGGTCTACCATACAGTACTTCGAATGGTGACATTTGCAAACTTGCTTAGTAACTATTGTTATATGAGAACTCAGCAAAATGCAAGTGATCTTCCCATGATCCGCCAAAATCAATAATATATGCCCGCAATTGATCTTCTAGTATGCGGTTCACCCTCTCAGCTTGACCATCCGTTTGAGGATGATATGCAGTGCTCAGGTTCAGCTTTGTTCCCAATTCTGCTTGGAATACTTCCCAGAATTTACTAGCAAAAATCGAGTCTCTATCACTGACTATGCTGAAGGGGACTCCATGCAGTTTAACAATCTCTTTGAAATATATCTGTGCCAGGCTTTGAGCGGTTCTATTTGATCTGACAGGTATAAAATGGGCGGTCTTCGTGAAACGATCTACGATCACCCATACACAGTCGTTTCCCTTCTTTGTCCTAGGCAAACCATCTATTAAATCCATGTAAATTTGTTCCCACTTCCAATTCGGAACCTCCAATGGTTGCAATAATCCAGCAAGTTTCTGTTGATCGCTTTTGACTTGTTGGCAAGTAGAACATCTGCTAACGTATAAAGAAATGACTCTTTTCATAGATCTCCACTAGAAGGTGCGTTTGATATCATTATACATTTTACTCACCCCTGGATGGATACCAAGTTTGGATTTGTGACATTCATCCAGTACTTCTCTCCGAAGCTCAGAAATGTTTGGAACACAAATTTGACCTTTTAACCTCAAAATCCCATCGTTGTCCATTTGGAAACTCGAGGGTTCGCCTTTCTGAATTCTCTCTCTGATCCTCTGAATGAAGTGATAATCCTTCTGAAGAGCAGATATTTTATCAATCAATGAAGTCGTAATAATAAAACTGGTGATGATTACATTCTTTCTGCTGAGCGCATCAGCTACAACATTGGCTTTCCCTGGAGTGTACAAAATATCAAAACCGTATGCTGTAAGAAATTCTAGCCAGCGCTGCTGTCTCATATTCAAGTCTTTCTGGGTGAATAAATACTTTAACGACTAATGATCCGTATATAATTCGAATTTCTCACCCAAAAGATAGTGCCTCCAGATTTTCAAAGAAAACACAATGGCTAACAACTCAAGATCATGAGTCGCGTACCTCTTCTCATGCGGTTTCAGCTGACGGCTAGCATAAGCAACTACTTGGCCTCTCCGCATCAATACCGCACCAACACCTTCTATAGAAGCATCTGTCCAAACTTTCAAGCCTTGATTGCCATCAATAATTGTTAACACTGGAGCAGTTGTCAATCTTAATTTTAGTTCCTGAAAAGCCGCCTAGCATTCTGGAGTCCAATTGAATCTTGCGTGCTTCTCTGTAAGCTTTGTTAAGGAACTAGATATCTTCGAAAAATCTTTAACGAATTTCCGATAATAACTAGCCAATCCCAGAAAACTTTGGACTTCCATGGGTGTACTAGGCTATTTCCAACCCTGAATAGCGGTGATTTTACTGGGATCTATAAAAATTCCTTCATTTGACACGATGTGACCAAGGAACTTGACTTCTTCTTGCCAAAATATACATTTGGAAAATTTGGCCTTTAAGACATTCTTTCTGATAATTTCCAATACTTGATCCAAATGTTTTGCATGCTCGTTCTCTGACTTAGAGAAGATCAATATGTCATCAATGAATACCAGTACGAATTTATTCAATACTTCTCTGAATACTCTGTTCATTAGATCAACAAAATACACTGGAGCATTACATAAGCCGAACGGCATTACTAACCACTCATAGAATAAATCGGGACCTCTGAATGTTGTCATAGGAACACATTTCTCAGCAATACGAAGTTGATGGAAACCTGTAGCTAGGTCCATTCGTGAAAATACTTGCGCGCCATTCAATCAATCCAACAAATCATCAATTCGTGGCAATGAATATTTATTCTTTAATATCTGCTTATTCAAGTCATGATAATCCACGCATAGTCGGAGAGTACTGTCTGACTTTGGGACAAACACCACTTCTGCTCCCCAATCAGAGAAACTAGGCCTGATCAGACCCTTCCATACAAGCTGTCGAGTTTGATTGTCTAATTCTCCGTTTTCCTTCAAGGTCATTCTTCAAATAGCGTGCACTACTGGCCTTGCGTTCGGAATTAAAGCGATTTTGAAATCAATTTCTCTGCGCGGAGGTAAGCTAACAACTTCTTCAAACACATCAGCATAATTCTTGACAACTGGTATGTTTTCAATGACGACTAGAATATTCTCTATGACGACAGGGATATTTTCTATTTGAGCAGCAGAAACATCAAGAGCTGACCAAAAGTCTTTTCTATCCGAATTCGGACCTTCACATGGTATGGTTATATAATTCCCTGATTTAATATTTGCCTTAACAACTCTCTCGGTGCATTTAACCTTAGCTTCATATTTGATTAACCAATCCAATCCCAAAATAAGATTAAATTCTATAAAATTCATGACAATCGAGATGGTAGGGAACCAATAACAGGAAAAAGAAACAGACACCCTACAAATCCAACTAAGATTGAGGGAACCCCCAATTAGATTATGGACAATGATGGGTTTTTTGAGCTTTTTCAATTTCAAACCCAATTTCTTAACTGCATTACTTGCAATAAAGCTTCGTGACGCGCCTGTATCAAACAGTACTTTAACTGGAATGTTTTTGACAGTAAGCGTGCCTTCCAAAACATCTGGCCTTCCCTGACTAGCTGAGGGTCCTGGAGTTTCTGTCACTTCATTTACATGTACTGCTTCAGATTTCTTTGATAGCTGACACTCCCTTGCAACATGACCTGCTTGGTGGCACTTATGGCATTTCCTTTCACCATATGGGTTCTTTTGCTCCTTAGTGGGTTTAAATCCACTCTTTATTCGTTTCTTTAAGGGTTCGCAATTTATCAACAAATGACCTTTCTGATTACGGTTAGAGCAGGTGGCAGTTGTTATTGGTTCTTTCTCAGATTTAATCCTTTTCCTATTAGCTTTAGGATTCTTACTGACCTCAGGCATTGTATCGGTCTCAGGCTGTGTGCTTGTCTCTGGGCTATCAGTTTCAAATTTCCTTTTGTTGCTAGAACTACATTCCTCTTCATCGTCCAAAAGACCTTGCTTATCAAGATCCTCATAGGGATAAGCCATGTATATCATTTCAGAAAAAGGAAGCTCCACATGTGCAGTTACCCAATTTTTTTACCTTCTTTGAAGCCCGTTAATAAACCTCAGATTCTTCCTTTTTTGATCTTCAGTTAGCTCCGGGGCAAAACGAGAAAGTTTGTTGAATTTATCCTGATACTCCTGAATGGTCATATATCCTTGTATCAGATAGTAGAACTCATCGTATAGCCGATCAGTTGCTTTTGGAGGAATAAATCTTTCATTGAAATTTTCTTTAAATCTATCCCAGGTAATATTACCTTCTGGATTATTCTTAGTAACAGTTTCCTACCAGATTAGAGCTTCGTCTTTGAGTGCCCAAGATGTCAGTAATCTTTTCTAGTCATCCCTCAGCTTGAAACCTTCAAAAATTCTCTCAGTAGAACGCATCCAAGCCTGAGCTTGAATAATGGATTCATTGCCCAAGAATGGTACTCCACCCAGATAGAGCTTTTATATCTGATCCTGGCTATGGGAGCACAACTGGCTCATTATGTTGCGAACCATAGAATTACTTCTTCTGCTTCTGCCACTCATTTTTCTATGTCTGCAAATAGTAGACAAAGTGTCAGGCCAACAAAAAAGATATTGTATAGCATAGAGACATATATTTGAATGTATATGCATATATGGGGGTGTATTTCATTCTACTACACTCATTCTAGGATATTACTAATCCTTTCTGTAATGAGTTATTCAGCATAGAATACTCCTGTATCTATTTCTGACAAGTTCGTTAATATGTTATATTCCGGAACTAAGACTAACCAAAGCTTTGATACCACGTGTGATGACCCTAAACTCCCGTTCCACGGTGGCAAGGATAATCTTTGGAGTATAACATATAACCAATAACAGCAGCACAGAAATATATCATTACACCAGATAATCTACAACAAAATACACCGGATAAATATGATCATCAGAATTACCCAGTATAACAGGATCATACTTAGTACAAAATACAGTTTCAGCTTTATATAAAATGTATACAGCGAAATCAAACATAATATACATAACAAAAGCTGAACAGCATAATAGAAGCGATGGAATCCATCTCCAGCTCCATAGCTATCCAGAAAGAGCCCGCTAAAACCTGAATACAAGGCTATCCGTGTACAAAATAGGGAACCCGAGTTTGCAAGTGAAACAAACTACGAGTCAGTCATGGGACTGGTATAAGGAATCTACTTAAGTTATTTTATAACAAGGCCAATCACAGGACCACACCGCTAATGCGGATTGAGTTTACTCCATTGGATTGCCAGTGCTTAAAACAAGTAAATCATTTAAACATCACAATGTTTTTTACAAAAATGAAGCCATTATAAGACTCGGGTCCTATCACACAATGCAATGCAAGCCGAAGGATAGAGTTTTACCTTATAATGGCCAAATATGCTTGATACCTATAAAACAAATCATTTGATATTATCATTAATGATATATGTTTCAAAAACAATTTCCATCATAATATCAATCATAGACGGCTGGGTACCATATATCATGTCACCATACTAGTTATATAATCAAAACCGCACGATATCGTATTTGGAAATTGGATTTCCGTCAAGAACCAAGGCAAGGGATCGTCCTTACCGCTTCGAGACGTTATAGCATGTGTCTCATGCAAGTACTCAGTCAAGCCTTTGGATCGTCAGGGCTGGTCCACACGGAGTGGATTAAAATGCCTGAACACTGCGTTTCCCCGCTCTATGGGGCGTCAAACTGGTCGGTATATCTACCAAACCATCCATCGGCTCCGCAGAGACCGAAATAACCGAGGTGCCTCACTTTCCATCATCCACATAAGTAAAACATCAGGGCGTGCAAAACCCTGGCACCACTCCTAGCTAGAAGGAAACGCATGTCCTCCCTGATGTCCTCTCCCGTTTTGGGTTCATACCGAGGTGTGAGGCCCGCGAATCAACGCTATACACAAAGCTAGCTATATTAAAGCCATGCTTTAATCATCAACCACATGACTCTGCTTTTCAACAAAAGCCTTGATCACAGCATCTCTGTATGCCACGTTGTCAACCTATAACGTCAGACACACATCCATTTACAAGTCCGTTCTGGGTCTGAACGAAACCGGAGGCACCTTATTTCTCGTCCCATATGTCCAATACAGGATAGAGGCCCTTGCACATCCGAACAATCAACAAGTATGTTTGGACAACCACCATTGTAACCTCTTCAGGGCAGCAACTCCCATCAAAGGCATCAGTAGCCATCCATTCGACGTAAAGATCATCGGTCTTGCACCGCCTTCATATCTTCGAATTCTCATCGTCGATCAATTATTTGAAATGAGAATTAACTCGGTTTTTTCAAATAATTCACGTATGCGTAGAATTTAAATAAATTTTTTTCTACGGTTAAATTATTTGACATCCATAATTCAGTTCATTAATGTAATTTTCATGCTAAACACATTCAACCATCAAATATCCAATAAACCAAGTAAATTCGGTTTATTTCCATTTTAAATCGTTTATAATATTTTATAACGATTCATCGCTATTTTCATTTATTTAAAAATAGCCCATTTTATTTAAATGACGCTTCAGGCCATAGCGCGACCATGACACTGTTTTTCTTCAGATTTGATTTACACATATCTGAAAATCTAACCATTGGATCTTTACAAATTTTATATCGTTCGAAAGATCTTTTCAAAGCGCCCAACTTGGGAAAATCCGATGGTCGGATCTCCCGGTGTAATCGTTTAAAGTTACAATTTCAAAACATGAACTACAGTGTCATTATTCATTTTATTTTAATTTATATATATATATATAATTCGTTCTAGCGCTGTTTTTCTTCAGGTTTGAATTAAACATTTCACACAATCTAACCGTTGGATCTTTACAAATTTTATATCATTGGAAAGATCTTTTCAAAGCGAACCCAACGGTTTCAGTTTTTGGAAATTCCGATGGTCGGATTTCTCGGTATAATCATTTAAAATTACGATTCCAAAACGCAAAATGCAGCGTCATTATTCATTTTATTTTAATTTATATTCATATATATATATATATAATTCGTTCTTCGATTTCCAGACCATTTTCATTTCATATACGAGTTAAAAATAATATTTTTAACTCACACATATTTATTTCAACACATGAATATTTTTAGCGACTTGTCCATACAATAAAAATGTTAATTTTGTTGTTCAAACCATTTATTCCATACTAGAATATTTTTAATGGTTCATATACTTGAGAAAAATAATATTTTTATCGTTCAAAGAATTTATTCAACACATGAATATATTTAACACTTCGTATATTTGATAAAAGTGCGATTTTTATCATTCAAATCCTTTATTCAACATATAAATATTTTTAGAAGTTCACATATATGATAAAAATGATATTTTTATCGTTCTAATCCTTTATTCAACATATGAATATTTTTAACACTTCGCTTACAAGATAAAAATATGATTTATATCGTCCAAACAATTTATTCATTATATGAATATATCTAGCGATTCATATACACAATAAAAATGTTAATTTTATTGTTCAAAGAATTTATTCGACTCATGAATATATTTTAATACATGAATAAAATTCAAACACATGAATATTTCAGAAAATTTCGGCAGCATAACGGTAGGGGGTTTAAAACCGGCACCATCCCGAGTATGGCTCCTCGCACTACCTTAGGCCTCGCGGTGTTCCCTAAGGGGCTGATCCTAATGATCTAAACATTTTGATCATTTTCATATCACATTGAATTTTTCCACGAACAATTCCATTTTCGTTTCAACCACACCCAACCATAATCAACCATTCGCAATATCAACCAAATTTCACATCACAACTCAAACAAGTCGTCCATGGTTTGTGGATGACGGTGTCGGGAGTTTATAAACTTCGTCTACAACCTAATATATTTTATTCTAAATTTAATTGAATTTAGAAATCTCACATTTCTTTTGGCAATGCCTAAAATTGTAGTGAGCTCTAAAAATTCTCCGGTTTCTTCTAGAGTTTAGAAGACGTCTACACGAGTCCAATGTCTCCTGTTTCATCGAATTTCGTTATCGTATGATAAAGATACGTTTTTTATAAAATTAATCAACTTTGCGACGGTTTTAAATGTTAAAATCAGTTTAAATAATATAAATCGATAGCTTTATGTAGTTGTTCAAACCTAGGGTTTGAATTATCGCTTAATCCGTTCGGCTTGAGGTCGACGCCGCCGAAGAGCTCGGAGTCGCGCGCCAATCGCTGGTGGTCAGGTGGAGTTCGACGGTGGGATTCGAGCCGACGGTTTAAAGTCCGGAACTTCGGAGGCGCGATTCTCCTTGAATGCTGAACGAAAAATTCCAATCCCTATATGGATTTAAAGCTCTTGTGACGCACTACAAAAACCCCAACAGGAGCTCTTGATTTTAATTAGTGGTTTGAGAGATTTTGAGGAGAGAAGCAAGAAAGGCTTCGGCGCCGTTCGAACTGGGGCATCGGGGTTTGTTTTCCAGAAATGATGAAGTGATGGAGAATTTTCATTGGTCCACTCATATAATTAAATTAATTAATTAATTTAATTTCGAAAATACCCCTTAGTCCATACGAACTCCAATTCAATCCCAACGACTGTCGCCTTTAGTTAAATAGCCCCATTCCGGACACAATGAAATATATTTCGTAAGCCCATTCTACTGTTTCAGTCGGTTATTCTTCAAATTAAAATATAAAACATTCAATTTTAGATTTGAACATACATTTTAATTTGTCGGGGCCACATTCTGATTCTAAAAATTCCAGAAAAATAAATTTAGCAATGTCTGGACGATATGGTCCCAACAAAACTAATTTCATCGAATTTGGAGACCGTTTGAAAAATGGCCATGTTCTGATCGATCCAATTCAAACTGAAATTACCAAAAGTGTTTTCCTTTGCCACACTCACATATTAATTCCAAAAATTATGAAATTTGGAACCTTGCAATAAATTGACATTCCAGATCTAACCAAAGTGGTTTCGTCGAAAATGGAAGTCGTCTGCAAAATGTCTAGTTTTACGGACTATATTTATTCCAAAGCGACCATTTTGAATATTCAACTAGCCATAACTTTTGATTCCCGCTATGAAATTTCAATTTTTCAGATTCGTTAGAAAGATATTTCCAAATAGATTTAAATATTTTTGGTTTCACTAAAATCCGGTTTATTTTTCATCCTGCACATTCAGTCAAATTTCAAATTCAAATTTTCAAACTATCGCGCTATTTCTAACTCCTTTTAAAATTAAAATAAATATTTATATTCTAACTTCGATTCAAATAAATATATACGTTCTAATTCTATTAAAAATAAATTTCTTGTCGTTATTATTTAAAATAATTCATTTTAAATATTCAAAATTCATTAAAATTGCCAAAATAAAAAATTTAAATTGGTTCTGATATTCCGGGTTGTTATAGGACTATCGATATCTATAGCTTCGGTTCACCACGGAGATACGTATTAGTGGCTATGGATCAGCGCAATGGGGTCATTAAGACTGCCAAGAGCAAAGTGATTGTAACATGGCTATGGATCAGTGCAATGAGACCATTAGGACTCCCAAGGGCAAAGTGATCATAGGAAAGGATTAGTGGCTATGTACCAGCACAATGGGGTCATTAAGACTCCCAAGGGAAAAGTGGTCATAGCAAAGGATTTGGTGATCAAAGTGGTGGATATTGTATGCTTGACGCACTGAGTGAGAGATGTGAGGTTGATTGCTATGTTTGATGTTTGCTATCACCATGACAAGCACACTTCCACCTTACACTTTATGTTTGTGTTACCTTAGAGTACTGTACATCTTGTTGTGCTAACTCTTTGGTTGCAGGTCTAGTTCAAGTATGATGATTTATACGTGTTATTGATTTATTTTGCTTCTATCGCTCGTACTAGACTTTTGTCTCACCTAGAGTTTTATGTCTCTTCTTATTACTCTGGGTGCTCCTAAGCGAGCAGACTAGAGACATGCTATGTGGTTATGCGCGAGTAGCTGTCCGGAGAAGAGCAAGAGGCTTCCATGTGATATTTACATATATTCTCCCTGTGTTGTTGTTGGTCACTACTTTGGGCATTAGTAGTGTACCTTTTCTATTTTGCTTTAGAGACAGTGTTTTGAAGTTGTAATAATGGTTGGATCATAAGCTGTATTTTGGATTTCGCTGCTGTGATGGTTTAGTTTTCAGCTTATGCACTGTCTCGCCTGTTTTATGTCAAGTATGTTATTATTATATTTTATTCCATGCGCTGTGAGATATACTAGAGGTTCTTGATGAATCATAGTTTCAAATCCCTTTCTTTTGACGACCGTCTCGTGCTAGTTGGACATTGATACAACGCATTTCGAGGGAAATGTCGGTTGGTGCAGGGCGGGCCATCACACAGTCTGTCCATTTGTTTGAAGGTGGTATGTTGTGCTCAAACATATCTATGTACCTAACGCTTCTTGCAAGCTCTTCCAAAACTCGCTAATAAAGATGGGATCACAGTCGCTCACTATACTGGAAGGTACCCCATGCAATCAAACTATCTCTCGGGGATAAACTAATGCCATCCAAGACGTCGTCCTCTTGCTCTTTACATGAATAAAATGAGCGCCCTTTGTAAGTCTACCCACCATCACCTAAATGCTCGTATTTGCCTTCCTCGATCGGGGCAATCCATAGAGATGCTTTCCCACTTCCATTGTGGGATATCCAAGGGCTGAAGTAATCTGCCAGGTTTCTTTTGTTCAGCATTTACTCTTTGGCAAGTCATGCATCAAGCTACAAATTCCACTACATCTTTCTTCATTCTAGTTCAAAAGAAAACCCTCTTTATGTCTCGATACATTTTGTCGCCGCCTGGATGGATAGTCACCCGAGAATGATGAGCTTCCTCAAGCACTGCCTTAAGTAATTCCCCAATCTTAGGGACACATAGCCTTCCATCTCGTCTTAAGCACCCCTTATCATCCACGGTATATCTAGCAAGGTGACCAAAAGTATCTCCTCTATTGAGCTTGTCCAAGAGTCCTCTCATTGCATAGATCCAACTCGCTCCAATAGAGTAGGCCACACCTCTAATGATGCTAACAACCCAACTGTGAAACCCGTAAAAGGCTTAAAAATCAAAAGTTTAGAAGTATTCCAAGCTCTGCCTTTCTACGAATAGAGGACTCAAATTTATCCTCTGCTTACTCAGTGCATCTGTTACTACATTACCCTTGCCTGGGGTATAAGTTATCTCGAAGTTGTAGCACGCTAGGAACTCCATCCACCATTGTTGCCTAAGGTTGAGATCCTTTTGTGAGAACAAGTACTTGAGCTACTTATGATCCGTGTATAGCTCAAATTTTTCTCCAAGTAGATAGTGTCGCCAAGACTTCAATGCGAACACTATACAAGCTAACTCTAGATCATGGGTTGGGTAGATCTTTTCATGAACCCTCAACTGTCTGCTTCCATAGCATACTACTCTTCCCTCTTGCATTAGAACGACACTAAGCCCTTTGCCCCAAGCATCAGTGTAAACCATAAACATCTTGCTTCCATCTGGGAGAGTCAGAATTGGGGTTGTTGTCAGAGCTCTCTTCAATCTCTGAAAGGAATCCTTACAATCGATGCTCCATGAAAAAGTCAAGGTCTTCTTCGTCAATTGTGTAAGCGGGGCCGATACCTTTGCAAAATCTTTGATAAACTTTATATAGTAGCCCGCCAACCTTAGGAAACTTCTCACCTTCATTGCATTCTTTGGAGCCCTTCAATCTTGAACTGCAACAACTTTTGCGAGGTCTGCTGCTATCCCATCCTTGAAGACCACATGCCCTAGAAACCTTACTTCCTTTCTCCAAAAGTGACACTTAGAAAACTTCGCGCTGAGTTATTGTGACTTGAGGGTGCGTAGAACCTCTCCTAAGTGTTGGGCATGCTCCTCCCCGTTCCTTGAGAAGATCAGAATGTCATCCAAAAAGACCACCACGAACTTGTTCAGAACTCCCTAAGCAACCTACTCATCAAATCCACGAAATAGGTGGGTGCATTTGTTAACCCAAAAGGCATAATCAACCAATCAAAGAAGCCATCTGGAGTTATGAATGCAGTCTTACCTATGTTGTCTTTTGCCACTCTTAACCGATGAAACCCCTTGGCCAGATTCATCTGTAAGAAAACTAATGCACCTACTAGCTAATCAAACGGATCGTCAATTCTCGGTAGCGGGTGCCTATTCTTCTTAGTGAGCTTATTCAACTTCTTATAATCCACACACATACGAAGTGAACTGTCTCCCTTAGCTGCGAAGACGACTGGTGCTCCTAACTCGGAAATGCTTCGTCTAATAAAACCTTTTTCAAATAGCTCCCCTACTTTCTTGCTTAACTCTCTCCTTTCCCTTGAGCCATGTGGCGCACCGGTACAGCAAATGGCTTCACGTTTTCTACCAAGTAAATCCGAAGTCTATCTCACGCTTTGGAGGTAGTCCCTTAACCACCTCAAACACACTCGGATAGTCACTAATTATGAGTACAGATTGCAAGTTGTCAACAAAAGTATCAAGTGATCGTAGAAAACTAAGCAATATTGACCCTCATACGTCTTAGGAAATTTCGAGAGTCTTACCATGACAAGAAAGAAGTCTAACCACTCTCTTTTTGCAATCGAGGATGACACCATACATGGCTAGCCAATCAATGCCTAGAATCAAACCATAGCCATAAATCCCAGCACATATGCATCGCATTCACATTCGACGCCCAAAATAGAAATTCTTAAACCCCTACACATCATGGATAAATAAGCTGATCCTCGTATGGGGTTTGAGATTACTACAGGTTCAGAGACTATACTATTATTAAGGTGCATACAGTCTACTAAAGAATTATATATATAAATGAATGTAAAGCGCCAGAATCAAACAGGGTTCGAACAGGATAGTCAAAAAGGGAAATCAAACCTTCAACCATGACTTTTCTATCTCGATCAGGTCCACTTGCTTCCAAAGCATGCACTTGTCCAGAAGTTCCTGTCTCTTATCCTTGCTTGCTAGGGCATTTCTTAGTGAAGTTTCCCATCTGTCCACAATTAAAGCAAGCGCTCTTTGTCTTTCTGCAGTCTTTTACAAAATGACCCATAGCTCCGCAACCATGACACTTGGTATCCTTCTTGATCTGAACCTTGTCAGGCTTACCACCTTTCTTTTCTTTTTCTTTCCTTTCTTGGGCCACCATTTCTGTTTCTCTCCCTTTGCTTGAGTCTCCTCAGTCTTATATCCTTTCTTTTCCTCCATGCCATCTTCATGCATAAGCGCCATATCAACTAGCCTTTCAAATGTTGCCCCCATTGGTATATGAGACAAAGCAATTCCATGGAGAGGTTGATTCAGTCCTCTCATAAATCTAAGCGCCTTCTTGTGAGGTGTATTTACCAAGTCCAGTCTAAACCTTGCTAGTTGGTTAAACTTATTCACGTATTCCTTAACCGGCATGTCCCCTTGTTTTAAAGCCAAAAACCTTTCCATTTGCAGTTCCTCCTATGCCTGAGATAAGAATTTCATCTCAAACATTTGCCTGAAGTCATCCCATGTCACCACAAGTTGTCCCGCCTGATTACTTCCCACTAGGAAGCCTCATCCTTAAGTTGCCATGTAGCCAGTTGTATTTTCCTTCGGTCGTCAACCTCAAAAAGTCCAAAAAAGTTTTCCATCTATGGTTGCCAATTCTGTGCTTCAACAAAGCTTTCAGTACCATGAAATGGTTTTCCTCCCACAATGCAAAAGTCTTTGCATATCTCAGAGAAATTATCTACTCATGGAGGTGAAGAAACAATGGCTACAGCTAGGGGTGGAGCATCCTCTTGACCTTCGGCAGGTGTTGTAGCCTCAAGGTATCTACGAAACTATGTCGGTAATGGAATGCCCTCGGGGAGATTGGGTGCCCCAGACATGCTGAAAAGAAAAGAAAAAAGTTTCAACAAGAGATCGAGAGAATATTGACTATGACTTGAGGGGATATGTTTTTCAAAAACAGATTTTTGTTTGAAAATACTTGGCTTTTAAAACCGACTTTTACAAACTCTTTCTCTGATCTTGTAACCTTCAGCTCCGATACCAAATGTGACAACCCACGTCCGTTAGTGTCACTAGAGTTAAACAATTAAAACAACTAGGGTTACCCATGACTCTCGTGAAAATAGTTAAAGTTGGGATGTTGTTATCAATGGGTACGATATGTTCATGTATCATATCGTACCCGTTAGATATTAATAGTTAAAGTTGGGATGTTGTTATCAATGGGTACGATATGATAGATAAACTCAATCTTGTGAATTGAAAACAGGAAACACAAATTAATTCTTGCCAAACATATTTGTGCAATTAGCTTGGATGTACTTGAATGTTTTTCTGGAAATATTTGTTGCCAAATATTGGTTTGAAAACATTGCCACATATGTTCATGCTGATTTTCTGAAGAAAAAAAAATTACCCCAAAACAAATGTCGAATCACCATACCATATATGTTTGAAACCAATGTTTCCTTTTGATTCATAACATGATTTCTGAAAATGTTTAAACCTTTCCCCTTATGATGCATTGATCTCTTTCCAAAAACTAATGATTTCTGAACATGATTTTAAAGTCGTGGATATACTTACTGATTTCTGGAAATCTCCGAATCATTTATATTTCTGGAAAAGCAATAAATACTGGCCCCTTGCATGATTCCTTGATTGGTGCTTGATTTACACAGAACCTGGTCATTTTTTGAACTTGTATATTCACTTGCAATTCTAGAAATTTGTTGATGAATTGCCAAAGATGATTTGCAAAACTCTTTGCACTGATTTCTTAAACCTGAAATGTTTTAATGCACTGCACAATCTTGTGTGCTCATTGCTTGACCATGCTTGACATCATATTGCAGAGCCATGTATGCAGCTTTTTTAAAAAATCCCTTGTTGGCTTGTGCACTTGCACATTCTTTATTTGTGTTGAATCATGTTTTGGTGGCTTGATTATTAATGCATGTATATTGCATATATACTCTTGCTATGTATTGTTTGGCTTAGTTTTGCTGCTGCCTTATAATATTTGAAGAGCTCGGCCTTGTGCTCGTCCACTTGCATGTTGATATTGTTTTGCTGAAAATTCTTTGTTGATTTGCACTCCACTTTGAGTTGATCACTTGAGTTGCACTTGACATGCTCCATATAATTATTGCTCTCTTGTGTGTGTTCATGCTGCTTAGCTTTTGACCATGCTGACATGTCCTTGCTGCATTCCACATGCACTTGTATTTTCACCACTGTATTGTGTATGAACCAGTTTTTGACCATCTTGAGAAACTTGAACATGTTGCACTTGAGTTTTCTTTTGTGTTTGTTTGAGCACTCTTGAATTTGGGCAGTCTTGAAATTTCTTGGCTTTGAACCCGAGTAGCTTTGCCATGCATAACCATTTGACTTGAAAGAGTTTGCATTCATTTGCATTTTTCACCTTATTCTGTCAAGTTTGTGACACTGGCTTGACCACTTTGAAACTGCTTTTGTTGACTTTTCATTGAGTTTTTTTTATGTGTGCACCGAGTCGAGATGGTCCAGGTGGCTACTCCTCAGTTGCACGCTGATTGGCGTGGCAGTGCACACGTGTATAAATATACACGTGTGTATATGCAGCCATCAGACAATATTTTCTGTCCCTGTTCATATACAAACTAGCTAGATACATATCAGATCAAGTCATGAAAAATGATGAGAAACACACCAGAATTCTGAGGCAAATAAAATTTTAAAAATAAAATTTATATTCGCGTGTAATTAGAAAATTATTTCTGTTCCATATACTGTGTGTGTATTTCTGTGAATGACAGGTACGAAGACTGGACTGACTGTGAAGTGAAGACAGAAAACTGAAGAAGCCAGTGTGTCAATATGTAAATGAGTGTATATAAAATTGTATATTGAAATGTATGAAATCACAGTGTTTATATATACGAGTGTGAGTGTTGTAGTGAGAAGCTATGTACTGAAATGGAATTGTACTGTAATTTGTAATACACAAGTTTGATTGAGATAAAATAATATTTTATTGTTGTCAAACAAACTCGTCTATTTAATTCTGTTATTTATTAGTACAAATATTCTGTGAGTGTTTAAATAGTGGAGTTTATAAGATTTGTACTGTTGTGTTATTGAAATAGAATATTCAATTTAAATAGAATACAGTATGAATATATCAATGTCTGTATGGTTGTATTCCATTTAAATATAAATATTATATTTCAGTCAGTGATGTATATATTTAACAGTACGATTTCAAACACATTTATAATAATATTTATTTGGTTGTTATCATCAAACAAAAATCGTATAATTGTGTATATAACAACGTTATATACAACACCTCTTAGCTTATTATTACTTATACTTAACCTAGCAGGTTTAGTTTTACTAATAAGCATGGTTGTAATGTCATTATGTATGTACAACCCTTTTACAAAAATCACTATGTAGATATATACAATTTCACAGCCTTTCAGTTTAGTAATCTACATCTGGTACTTACCCTATTCTTAACATGTCACTTACTTAATGTCTGTTTTAAGTTAAATTTAACATGTCTAGTTCATATGCATATTATTCATCAATTATATTCCCATGTTACAAGTTATGCATAACGTCCATTTACAACAAGTTTAAACATGTGTATATTTATCCTTTTTCCCAAATTATAATTAATCCAATAACATGCCTAAATTCTTCTTTTATAACACTCATTATTGCCCCCAACAATATGCATACTCCAATCGGTATAGCCTAGGCTTCCCGAGGCCTAGGCTTGGCATAAAATAAAAAGGGAAAACATAGGAAGAAGAATAGAATCATATAGGCATATAGGCAAGACTGGAAATAAACATAGGAAATGGGAAAATGAAGATATATACATATAACTGGTTAATTTCCCAACATCATAGACATATGTATAACTTGTTTAATTATCCAACATCACATGCATATGTACAACTTGTTTAATTATCCAACATCACAGGCATATGTACAACTTGTCATGACAACATAGGTGATTAACAGTGAAAACATGTATAGTATTTATTTTACTAACACTGTAGATCCTAATCAGTTTTGTTTAACTGTCATGTTTAAGGCCTAAAACAGTATATCTTGTCTGTAGCAAAATATAAATTAGAAAAAAATCTTACATTAATAAATAAATTGAAATGTGCTTTAATATCAATTTTTATGCATCATTTACATCAACTTCTTGTGTGATGTTAAAGGTCTCTTTGTCAATCCGCGCCCCCTATAATTGGCTATATCTAGCCGTTGATCACTTATACTAATCCGCAACCATCAAAACCCTCCAATCAGCCTCTTCCACTTCATCACCAATTTCCTTCTCCTTTCTTCAGCGAATCGAATATGTTCCTTCGTCATTTTTATTTCTTCCGAAAATTCTCCCAAATCGAAATCGCTCCTCTGTCGTCCCTCCATCGTTCCCCAAATCGAAATCCCCAAATCAAATCTGAAAATTCCCCAAATCAAATTGAAATCGTTCCTCCAAAGTCACTAATTCTCATTCTATCTTCACTTTTTGGAGAACTTTGCAGCGGAGATGGCTACGTCCTTGACCTTCGTCGTGGTTGCAGATAGCTTTTATGTGTAGCCCGAGGGCTTCTCCTCTCTCATGCATTGGTTGATGCTTCTGTGTCTTTTCGAAAGTAGATTGGGTTGACTCGGTTGATTTGGGTTTATACGATACAGCCATGGCTTTGAATGAGGTTAGAATTGGTGACTCTCCTACATCGTCTCTACTGCCTGCACTCTCATTTTCACTTGTTAAACATTGGTATTTGAATATTCATCTACATAAACAATGGTGTTAAGTGAGAAATTACCAGTTGGGGAGGGGTAGGTTGGAGTATAATGCTCAACATTAGCACCCCAAACGGGATCTTCCTCCACTCTCCCAGTTATGGCTTCTAAGTTTATGGTAGGACTTGTAGTCTTGTTAGTTCTTTCTATATACGTGATATGTTGATATTAGTTACTATAAAATATATTAAGGGCATGACTGCCAACAGGATTTTGATTCTCTGATGAGTATGAATGAAGTAGAGAATTCTGATTCTTTGATGAGTATGAATGAGGTAGCAAGTATATACGTTACCAATAAACATTTAATATTATGATCAACTTTTACCTGCTTGTTCTTGTTGGGTTGTGAAAATTGATTTTCTAGTGTATATGCTCTTTTATGAGATTTTTTTTTTGCTTGCTGGTTATACTTTTTTCCAATGTATATGCTCTTTCAGATTGACTGTAGAGAAGTACCCTTAGAACAGGATGCTTGGACGCCGCGAGTTTGTTGATGGAGAGGCTGGGATCCTAAAGGTGTTTATAATCCTTTATTTTAGCAGTTCTGTTTGTATGTTTATAACATTATGTTGTTATATTAGAATGCAATCGAGAGTACATGTATACACTTTATAACATAGTGAAGAACATAAATGTTTTAGAAGCCATTGGTTTATTTTAGTGGCTATGTAAAGATTGTTATATTATATTTTCTTGCTTGGCTGTGGCCTAATTTATAGACAAATTTAAAGGCCAAAGTGCATGCAGCTGGTTATTTCTGGCTATTGAAAGCATGATAAGCTAGCTCTTGGATGGAGAATTCTCTTAACCCATCATTTGCTAGAGAAATATCTTAAACAAAACGCCTTTTACAAGGTACAATTTCTTCTTCTACTTCACCTGCAAGAGGAGAATTTTAAGCACTGTTGCAATTTTGCATTACTCCAGCTGGATTGGATGAGTTTTTTTTAAGTAAAAAAATAATGTTGACCCCCTAATATTTTACTAATTAAACCATGCATGTATCCTCAGACGAGTGAGGATAGAAGCGCTCTTACATATATTAGTCAATCCTTACATCAAATGGCGTTGCATGATTACATAAGTTTAATTTTCCAACAACATGCTCATCTTCTTTTTCAAATGCTAAAGGTTCACTTGGAGAATGAAAGGCTTGACTAGCAGGTGAGGAGTTGTTATATTGTATGCTTATATGTTACTTAGTTGAGGGTTTTTAAGAATTGCAGCCCT
Organism: Allium sativum; assembly: GCA_030737875.1. NCBI lineage: Eukaryota > Viridiplantae > Streptophyta > Magnoliopsida > Asparagales > Amaryllidaceae > Allium > Allium sativum. Next base: position 709,976,387 of record CM060910.1, read on the forward strand.
TGAATTTGATGACCTAGCTAGCAGAGAATAAGAGCTTGAGGAACATTTTGGTAGACCTACGACACTTTGCAATGTGAAGTAATTACACATTTATAGATATGTGTTGTTAATTGTGATGTTGTATACAACATGTTTATGCATTCAAGGCTTCGTACACATGCTGAATCGATTGCATGCTTCTGAAACGACCCGCAAATCCGTACCCTTTGAGTCGACTAATAACACCACACGTCCAACTCAAATTGCACAGAAATACGAACCATTTTTAGAAAGAAGTTAGAGGATGAGAAATAGAAAGAAAGAAATATTAGAATAGAAGAAAACGAAGATCACAAACTCACAGCGGAACGAATAAAATATATTAGATAACATAACTTTGAAATACAAATCAGTAACTTTGTATACATACCATTATCAGAGCACAGCAGTTACTTTTGGAACAGTTATAAACACCTGTTTCCAGATACAACAAAATACACAGCGGAAATATGATAGTCTATAGCTAACTGGTGAAGCCTCCTGCTTCAAGCCCCTCCAGGTGAATCTGTAAAATCCCGACCACTTGACTGCCCGTACAAATTTGGGCACCCAAGAGTTTAGGGAAAACAAACAAAATAAACTCTGGGTCAGTCATGGGACTGGTGTGAGTAAACTCCAACCATTGGTTTTACTTTCAAAAATCCTTTCAAAGAAATGATAATCGTAAGACCGATCCACACATAAACACGGATGGTTTTTACCTTACGATAACCCAAACACTTTGGAAATCATATATTATCTGATATTATAATAATGTCTAATCACAAGTAATTAAAATCTAGTAGAACGCTTGCATCTCACGCTCTACATATATAATATACAATCAAACTCGCAGGCGCTTATTGGAGATTGGATTCCAACTTGACAAGGTATGGGACCACCTTCCGAACGTGTATCTCTAGAGGCAAATACACTGGGTTCAACAAGAACATCTTGCAACCCGGCCCACACATGACCGACCACTCATTTCGCTTGAGTGTATCGAATGTATATCACCAACGGTTGGGATCAGCAACCGTCTCCCGATAAGGGACAGCATCGATAGATTTAAGAACAAAAGGAGTTTCTCTAGATAGGTGATCATACATCCTAATGGGTGCGACCCACATAGCCATGCTGCCTGCCCGATTTTTGTCCACTTCCGGGTTGATGAGGCTTGAGGTTTGAATTATCTTCCAGAACATCTGGCCATCATTCACTTTGAATGCCACATCGTCAGATCCATCGGAAATCACTAATTGATTCCCACAAAAATACTCAGATTGTTAGGCTAAAGAAGTTTCCCTTCTATGCCACCATCTTCGTACGTTTGAAGAAATCAACGTACGTAATCCCCTTTGGAAATACTCTGTCAGACACTCGTCCATACAAGTTGTCCTGGGTCTGGACAAACCGAAGGCACTAACCTGTTGTGACGGCCCGCCTTGCACCAGCCTGCATTTCCTTCAAAAGTGCGCTGTACACATGCCCGACTAGCACAAGACGGTCGTCAGAAGAAAGGAAAGAAGGGAACGAACTAATCAAAGAACCTGTAGAATGTCTCACAGCGCATGGAATAAAATATAATAATAACATACTTGACATAAAACAGGTGAGACAGTGCATAAGCTGATAACTAAAACCAACATCAATCTCAAAGCAGCGGAAATCCAAATACAGCTTATTACAATTTTCCAAATTTACTGTCTCTAAGCAAAAGAAAGCTAAAGTAGAAGATACACCAACAATGCCCAAGCAGTGATCTTCAACAACACAGGGAGAATATTATGTGCATAGTACGTGGAAGCCTCCTGCTCGTCTCCGGATCATCTACCCGTGCATCACCAGCTAACCTGTCTCTAGTCTACTCGTGTGAGCACCCAGAGTAATAAGAAGAGACATAAAACTCTGGGTCAGACATAAAGCCTGGTATGAGCGATAAGCATCTAAACAGGGAAATAACAGGTATACTAAACCATACCTGAACCTGGACCTGCAACCAAAGAGTTAGTACCACATACCGTACAATACTCCAAGGTGCCATAATAAATAGTGTAAGAGTACGGGGGTGGGGTGTGCATGTCACAACGATAGCAAACAAATCATCCATGGCAACCATCCTCGCATCTCTCACTCAGTGCGTAAAGCGTACGACATCTACCACTTTGGAACACTAGACAAACTGAGGCAACGACGAATCCCGACTTGTAGAAACCCTGCTGTGACCAAGCCAAACACTTGGAGTCATGACCAAACATTTCAATGACCCACTTCATTGGTCATAGCCCTTGGTTCTACCAATGCCATAATGGCCCTGAATCCGCCTTCGTACCTCCTACCATAGTGGTCCAAAGCTATAGGTGTCGATAACTCCTTAGCACGCGTCCCGCAGCAAAGCCCAACCATGAAGTGAACTCGTTGATTCCCATCTGAATCTTAAGCTCGAACTTCTCATTTGGACTTCCTTTGCATCTCGGGTTTGGTTGAATTGGAGTGGGTCTTCAGAAGAGTTGTCGTACATTAACAGTCCTAGAATTCTGTTCGGTTCGGTAGTCATCACCATCATCGGTTCGGGTCGGTAGTCATCTTCTTCATCGGTTCGGGTCGGTACTCCACTTCGGGTCGGTACTCCACTTCGGGTCGGTTGTCTCTGTTTGAGTTCGGTGGTTGCTCCCTTCTGAGTTCTCATGCCCGATTCTGTCCTTCTCCAATTGCCGATCCGCTCCGCCCCCTTAGCGTACTCCGATCCAATCCTCTCCAATCCGATCCACTCTCTAGTTTCGATCCGATCCGCTCCCTAGTTCCGATCCGATCCCCCTTGTCCACTCCAACTCTAAGCAATGGCCTTCCTTCCTGCCAAACTTCTCCCAGTGGCAAGTCCTCATCCAGTTCGAATTCCCTTGGTCGGTTCCCTAGTCCGATCCGACCCCTTTTCTCCGATCCGAACCGGTTCGGAACCTGCACACTTCTGCAACTTTCCAGCGAGCTTTCTACGCCATTCGACGACGTTTTCGAACAACTTAACTATTCTAATCAATCATGAAACATACCATAGAGTCATAGCAACATGTAATAGCAACCACAAACAGCAAACAACAATTTCAATGAATCAAAATGAATCAAAAGTGGCTAAAACCTCACATTTGCCTATAATCCCTCTTAATCATGTTTAAGCATACGATTAGCAAAACACATCGAAATTAACCCAAATTTCTAACAGAGCCTTAAAACATTATTTTAGAATTTTAAGAATTTTTCCAGAATTTATTTACGTATAAATTCGCTAATCTTCACTAATTACCCTTAATCACCGTAATTAGTGCAAAAACTATGCAAACCACTCACCTTGGCCACAAATGAAATTCTCAGAACTGAAACTCCTCTGATTTGGGGCGAATACTGATGTCTAACAGCAGTTCCAACCTTGCTTTGGTGCTTTTTCTCCTTAATTTGGTGTTGCTAAGCCTAATCTTCAATTAGAGAGTGATTTTGGGTGTTTTAGATGTAGGAAGCCATTACTAAGGTCTCAAGGAGGTTTGTGGCTGCTCAAAACTGAAATGAAAGTGATAACCTAACCCTAATCAGACCTCCTATACCTCTAAACCCGAAATTCCCCTTGGGCCTAGCTGCTAATCACCCGGTTAAGCCCAATTAAGCTGTTTTTCTCCACCTGAAACTTGTTTCAGCCATATCTCCCAAACGGTAAGTCCGTTTGGCTAATGTGACCACTCTACGGAAAGAGAAACCATCATCCGAAGCCAATGGAAGTGGTTTCAGGTCAAAATTCCTTTCCAGTCAAAAGTTATGGCCAAAACAGTGCCAACTAGGGGTAAAATGGTCATTTAAAAATCGAGAAAAATCATGAACATGGGAAATGACCCCAATAGTCGTCTCCCAAAGTTACACGACCATACGACTTCGTATGTGACAGAAATAAATATTCTACGATCTTATGATGCGTAGAATGCGGGTCGTTACACTCTCCCCCCCTTAAGAAATTTCGTCCCCGAAATTCCTTAACCCAAAACATACGAGGGTCCCGCATGCCTAACAACCATATACAACAATCAAATATGCAAAACAAGCAAACGAGCCTATCCTAGCATGCGGAAAATCTAAATCGAAGTCAAAATCTTACCAGACAAAGAGTTCTGGATACTTCTTCCTTATGTCCTCCTCTGTTTCCCAAGTACAATCACTCTCGTCCCCGCTCCACTGTACCTTGACTAGCTTCACCGCCTTCCTTCGAAGTTGCTTCATGTCGTACTCGACAATACGGGCCGGCTTGCGGTTCCCAACCGCCTCGGGTTCTACTTCGAAGTCCTCTAACTGATCAGGTGAAATAGTTATATCTGAGTCGTGAACGAACTTCCTTAGTTGGGAAACATGAAATACGTTATGAACTCCCGCCATCTTCTCTGGTAAGTCAATTCTATATGCCAAATTCCCGACTAGTTCAAGAACAGGGAATGGGCCAACAAACCTTGGTGCCAACTTGCCTCTCCTGCCAAATCGTATTACGCTCTTCAACGGAGAAATCTTGACAAACACCAAGTCGCCAACGGAGAATTTTAAGTCTCTTCTCCTCTTATCAGCATAACTCTTCTGCCTATCTTGGGCAGCCTTCATTCGTTGCTGAATGATCTTGATCTTATCTGAAGTTTCCCTCACCACATCTGGTCCAAGCATAAACTTCTCGCCAGTCTCTATCCAACATGATGGTGAGTTGCACGGTCTTCCATACAAAGCTTCAAACGGAGCCATACCGATACTGGATTGGTAGCTATTATTATATGCAAACTCTACTAGATGCAAATGGTCATCCCATGATCCACCAAAATCCAACATACATGCTCTCAAGAGATCTTCCAAAATATGATTCACCCTTTCCGTCTGACCGTCGGTCTGAGGATGATATGCGGTACTGAGATGTAACTCTGACCCTAGCGCCTCTTGCAAGCTCTTCCAAAACCCACTAGTAAACAACGGGTCTCGGTCGCTCACAATGCCTTTAGGTACTCCATGAAATCTCACTACCCACTTCATATACAATTCTGCTAACTTAGTTGCCGTTCTTGTCGATTTGACTGGTATAAACCTTGCACTTTTAGTCAGTCGATCTACAATTACCCAAATGCTGTCATAACCCGATCTAGTCCTTGGTAAACCATCGATGAAATCCATCGAGACTTGTTCCCATTTCCATTCGGGAATTTCTAATGGTTGCAACAACCCACTAGGCTTCTTTTGCTCGGCTTTAACTAGCTGGCAATTCATGCACTTGGATATAAACTTCCCAACGTCTCTTTTCATCCCTTCCCAGTAGTAAGTCTGCTTCATATCTCGATACATCTTATTACCACCGGGGTGTATGGTTAGCTTTGAGTGATGACATTCTCTAAGCACTTCATCTCTCAATCCATTAACATTGGGTACGACTAGTCTTCCATCCTTTCTAAGCCATCCATCTCGATCAAGCCCATACTTGTTCATCTCCTCATCGATACCCATCTCTAACTTGGAGATGATTTCCAATAGGTTAGGATCGTCCCTTTGACTAGAGCCGATCCGCTCAATCAAAGTGGGTCTGATCGTCAAACTTGCTAACATTTCTGGATCCAATTCGCACTTTGGTCTGAAATCAAACCCCGCGATAAACTCCAGTTGCTTCCATTCAAGGAACATAGCCCCTAAGCTGGCATGTCTTCTACTCAATGCATCAGCCACCGCATTTCCCTTTCCTGGTGTGTATGCGATGTCAAAATCATAGGAAGCTAAGAACTCTAACCATCTCTGCTGACGGAGATTTAAATCCTTCTGGGAGAATAGATACTTTAACGACTTATGATCCGTAAATAGCTCAAATCTTTCTCCCAAGAGATAGTGTCTCCACATCTTTAACGCGAACACGATTGCTGCCAATTCTAAATCATGGGTAGGGTATCTTCCCTCGTGCGGTTTCAATTGCCGACTTGCGTAAGCTACAACCCTACCGCCTTGCATTAATACAGCACCCAGTCCGGTACCACAGGCATCCGTGTATACCGTCATCTCTTCATCCCCCTTAGGAATGACTAACACTGGTGCGCTTGTCAACTTGTCCTTTAGGCTTTTGAATGCATTCTCGCACCTTTCATCCCAGACAAAAGCTTGATTCTTCTTGGTCAACTGGGTCAATGGTGCTGCTATCTTGGAGAAACCTTGGATAAACTTACGATAATATCCCGCTAACCCCAAGAAACTTCTTACATCAGTTGCATTCTTGGGCGTAGGCCAATCTTGTACCGTAGCCACCTTCGCTGGGTCCACGGCAATACCATTCTCTGATACAACATGGCCCAAGAACCTCACTTCCCTCTTCCAGAAGTGACACTTAGAAAACTTTGCTTTCAATTGGTGTTTTCTCAACACCTCCATTGCTACTCTTAAATGTTCCTTGTGTTCCTCCTCTGTCCTCGAATAGACCAAAATATCATCAACGAACACAAGGACAGACTTATTCAGCTGATCTCTGAATACCCTATTCATAAGGTCCACAAAATATGCCGGGGCATTAGTCAGTCCAAATGGCATAACCAACCATTCATAAAACCCAGACGGCGTTCGAAATGCCGTTTTAGCTATACTCTCAGCTTCCACTCTAAGCTGATGAAAACCTGTCGCGAGATCCAACTGGGAAAATACTCTCGCGCCACCCAACTGATCAAACAAATCATCTATCCGCGGTAGAGGATACTTGTTCTTCCTCGTCACTTTATTCAACTCACGGTAGTCTACACACAAACGAAGGGAACCATCCGCCTTGGTAGCAAACACAACTGGTGCTCCCCATTCAGAAACACTCCTTCTGATAAATCCCTTCTTCAAAAGATCGCTGACTTGCATCTCGAGCTCTCGCTGCTCCCTTGGTGCCATACGACGAAGTGGCATCACTATAGGCCTGACATCTTTTACCAAATCAATACGGAACTCAACCTCTCGGTGTGGTGGAAGTCCGGTCACTTCTTCGAAAACATCCGGATACTGGCCAACCACGGGCAAACCTGACAACTCACTATGCGGAATGTCGAGGGAGTTTAGAAAACTAGCCAATACCCCCTTACTGGGTAGACCACCAAACACTATCCTCCGCCCATCATCCGCTCTAGCTGTCACCAACAAGCCCTCACAGTCTACCACCACCCCGTACCTTCGGAGCCAATCTACTCCCAAAATAATGCCAAACCCAGTAAAGCCCAAAACAAAGCAATCACAAACAAACATGCATCCATGACTCGATAAGACCACATTGCGACAAATCATGCTAAGGCTAGTCGAACCGCCAATCGGGTTCGTCACTACTAAAGGTCTATCGACAATCTCGGGCTCCAATCCCAACCTATCTACCAGGTCACTAGATACGAAAGAACTGGAAGCTCCGGTATCAAACAAAACTCTAACAGGAACATCATAAACAGAAAGCATACCTTGAATGACGACATTCTTTCCCTTCTCCGCCGCAGTTGGGGCATTCGACGAAGAAGGAATAGCATTAAGGGCATAAGCTTTCACCATTTGCTTCTCTTTAGGGGGCTGTGGACACTTGTCTTTGTGATGTCCCATTTGGCCACAGTTGAAGCACTTCCTATCCGCTGGCTTGGCCCGACAATTACTAGCATAATGGCCCTTCTTACCACAGCTGAAGCACTCCACATCCTGCTTATTCTTTTTCTTCTGGCCATCCTTAGCCTGATTCTGCTTTCTCTTATTCTGGGAACCACCTTTGCCTCCACCACTAGCTTGTGGCTTTGGCTCATCTGCGGATGTAACCTCAGTCTTCGACTTAGGGTAGAGACTCTCTGATCTTAATGCTTTCCCCACAATCGACTCAAACGTCTCATCGATGTGGTTAATAAGCCTTTCCCCTAAGTACTGATCTAACCCAGTTATGAATTTCTCATTCTTCTTCTCGGCAGTATCAATAAGAGATAACCCATACTTTGACAAAGTGTCGAACTCAGCAATATAATCAGAAACTGCCCTTCCATTCTGCTTGAGTTCCAAGAACCTCTTGAACAACACTGACTTCTGGGCCGCTGGAATGAACTTCTCGCTAAAGCGAGCCTTGAACTGAACCCAAGTAATCTGGTCTTCGGGAGTAGCTGCTTTTATAGCATTCCACCAATTCATTGCCCGCCCTTGCAGCTGACGGGACGCTAGCTTTCTCTTCATCGCATCCTCGATACCCAAATCCTCGAAGATACGTTCGCAACTATCCAACCAATCTTGAACATCTGTGGCCGACTCCGTTCCGTGGAACGGTTTCCCACCAAGGCTAGTATAATCCTTATTCAACCTGGCGAAGTCGATCCTCGGCGCCTGCACTATTGGACCACCACCATTTCCGCCATTGGGAGCTGCTCTCTGTACATCCCTAAGCATCTCTCTCATGAGGTCTGTAAACATCGCCCTCATGTCAGCAGCATTCCCATTATTGGCTCCCCTACCAGCACCTCTAGTATCTCGGCTCATCGTCAATCTGAAAAAGGAAACGATTAACGATTCCATAGTGGTGCTAGTGCAGTACAACCTCAACCATATACTACTATAGTATATATATATAATATAGCTTTTAAAAACCAAAGTAATCACAAATACGCTCTCTCGTATACGTGTATTATCTCTCCCTGATAACTTCCCTAGGTTAACTACGCAACCTAGAGCTCTGATACCAAGTGTGACGGCCCGCCTTGCACCAGCCTGCATTTCCTTCAAAAGTGCGCTGTACACATGCCCGACTAGCACAAGACGGTCGTCAGAAGAAAGGAAAGAAGGGAACGAACTAATCAAAGAACCTGTAGAATGTCTCACAGCGCATGGAATAAAATATAATAATAACATACTTGACATAAAACAGGTGAGACAGTGCATAAGCTGATAACTAAAACCAACATCAATCTCAAAGCAGCGGAAATCCAAATACAGCTTATTACAATTTTCCAAATTTACTGTCTCTAAGCAAAAGAAAGCTAAAGTAGAAGATACACCAACAATGCCCAAGCAGTGATCTTCAACAACACAGGGAGAATATTATGTGCATAGTACGTGGAAGCCTCCTGCTCGTCTCCGGATCATCTACCCGTGCATCACCAGCTAACCTGTCTCTAGTCTGCTCGTGTGAGCACCCAGAGTAATAAGAAGAGACATAAAACTCTGGGTCAGACATAAAGCCTGGTATGAGCGATAAGCATCTAAACAGGGAAATAACAGGTATACTAAACCATACCTGAACCTGGACCTGCAACCAAAGAGTTAGTACCACATACCGTACAATACTCCAAGGTGCCATAATAAATAGTGTAAGAGTACGGGGGTGGGGTGTGCATGTCACAACGATAGCAAACAAATCATCCATGGTAACCATCCTCGCATCTCTCACTCAGTGCGTAAAGCGTACGACATCTACCACTTTGGAACACTAGACAAACTGAGGCAACGACGAATCCCGACTTGTAGAAACCCTGCTGTGACCAAGCCAAACACTTGGAGTCATGACCAAACATTTCAATGACCCACTTCATTGGTCATAGCCCTTGGTTCTACCAATGCCATAATGGCCCTGAATCCGCCTTCGTACCTCCTACCATAGTGGTCCAAAGCTATAGGTGTCGATAACTCCTTAGCACGCGTCCCGCAGCAAAGCCCAACCATGAAGTGAACTCGTTGATTCCCATCCGAATCTTAAGCTCGAACTTCTCATTTGGACTTCCTTTGCATCTCGGGTTTGGTTGAATTGGAGTGGGTCTTCAGAAGAGTTGTCGTACATTAACAGTCCTAGAATTCTGTTCGGTTCGGTAGTCATCACCATCATCGGTTCGGGTCGGTAGTCATCTTCTTCATCGGTTCGGGTCGGTACTCCACTTCGGGTCGGTACTCCACTTCGGGTCGGTTGTCTCTGTTTGAGTTCGGTGGTTGCTCCCTTCTGAGTTCTCATGCCCGATTCTGTCCTTCTCCAATTGCCGATCCGCTCCGCCCCCTTAGCGTACTCCGATCCAATCCTCTCCAATCCGATCCACTCTCTAGTTTCGATCCGATCCGCTCCCTAGTTCCGATCCGATCCGCTCCCTAGTTCCGATCCGATCCCCCTTGTCCACTCCAACTCTAAGCAATGGCCTTCCTTCCTGCCAAACTTCTCCCAGTGGCAAGTCCTCATCCAGTTCGAATTCCCTTGGTCGGTTCCCTAGTCCGATCCGACCCCTTTTCTCCGATCCGAACCGGTTCGGAACCTGCACACTTCTGCAACTTTCCAGCGAGCTTTCTACGCCATTCGACGACGTTTTCGAACAACTTAACTATTCTAATCAATCATGAAACATACCATAGAGTCATAGCAACATGTAATAGCAACCACAAACAGCAAACAACAATTTCAATGAATCAAAATGAATCAAAAGTGGCTAAAACCTCACATTTGCCTATAATCCCTCTTAATCATGTTTAAGCATACGATTAGCAAAACACATCGAAATTAACCCAAATTTCTAACAGAGCCTTAAAACATTATTTTAGAATTTTAAGAATTTTTCCAGAATTTATTTACGTATAAATTCGCTAATCTTCACTAATTACCCTTAATCACCGTAATTAGTGCAAAAACTATGCAAACCACTCACCTTGGCCACAAATGAAATTCTCAGAACTGAAACTCCTCTGATTTGGGGCGAATACTGATGTCTAACAGCAGTTCCAACCTTGCTTTGGTGCTTTTTCTCCTTAATTTGGTGTTGCTAAGCCTAATCTTCAATTAGAGAGTGATTTTGGGTGTTTTAGATGTAGGAAGCCATTACTAAGGTCTCAAGGAGGTTTGTGGCTGCTCAAAACTGAAATGAAAGTGATAACCTAACCCTAATCAGACCTCCTATACCTCTAAACCCGAAATTCCCCTTGGGCCTAGCTGCTAATCACCCGGTTAAGCCCAATTAAGCTGTTTTTCTCCACCTGAAACTTGTTTCAGCCATATCTCCCAAACGGTAAGTCCGTTTGGCTAATGTGACCACTCTACGGAAAGAGAAACCATCATCCGAAGCCAATGGAAGTGGTTTCAGGTCAAAATTCCTTTTCAGTCAAAAGTTATGGCCAAAACAGTGCCAACTAGGGGTAAAATGGTCATTTAAAAATCGAGAAAAATCATGAACATGGGAAATGACCCCAATAGTCGTCTCCCAAAGTTACACGACCATACGACTTCGTATGTGACAGAAATAAATATTCTACGATCTTATGATGCGTAGAATGCGGGTCGTTACACCTGTAAACAGGATAGCCCTTGCATAACTCCGTCTTCAAGATATTCAGCATACTTGATTCGCAACGCTTATGCCAATACGGAGTGGTTCTCTGGATAATAATCCAACCGGTCTCTCCATATTAACAACGTTAAAATGGTCAAAACTTTGATAGTCGGTGATTTAACTATCAAATGAAACATGTCGGTGTGCAAACAATGATATTATTTCCAAAAGGAAATTCTATCGACCAAACATCATTCAACGTTTATCCCTTTTAGTTCATTCATTTATTCATTTCCCTTTTCACTTTCATTTACATTCCTTATTTAATATATTTAGAAAATATACGCTATTAACATTGGCAAACATTTCCATCTCCTGTCCTCTACATTCAGAAAACATTTCTGACTCTCATTTGGAAAACGTTTCCAAATCTCCTTCATTTGATTAACTCTGTTTATTTTAAACAATTCAAGTTCTTCTTTAAACATACTTATGAACTATACATTCCTTTAACCGCTTAATTCGATTTCTATAAATCCCCTTTTTATATACATTTTATTTGCAAAATATTTCCTTGTTTTAAAGCATTTATTCTTTTACTTTAAGCATTTGAAAATCTTCCTTTAAACTTTCCTCTGTAATTTGCTAAATTCGGATCCATTTCCAAATATTGGTTTCAAAACCGATACTCACTTTCAAATATACACTCATATTTGAACTCGCCTTTTAATTTATCCAATGGTTAATGATCCACTTGATTTATATCTTTATTTATAACATTTTTCTTGGTTTACCCAATGGAATAGGTTTCCATTTGCAACTTAAGGAAAAAGAAATTTATTTCTAATTTGTAAATAAACTCTGCTTTTAAATTCTAATTTCCTTTTTCACATTCGATGATATTTTACGGTATCTAAAATACCAGGTTCCTAAGGCCAGGGTAAATCAAACACACAAATTCAACCATGGATAATGTAGCATAACATATATCACCATTAAATAAAACAGTAAATAAAATGTTGAGAGATCCAGTTGGATCCCTCCAACCTGTTTCCCTGCATCCACAGATGTTAATAACACCAATAATATTATTTCACATCAAAATGAAATATCAGAACTAATGATCAATTAATGGTGTAATCCTATCAACCAATTCAACCAAATTTACCAACTATTCAACCAATCAACCATTGCACATTATAAAAATATTTAAAACTCGTTTATATATATAAATATAAACGAGAGGAAGTTAGTGAGTTTACTCACCTTGCTTTGCAGTTGACGGTTCTGCTTTTGGTTTTGATTTAAAATCAAACGAGCGTTTTATTTTATCTCGGAATTTCAATAGCTCCGTCTTCAGCCTCAATAGTTCCACAACGCAGATCTTGTTGTTATGATTCGATTTCGCTCGATTCTTTAATCACCTGCTAATTCATCTTCAATGTCACGATATTATTATCAGCAAAATGGGAAAACTATCGCCCTTCTTCCTTGCCGAGACTCACGAAATCCACTCCCCTTTACAGTTTGATGATGCGTGTTCAATTTCAACAACTGAAAGTCCAGTCCTCACATCCCCAGTTCAAAAATCGAACGCATATGTTGAAGCTCCCATTTGTGCACTGTTCCTCCCATTCCCTTCTGAACACAAAACACCACACATTATTGCAAAAAAAAAAAAAAATCTTCCACAGTTCCACACGTAAGATAATCCACCCATGCACCAACTGTTGTCATTGCTTCCATATCACCTTCTTTAATCTTAGTTAACTCATCCACTCATTTACCATTTCCCTGCGTTAACCTTAACCGCTCCTTATCCATCCAATCACCTTGCTCCCATGAATCCCGCAACCACCTTCCAGAGCACGTCCACGACTATTCTCAATATAGAAGATACCGATGTTCACAAACTCTCCGTCAACGAACTGAACTCCTCTACTCAAAAAACATCATTTCCATTCAAAACTCGACATTTTCCTCACAGTGGCATCTCCGCTCGTGCTACGTACCTCATAGAATACTTGCGAAAGAGGTAAATAACAAATCCGTTATCAAAATCTCTAGCTCGTACCTCTTATGATAACCGCGACTTCGATCAGGACCTCTCATGGTTACAGGAACTTTCAACAGTAAAGCTCATCAAAAGCCCTAATTCCGTGAATCCTAGCTGTTGTTTATCGAACGGAAAACCAGTTCGAATTTGTTTGGGTATGAGTGTGGAGAGTGACTGTAGAGATTTATTTCGATTTTCTTCGGATTTCATTGGGGTGATTTCGTGAAGTATTCATTTTGTTATGCTTTCTGTAAAGTGGCTAACCATTACTGGAAAAATGGGCGAGCAAAGAAACTGAGGGGTACACCTGTATTTAAGGAAGAAATAGCGTGACGGCCACGGTTTTAATTTTCTTGGCTCCCACGATGCTTAAAACTTGGCGAGCACACTTCAATAATTTGGACGGCACGGTATCAATGACTTGAGGGGCACGAAATGGATCAACTTGCAAGGCAGGGAATATATTTTGCTTGGAGGTTACGGGTTGTTGGATTGGAGAGCACGGTTTATAATTTACTTGGGAAGCACGGTCTTTAAAAACTTGCCAGTCACGGTTTTTTCAACATTTCAAACAGATTATTTGGTATCCATCACTTTCAGCTCTTGCTTTCGGAAAATGTTGGTTAAGCATTCGTCTTGATTAACTAATATTGTCATTTGTCATGAATTTTACCTTACATGCAAGCTACATTTTCTTTTTCTTAGATTATATTATATTATTATATATCATAGCGAAACCTCGCGGTGAAGTATCCAGTAAAACAAACCACAGTCGACTTCTGTTTACTGATGAAAAAGCTATTCTTGGTGTAAAAAGGTGTTCTGAACCCAATGGGACAAGTTTCGTCGAATTCTGACATCGTATGAAAAAATTTCCTTTATAAAACCAGAAATCAACACGCGTTTAAATTTTTCATGATCACCAGATAAATCAAATCAACTTGAAACTGCGAACACCGACAATAACTTTTTGATACGAACCCAACGGCACTAGTTTCGTCGCATTCTGAGACTGTTTCCCTGGTAGGCTATTTTTGGCGCGTACCGCACTGCCCTTCTGAACACCAAATTTGCCGATCTCTAAAAATAACAAACTATATACCTATCCTGACTATATCCGACGTTACGAACTCACCGGAACTGGTTTCGTGGCCTGACTCAATTGTCTGTTCAAGTTACACTCTAATATCCCTTTATTCAGTTGAATTAATTTAATTGCACTGAACGAGCGTTTACGGCTACCGTGGTCACATACGACATCGGTTTGCCACGCAATTCAACACCGTACAATAATTTAATGATACGGTCCCAATGAAACTGATTTCGTCGAAATCTGAGTCCGTTTGCAAAATGGCTATTTTAACGCGTATAATTTAAATAACGATTTTCCACAGCGACTATTTCAAAATTTGATTTGGCCATAACTAACAAATCATAACACGAAATCTATATTTTTCTCTTTCATATGAAAATTATAATCAATACGGTTCCAACGTGTCTTGTTTCACAGAAATCCGACTTATAACGAGTCCTATATACTCAGTTGAAGTTCAAAACTCTATATTACGAACTACCGCGCGATTTCGAGCTCGTTTTATAATTATATTATAAATTAACGTTCAAACTTCTTTTTTAATTAATAAATTCCCTATATATTCCTATATATAATTCAAATAGAATATTTAAACCAATTAAATATTCAGAATTCAACGGCTGAAAAATCCGGGTCGTTACAGCTTCGGTGGTGGTTCTCGTGAAAAAACGGTGAGTATTTAAGCTGTTTGATAGTCGTGTTAAACATTGGGAATAACTCCTTTTCTGGGCATATATTTCTATTCTATATCAACTTCTTCACTACCACTTTCAAATTTACTGTCATCTACAATTCTAAACATTAAACCTCATTAATTGGTCTACTAATACATAGGCAATATGCATTAAAGAACACATGTAGCTACATGTAGCCTTGAATTGCTGTTCAAATTATATTATATTTTACAGTTTACTGCTCTAGAAATGTTCGTAACAGGTACAGAAGAATGGACAGCTGGAGCACAAGCTAGACAATGAAAATCAAGATCAAGTCAGCTAGATTGATGAGTGTTGTAGCGAGGTGGTAATGTAAAACTGATTGTGTAATGTAGTGAAAGGTGTATGAGAAATGTGAATGTAAAATAGTTGAAGTCAGAAATTTGTGCTATTTCATATGTTGAAATAAAATATTTAATTAAATAAAAATACTATTTGAATATTAAATTCTGTGCAATAGTATTTCATTTAATAAATATTTATTTCTGTATATGAGATGAGAAAACAACATAAACAAGCTATTATAGACATCAGTATAAAAGCCATCATAGAGATCAGTCAAAAGATGATATGGTAAAATACTTATTACAACAGTTAATTAATTATTTTATGATGTCTTAATGCTGCATCTACATCGTTTTTTAACTGATGAAAAAAATTGGCACTTTAGACATCACCGACACTAACATCGCTCCCTAAAAATGGAGACATCGTTTTTTAGCCGATGTCTATGTGAAGTTTTCTTGTAGTGTTATGCCATTGAGCCAAGATTATTACTTAACCTTATGCTCTGATACCACTTTAACGACTCGGACAAAATTTGATGCTCGAATTTCGACAATAATACATTATTCTGTATTCACTTACCGAAACCCAAGTATCGAAAACCTAGACAGTTAATAGAAAGAAATTATTGTGTGAGAAATAGAAAGAAATATTAGAATAGAAGAAAAAAATACACCAATGCTACAGAATCAGAGTGGAATAGAATCTCACAGCGGAAAGAATAAAATATAATATATCTATGTATGTATACAGTTTGTCTCGTGTAAATAGTATTGATATATATATTACATTTTTTTCATTTCATTAGGAGATTCCGATTTTTTCTATTATCTATACCAATACATCCTCTGTGTTCTTCTATTCTAATTTTTCTTTCCTCTTTCTCACCAATCCATCTTCTTTCTTTTAACTTTCTGGGTTTTCGGTACTTGAGTTTAGGCATGTGAATACAGAGGATGCATTAGTGTCAAAATTCGAGAGTCGATTTTTTTGGGTCGTTACAATGCCCTCTATGTAGGTCTACTTTAGAAAGCAAGCCCCATTATTTTTCTAAATGTGATATACCCTACTGGATTTGGAAATTCAGTGCCGCCCAAATCCTTTACTCGATCCTCTCAGTCCATTCTTCTTTGAATTATGACAATATTCATAGCCCATTCCCTCTCTTGAATCCCTTTTCCTCGCCTTTATCTAGATTATTTGGAAAGAATGCTATGACAAATGCTTTAAAAATAGCAGTCACTCCAAAATCAATCTCTACTACATCATGTTACATCTGCATTTTACTTAGGAAGGTGACAGAGCTTAGTTTATCCGTCCCCGTCTTGATGCCCAAGCTCATGGTATGTAGTCCATTGGTAGAACACCACCTATCAACTTACTTGGACTATTCCTCCCCATGTAACTATCTTGACCTGCAATATTTTTGTTTGTATTTTATTTTAGCTGTCGTTATACTCTCTTTATGCACATTATTATCTACACTTGATCAACTTTTTAGTTATGATATCGACTGTGTAGTTGCACTTTACACATCCTTAGAAAAAACAGATATCAAATGCCTATGAATCAACAAATTGGAATACTTTGAACGGTTCACTTTTTTTAATGGAAAATAAAAACTTAAATGTGTATTGAAAAAAGTGTGGGACGTAGGTGGCTACTTCCTCTATAAGAACATCTTGAATCTTACACTATGTAATTTCATGAAATATTTGGGCAATACATATAGTTAAATAATGTTAAGTTAATGTACTTGCATATTATAATAAAATGTATTTATTCCATTCGATACATATGGTTATCAGTTTATATTGTGTATCATATCTAGAAGTGCATATTTCAATTTACAATATGGAATATTTTTAGGGCATTGTTAACGACACTCTCTTTTTGGTTAAGGAGTGTCACAAATTTTTGTTTTTAAAATTTTGTTAGAGGGAGTACACTTAGGGATGTCAATGGGGCGGGTCTAGGGTCCAAACCCGCTTGACCCGCCCCTGTTTTGACCCATTTAGACCCGCCCCATAGGGTCTTCGGGGCGGGTAGACCCGCGACCCGCTTTTGGAGGTCCGGGTCTGGGGCATGGCTAACCCGCCCCAACCCGACCAGCATGATCGAAACATCATTCAAACTCTTTATAACTATAATTATTACTTGTTAATCTTCTTAGATTTACATGGTTGTAACTCGAATATTATATTCTTTCAATTGACTAACTATAAAAATTTCATTGTATTAAGTTGCATCAATGATAATCATACAATAACAAATGCATACATTTTGAACTATTATCTTGCAACTCATTTTATAATATTCTCTTGTCATTATGAACACATTATAATATGCATATAATTTATCATTTAGTGATAAAAAAAATATAAATATATAAATTTGTGTACACTAGAACATAATATCACCGGGTCGCGGGACGGGTCGGGTCTACCCTGACCCGTACGGGGCGAAATTCCAGACCCGCACCGGGTCTACGGGGCGAGTCTGGGGCGGGGTTTAAAAAGTCCGGGTCGGGTCTGGGGCACGAGAAACCCGCCCCATTGCCATTCCTAAGTACACTGCAGGCTAAATCCCCTTAACAATACACAATAGTAATACAAAATTACCCTTAATCTGAAGAAGAAGCACGACGTGATGAAATTTGGCCGTGAGTCACCGTTTTCCAATGCACGACGTAGATGTGAAAATACGAAAAACGGCCGACAAATACCGAACAATCATTATAAAGATAGAAAATTATTAGCGTTTTTAGTGTGCAAATACGGTAGAATATAACCGTTTACGTTGTTTTTGTTAAGTTTTTATAGAGATAGAAAAGATGTTTTAATGCCACCGTTTTTATAAATATAAACGGTGTACTCTTACCCTTTTTACCGATTAGAGCGCAAACTTTGGAAATGCGTGAGTTTGATTGGAAAACAAAACGTTATAGCAGGAGTAATTTTATCCTTTAAAAGTAATACTTGTGTTGTCCCTTAACGTAAACAAATTAACACGGTGTGTACTTAAAATTTGTCACCCCTTACCAAGAAGAGAGGGTAAATAACAAAGCCCTTTTTTTACATTATCATATTCTAGATCCTAATTACTTCAGAATAAAGAAGTAAACCACTTGAGATGGAAAACGCGGCGGATTAGAGATGTTCTATTGCTAGAGTGATAAATCCGTGTTTGGAGGCAACCCCGACCACTCTTCATACTTTCTGTCAATCGTCTTCCTCGCTGAAGCTTAGGGTTTCTAAAAGATTCAGGTTTGCCGCTGCTTCTTCTTCCTCCTTAGTTCTTCTTCTTTTTTGCTGAATCAAGATAGTGATGCCGAACTAAATGATTTTGTTTCGATTCGATTGTGAAATTGAAATCGCGATTTAGTATCGGACTTCAATATTTTCGTTCTGAAATAGAATCGCACATTTCATCCGGCCTGCGATCTGATTTAACTCTTGACTAGAAGGCTGCGATTCCTTCTAGATCGCGCTTTGGGACGTACGATCTCGCCGTTTTTGCAATCACTGTCAGTATAATAGAAGCTTGTGTTTTTGATTATGCAGATTGAACAAGTGGTTGCTTTATAAGTGGGTACCATGGCTGATACAGAAGAGAACAGCTCTCTGTTTCCGATTTTTATTCTAACTATAATGGCACTGCCGCTCGTGCCTTATACACTTGTTAGGCTGTCGCGTGCTTTTTCTAGAAAGGCGAAGAGCATTCATTGTCAGTGTGCTGAATGTTCACTCTCTGGGAAGTACCGGAAAACCATTTTCCAACGGGTAACTACTGCGTATTTCTCCGAATTGATGAGAATTAACTATCTACATGTGGTAATTTTGTCATATTATTTAAGTTGCTGGTTTTTACCTACAGATTTGGAACTTCTCGACTTATAGCAATCTTACACTTGTGTTACTTTGGGTTATCATGATCCTTTTGGTATATTATATCAAGCAGACAAGCCAAGAGGTATGTAGTAGATTTTTGTTTGCCCTTGTTAGTAAATAATTGAATAAAAATTCAAATTGTTGAAATTGAAATATTAATTCACTGCATAGCCTTGCACTGAAACCATGACCGGAAATGTTCTGTTAGCAGCTCACAACTTTAACTCTGTTGCAATGATAAAAAATTGCAGATACCAGGAACACCGTAGACCTATTCATATGATCATGTCGACTTAATTCTCTGCTGTTCCTTTTATTTGACTTACCCCATGTTCTAACATTTACAATGATATTTTTTATCCTAAAATAAATAAATAAATCTGGTTCTGTTTTTTAAAATATATTTTGGTATAAAATTCGGAACATAGGGCGGGCAAGTAAAATGTACAGTGAGGGGTTTAAGTTCTAGCATCTCCATTAGCATGAAGATTATGTTAAAAATCCCAGGAATATTCTACATTATGCTTCATCCTCCTTGATGTCCATAGCGAATGGCATGCTACACATGTTTTCTCTTTGTTTGTTTCCACTTTTATATCAGTATTCTCAGTAGACCTTTTCTCCTTTTGTGCATGTTGAAATGATTAATCATTGGAAAAGCTTAACTGTTAGGACTTAAAGAATACCCAAATTAAAGTGAAACTGGATATGATTCTGTTTCACACTGATTGGGTGTTCAATGTTTGATGTTCCGATTATCAGAAAACAGGTCTTAATTTCTCCTTTGTGATAGGCCAATTATGTTAGATTTTAAGAATATATTTGGGTGTACTACTTGCAACGAAAATACTAATACCAAACCGAACATTGTAACCTGTCTCGTAAATGATTATAAGAAAAACATGGCTGCATTAGATTATAGAATTATGTTTTCTATGTAGAAATGTAAGAAAATCATCATTAGTATTATATCATTGTCTCTAATTTGAAAATTAACTATTCAAAAGTAATTTTCAGAGCCATCCATTTGAGCCATTTAGTATTCTTGGGCTGGAACCTGGAGCTTCAGATTCTGAAATAAAAAAGGCCTATCGTCGACTTTCGATACTGTATCATCCTGATAAAAATCCCGACCCAGGTCTTTAGCCTTGCTATATTTCATGTCATAGCTTTTAGTTTATACTGAGCTTTTTTTTTCTGACTTAAGATATATGATTTTGTATAGAGGCAAACAAGTATTTTGTGGATTTCATATCAAAGGCGTATCAAGCCCTAACTGATCCAATATCTCGTGAAAATTTTGAGAAGTATGGCCATCCAGATGGCCGTCAGGTAGTTGACTGTTCCTCTTTCATCATTTTTGTGTACGCTTGGGGTTTGATGGTAGAGGAGTCTGCTAGATGCTATAGTGTGCTTTGTATTTCAGGGAATGCAAATGGGAATTGCTTTACCTCAATTCCTACTTAATTTCGATGGAGCAACTGGTGGAGTACTTCTACTTGGAATTGTAGGAGTTTGCATACTTTTGCCCTTGATGGTAGCTGTTATATATTTGTCAAAGTCCTCAAAATATACTGGGAATTATGTCATGCATCAAACTCTGTCTACGTATTACTATCTCATGAAACCTTCTTTAGCTCCAAGGTACCAATTTTTATATGCTCAAGCATGTGCAAAATCCGAATTATATTTTGTCGGTGTCCAGAATTGGTCTACGCATTTAATTGATTTGAGAAGTTGCAAATGTATATCCATTTGTTAGCTGGAGGAGGTTTAAGAAAAAATATCAGTAGGTCCTGACCTGTCACCTGTTAATTACGGAGTCACATTTTAAGGAGATTATTAATAGGCCTTATACCTCTGGTAATGGTCACCTTTTTTGGAGACCCAGAAAACCAAGCTTCAATTGTGAAATCTGAGAAAATATGCACTAACCCATAACACACTCCATGTATGTTTACAAGATATGTAGTTGGGGTGGATTGAAAACGTGATGTTTTAAAGACCGCTGTGTTTCACTGTTTAGTATAGTTTATCTTTGTATCCTGTATGATGTTTCTGAAACATTAATTATTATTGGATGACCAAATGTGAAAAAATGCAGTAAGGTTATGGATGTATTTATCAAGGCTGCTGAGTACATTGAAATGCCAGTTCGTAGAAGTGACGATGAACCCCTGCAGAAGCTTTTTATAGCTGTAAGAAGTGAGCTAAATCTTGATCTTAAGAACATAAAGACAGAGCAGGCAAAGTTTTGGAAGCAACATCCATCTCTAGTTAAGGTAAGAGAAATAACCGGATAACCACTCTGCGTAGCATGGTAAATTTGTTTATGTAATTTTTATATAGTTTGATTCGCGATATGTTTATTGTTTTTCTTCCGTAAATTTCCAGATGGAATTACTTATTCACACACATTTAACACGCGAATCAGCTATGCTATCTCCATCGCTACAAGTTGATTTTAAAAGAATGCTAGAACTTGCACCTCGCCTTCTCGAAGAATTACTAAAGGTAACCTAGATATTCACCATGCCATATTACCGTTTTACCCCTCTTCACTTTAAACCACTTATCCATTTTACTCTTATTATTGCTGGTTTCAGTCGTTTTTTGACTATATTTGATATTTGTGCAGATGGCTGTAGTTCCACGCAATTCACAAGGACATGGTTGGTTGAGGCCGGCAATTGGTGTTGTCGAGCTTTCTCAGTGCATTGTCCAGGTGTGGTGTCTATTCATATCAGTTTTAATGCAGTACCCTGTGGGATGTACTTAGGTTAGGTTGGGATGAGGGTTACTAAAATTTTATTAAAAAATGCCGATACTAATAAACATAATATCATCAAATACACTGTAGGCTCTTATCGAACATAATTTATGAAGCAATGACCCATTCACGTTGTCTCTGACTTTCTTTATATCAAATTTTCAAATTTAAGCCTTCAGTGGTGATCCCAGCTGTAATACTGGGCTTCTTTAGTAAATTGAGCCAAAAGTATTTACTCATTGCTGATATCACGGTCTTAACTCTGCTATATATTTCTCGCCCGAGATCTCCTCCAGGATCTCATTTTTACACTTGGATAACGAGACATCAAATCTCCTTCAACGCTCATCTCGTCCAAAATATTCAAATCTCTCTTGAAATATGGATCTCACCCGGAATCATCTCTTTCTTCCTTTACATATATTTTTTCATTCTCGTATAGATTCAAAAGAAACTGCTCATTCCAATCACTAATTATCAACTCGTTGTTAAAATTTTCATTTTCACTTCGAAAATTGTAATCATTAAATAACCATTAAAATATCGATTTTGGACACAAAAGTTACTTTGAGATATTCTTGATATGTACTTTAAGACTCGATAAGTCAATCCGAGATGTACACCCGAGATACACTTATCTTCATCTCCTTCAATATGAGATAACTTTTGTGAAAATTCTGACATTAAATGTGACCGAAATCCAAGATTTAAAACATCGGTTGATATAAGTTTCTTAAAAAATGTTGCGGAATCTTGGATTTCTAGTTAATGAGGTACAGATGTTTTAGCCTGAAGCATTTTGAAAATTAGGTTTCTTCATCTAAGAGTGCTAGAATTATTTAAATATGTTGCAAAAGAATGCACTTTTTAAAATGAGTAGTGTTGAAGTAGTGCTAGAGGGCTATGCAACATGCATATCTTTTCCTTTGATTCACAGCTCGGTATATCACTTAAATTTGTTCTTTGAGATACCATGTTTAAATGGAGGAGTTTTTCACCAAACTATTAAATTTTACTTCATTTCAATAAGTGGAGTAAAATGTATACAAATTTTGTGCTTTTGCAATGCATGCTCGACCTACCTTTGAACTTGAAGGAGGTGATGCAATGAACATTGCTTTTATACTTCTACATTCTTTAACTCTGACCATGCTTATATATCAAACGTGTATGCATGGAAAGTTTTTACCCACTAATTGCCATCTTACCGGTGATAAGTTTGTTGAGTTTAGATGGCATGCATTATAGCCCAGGAAGAGACATAGGATCTTTGCCATAATGCCATTAGTGGTGTGTGTTTCTATATCATTGTAAACCTGTTTGTTAGCGTGATCCTCGTTGCAGTGATGTTCCTAGCTCTATAGCCCAGGAAGAGACATAGGATCTTTGCCATAATGCCATTAGTGGTGTGTTTCTATATCATTGTAAACCTGTTTGTTAGCGTGATCTTCGTTGTAGTGATGTTCATGTTCCTAGCTCTATACCCTAATCGTTCTGCTTTAAAAATACCTATTATATCCAATCATATCATATGTACTTGAGTTTGACACAGTATGTGGTATGCACATATATTCATTCACATGATGTAGAGATTCAATAGGATATGAAATAAGATTGAAAATGTAACTTTGATGATGGTAGAAATGATGAACATCGGTGAACCCTACACAATCAATTCCCACATGAATGGTAGAGACAGAACTATTGGACTTTTTATTAACATTTTCATACGTTTTAATGATGGTTGAAACAATGAACATTTTCATACTCAGTCCGCATATGTATGATGATCACATGGATTACTACTTGCGTTGACTCTCACAATCGTCACCAATTTACTTTTAATTATTTGATTTTTTTTCTTTTTTCCTTCAAGTATGTCCTTTTCGACTGTTTTTGACTTCTTATGCTTCTGCTTTGGCAAATGCAGGCTGTGCCTCTCAGTGCAAGAAAAGTAACTGGAGGAAACTCAGAGGGAATAGCATCATTTTTGCAGCTTCCACACTTTAGTGAAACAGCTGTGAAGAAAATTACAAGAAAGGTTAGATATTTTTGTCGATTTTCTAATAATTTGCATTCATTTGATATTGTTACAAAGAACTTAAAAAATTTGCCTTCCTGACATTGAGGACAATTCTATAGGTTATTGTGAAAATTATTGAATTGATCATTACAATTCCAAATGTTATTCCAATAAAATATTGTCAAGGAACCGCTAGCTCAAGCTGCAGCGCGGTGTGGTTGATAGGCGGGAGTAATGGGCTCAAAACATCTAGGCATCAAAATGATTACCGTGCTTGAATAAAGTAGTACTCTTGGTATTTAAAAAATTCAACGAAATATTGGGATGTAACTGTTGTCAATTGTACGCTTGAGCAATATGTATGTACAATCTGGAAGAAGATTTTTTACTTAATTTCTCAAACTTAGTCTAGTACAGTAGCGGGCACTAGAAAATGCTCATAATCCGTATAATTAAAATTTGTATCTTAGTGGGAAAATAAATGAGAGGGTTTGTATATCAACCTTCTGGACGTTCCAGAATACACTTATGCCCTTCCTCAAAAATATGTTTCACAAAACGGCCATTTGAATTATTCTCAGGAAAATGCAAATATTTTTAGTTTTCAGAACTACAAAATATTTGCGACCTAAAGTTTAATTATCTATAGTTTAAGCTGTGAATAATTATATTTTTAACTACAACAATGCATATTTAGCTAAAAAGGGAGTTTGATTTCTGCTCATATGAACTCCCAGTTGAGGGCAGATTTAATTTACGACGAAAAAACAACAGTAAACATAAACAACTTGCCGAGTTATCAAAAATTCAGCAAGCAACACATTAAGTCTTCTCCAGGCCACCTTGACAAAGCCATCAATATTTCACATAAACTTTTTCATTATCATGATTTCAAAATTGTAGTTCAGGTTGGATGTATACATTGTATTTGATTGAAATTGCAGGAAAAATGTTATTATATATTTCTAACGAATATCAGTTTATCAGTGACATCAATGAAAAGCTAATTCATATGTTTTCTCCAAAAAATTCATTCAGAAAGTAAGGACACTACAAGAACTGGAAGAAATGGGCAAAGAAGAGCGCGCTGAACTTCTCATTCAAACCGCCGGCTTCACTCAATCCGAAGTAGACGATATCGAATCTGTCCTCGACATGATTCCATCAATCGATGTTGACATCAAGATCGAGACTGAAGGGGAAGAAGGCATTCAAGAAGGAGACGTGGTTTCAATGTATGCTTGGGTAACCCTAAAGCGCAAAAATGGTTTAGTTGCAGCCCTTCCTCACTGTCCTTACTACCCCTTCAACAAAGAGGAGAATTTTTGGCTGTTGCTAGCGGACACTGCTGCAAATGAAGTATGGATGTCCCAAAAGGTGAGCTTCATGGACGAGGCAGCTGCCATAACTGCTGCCTCTAAGGCGATATCTGAAACCAAAGAGAGCCTAGGGCTGAGCCCTAAAGAAGTGCACATAGCGGTTAGGGATGCAGTTGAGAAAGTGAAGAGTGGGTCCAGATTGGTTATGGGGAAGTTTCAGGCTCCGAGCGAAGGGAACTATATTTTGAGCTCATATTGTTTGTGCGATGCTTGGATTGGTTGTGACAGAAAATCAAATATAAAGTTGAAGGTTTTGAAGAGAAGTAGGGCAGGTATGAGAGGACATGCTGTGGATGAAGGTGCTATTGATGAAGGGATCGAGGAGGAGGAAGACGAGGAGGAAGAGGAGTATGATGATTATGAGAGTGAGTACAGCGATGATGATGAAGATGATAAAAAGGATAAGAAGGGAAAGAATATCAATGGTGTCAAGAACAGCAAAGATCAGAGCTCGGAAGAGTCTGAGAGCGACGAGGAGTGAAAGAGTTTTTGGAGTTCAAATATGAGAAAATTTACATGGCTCTTAAATTGGCGGTTGTTTTCCTATGTTTTGAATGCTTGTGAGAGGATGGCAAGAGTGATTTCACTGTCATTATGCTAGCATAATGCGATTTAGTTTGAACTTGTGGGATATTATATTAAGTTACAACGTCATAACATTTTTTTGTTTTCTCATTTTTTTTTAATTCTGGGCTTATATTTTAGCATCGAACATCTCTTTGAATAAATATTCTTGTTATAGCTTCCTTGCTTTTATTATTTATTAAGTCTCATTCTGTTGTATTTTTTGCTTGGGTTTGCTCTAACATCTTTAGTTTGACTAGATTAGAAGATTGTCTCAAAATCTGTAGAATCATGTCAGTTTTGTGCCTGCCTTCCACTTCTGACAATCATGGGTGTAATCATGTTTTTAATCTTTAATGTTTGTGTTCCTTGTGGATGTTGGTTTGACGGAAGATCATTGGAAGAAGGGGAGAAAGTGAAAAAGAAAAGGAAAAATGAAGCCTTCTGTTTTTCTTTTTATTGTTTTAGATAGGTATTTAGGAGAAAAGGAAGGGAATGAAAAAGAAGTTATTAAACCGGAGTGAAAAAAATGAGTCTTGCCAGCGGCTGTTTTAGTGGCTTAAAGCTGATCAGTTTTATCACATTAAGATCCAACGACCATTATTAGGAAAGACATCGGAAACAGGTAATCAATTTATTTCTTACCCTGTTAATTGTCATATCGAACAGGAACATCAAGCAGTTATATTTTTATATCGCATCGCATAATATTTTTCTCTTTAATTATATGAAATGTTGAAGTGAGAAGTATAAAAATAGTATAATGTTAGAATTATTTTGTTGTCTGATTAACTATAATATTTACCATATACTAGAAAAACTCTGAGTTTGTATAATATTTAGAATTCCTTTACAATAGATATTTATGTATGCTTGGCTAAATAAAATTAACACGGCACCAATTGCATGATGAATACATCAAACGATCTTTCGATTGAAAATAGTTTGATATTCCTATTTGTAAACAAAACTCTGGTTTGATGATGCAATAATCCGTGGTACGGAATGAGCTTGACATCTTGCTAAATTTCTTACCACTTGCACAATCTTTGATGAAGACCGGAGATTGCTATTTATTTTTTCTTGCTACAAAATGCTTTGGATTCATTCACTAATTGTTTGCAGTACCAATTACTGCTACTGAAAATGGATTTTTTTTTTTTTTTAACCTTTTTTTTTTTTTTTTTTGGTGGGGGGCGGGGAGAAAATAATAATAGTAATAATATAGGATAGTTACAAAGATTCAAGCCTTCAGCATATCTCATTCAGTTGCAAGTTTATGGAGGTTTGCATCAAGGTTCTCCAATGTCAGTGGTTTCACAAAGGAACCATCTAGTCCAGCCATCCACAAAGTCCTGAATTATTGCTATCACTGTGAGAACCTACACCAAATATCTTAACAGATGCATCGATCAACCTTATCTGTTTGGTAGCCTGCAACAAATAAAATTATTATGGTAAGTGCTCAACGACTAATCAGTTTAATAAGTTGACTTGTGGTTTCAACAAGTATATGTTTGTTATCACTTTTTTTCCTTCTAAATTTAGATTATTATTAATCATTCACAAAACCAATGTAGTCTTCTATTATTTACCTAGAATCTTAATTAGCTATATAAGTTCATAAAGATGCATCACATGTATGTATTCAATGTAATCTGTTGAATAGTACAATATTACCGGTTTAGAGCCAACAAACACTTCGTTGCTATATCAAGGGAAAGTTATAAAATAAAATTACAAAAACCTACCTCAACATCATTCATTTCGGGCATATCTCTATCCATTAGTATGAGATCAAACACGGAGCCATCATCAACAAGCTTCAGGGCTTCTTTGCCATTTAATGCCTCCTGAACCATTGTTACTCCACGAGCATTAAGCAATGCTCTTATGATTCGTCGCTGCATTATCTCATCGTCCGCTACAAGTACACTTAACATGTGCAAATCTGACATTACAGTAGCCTGTAATAAGAACGAGTATGAACGTTTGTTAGCAGATACCCACCACGTAAATACATTTCTTTTGATTACCTTGTCACTTGTTATGAACCTAATTCAGGCGGCTGGTATTTGGTATATGTTGGGAAACAATGGCTGAGTCGCGGACTAGGTCGCTCTCTTGAAGACGATTCGACGATCTGGTCGGTGATGCAAAATCAGTTCGTACTTTCGCCGCCGCCTCTAAGATAAAACAGCCTCGTAGAACAGTAACTGATTTGCTTGCACAACAAATCAGTGCAGATTTGCACTTTCGAAATAAACAACTGCTCGAAAATTTGAAAATTTCTGTAAGAATATTTTAATGGTAGAGAAGGAAAAAAAGTATTTTTTTTCCTGTCTAATCTCGTCTACAACTGAAGATAATATATAGACGGGGATTAGGGTTAGTCGAAAATACTGGGCCGTAGGAGAAAATAGGATCTGCTGAAATACCGGGTCAAAAGTTTACCGCTTCATGATAAAGTCGGCTCAGAAATATTTTTCATAAAAACGGTTTGAAAAAGTCAAGGTTTTCTGGTCCAAAAATATAAGTGTCTACACCACATAGCCAAGGCCCAAGTCCAAGCCCAAGCCCAAGCCCTTACCGAACCGAGCCGGACCGGGCCGGGTCGGGTCGGGTCGAGTCGGTCGAGTCGGTCGCCCGCGCGTGTGTGGTGTTCATGATGTATGGTCTCCCTCCTCACAACAAATCATGCATTGGGAGCCCAAGGCCCCAACATGACTTCTTAGAAACAAGTATAAATACTTGCTTCTTTCTTATAATCTCATGATGTAGGACTATTCACATATAAGAGCCATCATACACTTATTTCTATATTTTAAATAATTCACATAAATTTCCAACAATCCCCCACTTGAATTTTTTTAAAATATTATCGAGCAGTTTCTAAAAACATAAGACTGTGCATAAACAAAAGTGTCATCCGACTTGAACCTTTGCATAGTGAGTAAGATTCAGTTTTTACTAGAGTGACACGTAGTCTTGAACTCTATTCCTGACATCAAACCACACACAATCTTTTCTATAGTGCAATCAAATAAGCCCGTGCGTTTATGGCCATGCACGTCTATCCCAGTTTAGTGAACGCTCTAGAAATTCTGCCCAAAACTCCATAGGAGTCGGCCACATTTCCACATTCACACAGGTGAGTCTATCAAGAGTACTCCTGAAGGTAGGTACTCCACTCCAAATAGAGTATAGATCTCATTAAGAGTTTCTATTAACCCATCCTCTAATCACTTCAGGAATACATGCTTCTTAGTTTATTAAATAGCATGTTCTACTTCTATCACTACACAACTTGTTTTTACCCATTGAACCTATTTCTTGGGATCTCCAGTCATTTAGGTCGGGTTACCATTGTGCGTGATTCCACAATCTCAGGGCAATAGTCCCATTCTTTTAGAATTATTAAGGACTTTCTTTCTGGTCAGTCCTTTCGTCAAAGGATCTGCCAAATTATCATCACTTCATATTTGATGTCCTCTAACAATACTGTGAATACAACTGTCATTTCTTACCGTTTTATTATCGGTTCTGTTTTTCTTTCAATAGTCGTCAAATCTTTCATCACTATATATGTGATGTTCTTTTACAGTATTGTGCTTACGACGTCGTTTTCTACCGTTGTTATAACGGTTCTATACTTTTTGTAATAGCCGCGGAACTATCACAATCGATTACACCACTGGTGTCTATCTTTCCCGTATAGGGATCTCAACTAGCAGATTTCTTTAGTTCTCTGCTTCTTCATTAGCTGTGGCTAGTGCTCTTATCTCAGTCACGTTAGTATACTGAGTCAAGATATTCTGTTTCTTAGATTTCCAAGAAACAGTTCTTCCAGCAATGCTAAATATATAGCCACTGGTCGCAATAGAATCATCAGATAAAATATTCCAGTCAGCATCGGAATATCCTTCAAGTACAGCTTGAAACTTTTCATAATGTAATCCAAGGTTCATGGTTCGTTTAAGGTATCTCATGACCCTTTCAATAGCATGTCAGTGCTCTATACTGGGTCTACTGGTAAATCTGCATAATAATCCCATGACATAGTCAATGTCGGGTCTAGTACATTCAGTGGCATACCGAAGGCTGCCAATAATGCTCGCAAAATCAGACTGTCTTACACCTTCATCAGTGTTCTTAAATAACTTTACACTGAGACCATATGGTGTATATGCAGGTTTACAGTCAAAATAATTGTATTTCTTTAGAGTATTCTCATTTTAATGAGATTGATCCAAAGAAAATTCCCTTTTTACCCAGTAATCTTAATACCAAGGATTACACTCACCTCACCTAGATCTTTTATATCAAAAATTGGCATTTAATAAGGATTTGACTGAGTTTATGGCATGAATGTTTGACCCAAAGATGAGTAGGTCATCTACATAAAGGCATATAATAGTGCAAATGTCATTCTCAGATTTGTAATAAATGCATTTGTCACTTTCATTAACTTTAAATCCATGTGAAATGATTAAAGTTACCAAATTTTTTTATGTCATTGTTATGTGCTTGTTTTAAACCATATAATGGTTTATCTAATTTTCATACTTTATGTTCTTGACTATGTACTACGAATCCTTCAGGCTGGTCCATATGAATTTCTTCTCCTAATTCACCGTTCAAAAATGTGGTTTTAACATCCATTTGGTGTATTAATAAATTATGAATGGAAGCAAGTGAGATTAATACCCGGATGGATGTTATTCTAGTTACAGGTGAAAAAGTGTCGAAGAAATCTATATTTTCTTTTTCTCTAAAACCTTTAGCTACTAGTCGTGCTTTGTATTTATCAATAGTACCATCTGGTTTTAGCTTTCTTTTTAAGTACTCATTTACAGCCTATAGATTTACAACCAGAGGGTAAATATGTCAAATGCCAAGTCTTATTGGATTTCAAAGAATCCATCTCATTATTTATAGCCTCTCGCCAAAAATCGGCATCTAAAGAAGATAAGGCCTCTTGGAGGTTTAAGGGATCCTCCTCTATAGTAAAATCACAAAAATTCGAACCAAATTCGTTTACGGTTCTTGCTCTTTTACTTCTTCTAGGTTCAACTTCAGAACTTTTATTAAGTTCTGTTCTAATAGGCATACTTGATGTGCCCCCACTATTCCTTAATTTAAAAAGAAATTTCGTTTCATAAAAATTGGCATCATTTGATTCAAATTATATTGTGTATTTAGGTCATAAATTCTGTATGCTTTGCTATTAACAACATAGCTTATAAATACACATTCGTATGATTTACTTGCCAATTTTATTCTCTTAGGGTCTGGAATGCGAACATATGCTAAGCAACCCCAAGTTCTAAAGTATGACATATTGGATTTATATTTCTCTAAAATTTCATAAGGCGAAATTTTATTCTTAGATTTGGGGATTCTATTCAGAACATAACATACAGTCTATAAAATACTCCCCACTAATGTTTTGCTGCACCAAAATTTAATAAAATGACAATTACTAATTCGTTAAAGGTCCATTTTTTTTTTAGCTTTACCTTCCATTTCAGGTGAAAATGGTGCAGTTCTCTTATGTACAATATATCACATAAAAAATTCAGAATAGAATTTGATTCATATTCTGTTCCTCTATCACTATGTAGTCTCTTAATTGTCCTATTTGCTTGATTTCAATTTTGAATGTTTCAAACATATCAAATGCATCACATCTTTAAGAATCAATGTCTTTCCAATCATATGTTTTATTTTCATATTACCAGTCTCTACAGCTTAAGTGGTGCGAGAATCTCACAACACACTTTCTGATCGTCAGCAACCGTGTATATTGTGAATATATCACGATCATAGCAAACATGGCGAGAAACACCAATGTCTACCCACCAACCTCTGATTCACCAATAAGGTGAATCTCAGTAATCATAGCCGTAAGAGGCTCCTCAGTCAGGTTAGCCTGCGGTGCAGGGCCTGGCCTGTTCCAATACATTCGTGTCATATGATCTGGTTTTCTACAGTTGTATTATAGAATAATTGTCCAGAATCATTCATTTGAGTTGATTGTTGCTGTAATTTATGGTTTCCTTGCGGATTCCATTCTGTTATTTACTGGTCGGTTGTTGATGCTTACTATTTTTTAGAGATGGTCATATGTTTGAGAATTTACATTTTCTCATAGGAAAATATTCATAAACTCAGAGACTAACATAAATTATCTACATGTATGCAACAAAGATGTTCTATATTCTATCTTTTCACTTGTATGCATATAAACTATGTCAATTTATTTGATGCAAAAAACCTATTCATCCAATTAATGTCAATTCTTAAGGACATTATCAAATAACATACACAATCTATTAATGTCAAATTTTTAGTGACATTTCCCAATATTATATGTGTTCTATTAATGTCAATTCTTACTGACATTTTTCAAATAACATACACATTCTATTAATGTCAAATTTTTAGTGACATTTCCCAATATTATATGTGTTCTATTAATGTCAATTCTTACTGACATTTTTCAAATAATCATATGCATTTCAAATGTATTGACCAATTATTTATTTTGGCCACTTCTAATCTTCCCTAAAAATATATATAAATAAATCGAGAGATTTATGCATCATAATACAGTCTGAACATCGCAATTCATGCATTTCTACTTGCTCAACCTCGTGGTCATCACTTAAGTGTGTAATTACATTTAACCATGTATATGTGCTTCGGCATTCACAACCAATTTAATCAGCATTGACAAAGCACATTACTGTATAAGTTATGATACTTCAAACGTCACATGGAGCAAAAGAAACGATAAAAAAATTAAAACCATACCAGGCATTAAGTTGCAAGTAGGAAACAAGTTCTGAAGCTTTACTTCTCTTTATGACCGCGCATCAGCTCTCTCAACTCAACTATCTCATCTTCACCGTACATGTATTTCTTCAGATCCAGGGTATACCCGAAAGCTCAATCAGGCCAAATTATTAGATTTGGGATCTTTAGTGAATATCGAGAGTGGTAGCTGCGGTCTGGTATGTATAGATAAACATAGAAATGAATACAGCAAACCCTAGACGGGTATCAGAAATGAGCGAGGTTGAAGATGTTTGGTCGTCGAATGTAAATGGGGCAGTCGAAGCCATTGTTTCACGGATCGTCTTTAAATTGTTGGGAAAAAATGGCTGAGTCGCGGACCAGGTCGCTCTCTTGCAGACGATTCGGCGATCTGGTCGGTGGTGCAAAACCAGTTCGTACTTTCGCCGCCGCCTCTAGGATAAAACAGCCTCGTAGAACAGTAACTGATTTGCTTGCACAACAAATCAGTGTAGATTTGCACTTTCGAAATAAATAACTGCTCGAAAATTTCT